>CM062804.1:1022758230-1023137039 GCA_031772625.1 Pinus tabuliformis
TTTTTTTAGTGTTTATTAAAGGCATTTATTGAAGTGTTATAAATCCTAAGCCCTAAACACTAAGCATTTTATAACATTTTAAAGAAAATTTGTAACTTTTTTTAAGTGCTTATTAAAAGAATTTACTAAAGTCTTACAAACCCTAAAGCATATGCATTTTACAAAATTTTATACCCTAAGCACTTAATGACATTTTAACAAGATTTACGTAACTTTTTTTATGTGTTTATTAAAAGCATTTACAAAAATGTTATCAACCCTAAACCCTACACTCTAATCCCTCAGTATTTTATAACATTTTAACAAGCGTTCCACTACTTTTTTTAAGAGTTTATTGAAAGAATTTACAGAGTGTTATAAACCCTAAACCGTAAACCTAAGTATTTTTTACCATTTTAATGCATAAACCCTAAACCCTAAGTATTCTATAACTTTTTAACAAGTGTTTTGTAAATTTTTTTAAGTTCCTTTTAAAAGAATTAACTAAAGTGGTATAAATCCCAAACCCTAAACCCTAAAACCTAACCGTGAACATTACACATTTTATAACATTTTCAAAAATGTTTTGTGCCTTTTTTTAAGTGTTTATCTAAAGCATTTACTAAATTATTTTAAACCCTAAACCCTAAGTATTTTATAACACTTTAACAAGCAATTTGTAAATTTTATTTAAGTGTTTATTAAAAGCATTTACTAAAGTATTATAAATCTCTAAACCCTAAACCTTAAATTCTAAACCCTAAACTTCAAACCCACAACACTAAACCATAAGCATTAAGCATTTTATAACCTTTTAAAAAGTGTTATGTAACTTTATGTAAGTGTTTATTAAAAGAATTTAATAAAGTGTTATAAAAACCTAAACCGAAAACCTAAACCCTAAACCCTATGTATTTTATAAAATTTTAAAGAGTGTTTTTGTAACCTTTATCAATGTGTCTATTAAAACCATTTACGAAAGTATAATAAACCGTAAACCGTAAAAACATAAACCCTAAGTATTTTATAACATGTTAAATTTTGTTTGTAACTCTTATTGAAGTGTTTATTAAAAGAATTTAATAAAGTATTATAAACCCTAAATAATATGCCCTAAACCCTGAACCATAAACCCTAAGAATTTTATAACATTTTTAAAATCATTTTGTAATTCTTATTTAGGTATTTATTAAAAGGATTTTCTAATGTTTTATAAAGCATAAAACATAAACAAAAACGACCATTCTACAACATTTTAAGAGGGGTTTCGTAACTTTTATTTAAGTTTTTATAAAAATCATTTACTAACACATTTTAAACCCTAGACACTAAACACTAAGAATTTCATAACATTTTAACAAGAGTTTTCTAACTTTTTTTAAGTTTTTATTAAAATCATTTAATAAAGTCTTATAAACCCTAAACCCTAAACTCTAAACCCTAATCATTTTATAAAATTTTAAGACCTAAACCATAAACCCTAAACGCTAAACCCTGAGCATTTTATAACATTTTAAAAAGAGTTTTGTAACTTGCATTCAAGTGTTTATTAAAATCATTTACAACAGTGTTTTAAACCATAGACCCTAAACCTTAAACGCCAAAAACTAAGCATTTTATCACATTTTAAAAAGTATTTTGTAAGTTTTTTTAAGCATTTATTAAAATAATTTTGTGAATTCTTATGAACACTAAGTCCTATGTATTTATAAGTTTTTAAATAGTAAACCCTAAGCATTTAGTGAAATTTTAACAAGATTTTTGTAACTTTCTTTTAAGTTTTTATAAAAAGAATTTACTAAATTGTTATAAATACTAAGACCTAAATCCTAAACCTTAAGCATTTTACAACATTTTAAACCCTGAACATGAAACCCTAAACTCTAAACCCTAAGTATTTTATAACATTTTACCAAGTGTTTTGTTACCTTTTTTTAATTGTTTATTAAAAGAATTTACTGATGATTTATAAACCCTAAACCCTAAGCATTTTATAACATTTTAAAGCCTAAACCCTAAACATTAATAATTTTATAACATTTTAACAAGCATTTTGTAACTTTTTTTAAGTTCCTATTAAAAGTATTTACTAAAGTGTTATAAATTCCAAATACTAAAAACTAAACCCTAAACGTAAGCATTTTATAACATTTTAAAAAGCATTTTGTAACTTTTTTTAAGTGTTTATAAAAAGAATTTGCTAAAGTGTTATAACCCCTAAACGCTAAACCCTAAACCCTAAGAATTCTAAAACATTTTACCGAGCATTTTGTAACTTTTATTTCAATGTTTATTAAAAGAATTTATTAAAGTGTTACAAAACCTAAACCTTAAACCCTAAATGCTAAACCCTAAAACCCAAACTCCAAACCCAAAAACCTAAACCCTAAGCATCTTATAACCTTCTAAAGAGTGATTTGTATCTTTTATTTAAGTTTTTATTAAATAATTTAATAAAGTGTTATAAAACCTAAACCCTAAACCCTAATCCTTAAACCCTAAAACCCAAATACTAAACCATAAAACCTAACCATTTTATAACATTTAAAAAGCGTTTTGTAACCTTTTTTTTTAAATGCTCATTAAAAGAACCTACTAATGTGTTATAAACACTAAACCATAAACCATAAAACCCAAACCCTAAATCATAAACCCTAAATCCCCAACCCTAAACCCCAAACCCCAAACCCTAAACCCTAAACCCTATGAATTTTATAACATTATAAAAAGTGTTTTGTGACTTTTATTTAATTGTTTATTAAAAGAATTTACTAAAGTGTTATAAACTCTAAACCCTAAACCCAAACCCTAAACACCAAACCCTAAACCCTATACAATTAGCATTTTATAACATCTTAAGTCCTAAACCCTAAACCCTAAGCATTTTATAACATTTTAACAAGTGTTTTGTAACTTTTTTTAAAGTTCCTATTAAAATAATTTACTAATGTGTTATAAATCCCAAACACTAAGCCTGCAACTCTAAATCCTAACCCTGAATCCTATGAATTTTATAACATTTAAAAGGCGTTTTGTAACTTTTTTTAAGTGTTTATTAAAAGAATTTACTAATGTTTTATAAACCCTAAACCCTAAAATGTAAGCCCTAAACCTTAAACACCAAACCATAAACCCTAAAACATAAACATTTTATAACATTATAAAAAGCGTTTTGTAACTTTTTATTAGTTTTTTTTATTAAAAGCACTTACTAAAATGTTATAAACCCTAAACCCTAATCCCTATACACTAAACCCTAAACTCTAAGTGTTTTATAAAATTTTAAAATTTGTTTGTAACTTTTATTTAAGTATTTATTTAAAGCGTTATAAACCTTAAACCCAAGACCCAAAACCCCAAACCCTAAGTATTTCATAAAAATTTTAAAATCATTTTACAACTTTTATTTAAGTGTTTATTAAAAACATTTACTAAATTGTGATGAACCAAAAGCCCTAAACCCTAAACCCCATACCCCAAGCCCTAAACCATAAACCCTAAGCATTTACTAAACTATTATAAACCTTAAACTCTAAACCCTAAGTATTTTATAACATTTTAACAAGCGTTCTACCACTTTTTGTAAGTGTTTATTAAAAGAATTTACAAAGTGTTATAAACCTTAAACCCTAAACCCTACGTATTTTATACCATTTTAAATCATAAATCCTAAACCCTAAGCATTTTATAACATTTTAACAAGTGTTTTGTAACATTTTTCTAAGTTTCTTTTAAAAGCATTTACTAAAGTTGTATAAATCAGAAACCCTAAAACCTAAACCCTAACCCTAAAGCTTAAGAATTTTATAACATTTTAAAAAGCGTTTTGTGACTTTTTGAAGTTTTTATCTAAATCAATTACTAAAGTGTTTTAAACCCTATTTATTTTATAATATTTAACAAGCGTTTTGTAACTTTTATTTAAGTGTTTATTAAAAGCATTTACTAAAGTGTTATAAACCTGTAAACCCTAAACCCTAAACCTCAAACCCCCAACCATAAACCCTAAACACTAAGCATTTTATAACCTTTTAAAAAGTGTTTTGTAACTTTTATGTAAGTGTTTATTAAAAGAATTTAGTTAAGTGTTATAAACCCTAAACCCTCAACCCTCAACCCTATGTATTTTATAACATTTTAAAGAGCATTTTGTAACTTTTATCTATGTGTTTATTATTTTTTTTTTTTTACTAAAGTGTTAAAAACCCTAAATTGTAAACCATAAGCCCTACAAATTTTAGAACATGTTAAAATTTGATTGTAACATTTGTGTTTATTAAAAGAATTTACTAAAGTTTTAAAACCCTAAATCCTATACCCCAAACCTCAATACCTAAACCGTATACCATAAAAAAATTTATAACATTTATAAAAGTGTTTTGCAGATTTTATTTAAATGTTTATTAGAATAATTTTCTAAAGTGTTATTAACCCTAAACCCTAAAACCTAACCACTAAATCACAAACCCTAAACATAAAACCGAAGCATTTTATAACATTTTAAAAAGTGTCTTGTATTTTTTATTGAAGTGCTTATTAATAGCGTTTACTAAAGTTTTATAAACCCTAAACCATAAACCCTACACCCCAAACCGTAATCCTAAACCCTAAACCCTAATCATAAAAGCATATACTAAAGTGTTATGAACCATAAACATAAACCCTAAACCCTAAGAGTTACATAACATTTTAATAAGCATTTTGGAACTTTTTCTAAAAAAATTTTAAAAGTATTTACTAAATCAGCCCTAAACCCTAAATGCTAGTGTTTATTAAAATCATTTACTAAAGTCTTATAAACCATAAACCCTAAACTGTAAACCCTAAGAATTTTATAAAATTTTAAAACCTAAACCCTAAACCCTAAGCCCTGAGGATTTTATAACATTTTAAAAAGCATTTTGTAAATTTTTTTTCGAGTGTTTATTAAAAGCATTTAGTGAAGTGTTTTCAACTTTCCCCTCTCCAACTCTTCCCTTCTCTAGTATCCCTCCCCCTATCATTCTCTATCTCTTCCCACTCCACCTCTATCATCCCCCTCCCTCTAACTATCTCTCTACATCTTCCTTGCTACCTCTCCCCCTCTCTCCCTCTCCTTCTCTCTCTTCCCCTCCCCTCTCCCCTTTTGACCCTCTCTCTCTCTCCTCATTCCCCCCCCTCTCTATCTCTCCCACTCACTCTCCCCATTCCCCCTAGCTTGCCCCCGCTCTCTCTCATTCCCAATATTCCTCTCCTCCATCCTCTTCCCTCACTCTTCACACCCCTTTCTCTCCCTTCCCCCTTCGTTCTCTCTCTCTCCCTCTCCTCTCTCTCTCTCTCTCTCTCTCTCTATTTCCCAACCTCTCCACTCTACCTATCCACCCATTCCACCTCCCTCTCTTTGCATTCCCAACCCTTACTCTCTCTCTCTGTCTCTTTCTATGTGTTCCCTCCCTCTCTCTCCCCCTCTCCCTCCCTCCCTCTCTCTATATATTCTCCCTCCTCAATTTCTCTCACTGTCTCAATTTCCATCTATTCATATCTCTCTTTCTCCCACATTATGGTTTTCTTCACCTCTATCCTTATTTCTCTCCGTGCTATCTCCCTGTCCCCCTTGCTCTCTCTCCCTTTCTCCCTCCTCTCCCCCCCCCTTTCTCCACCCCATCCCTTTGTCTCCCTTTGCCCCCACCTCTTTCTATATCTATCTCTCTCCCTCTCCACATTTTCATCTCTCCCTTATCCACCTCCTTCTTGATTGACCCTCCTCCCTTGTCCCTCTATCCCTCTATCCCCCACCTTTATTAATCTCTCTCCCCTTACCCCCCCTCTCTCTCATCCCCCCATTCCTCCATGTTTCTTTCTCTACCTCTCCTTCCTTTCTCTATTTATCTCTCTCTTTAAATCTCTTTCCCCCCTTCATTACTCCCTCTCACATTTTCTCTTTCCCTCCATCTATCTCTCACCCTCCATCTCTTTGTCTTTCTACCACCCATCTCTACCTGCCTCTCTCTCTCTTTCTCTATCTTAGTCTCTCTCGCTCCTCTTGCAAATCTACCCACTTCCACTCTCTATTTGTACCTCTCTCACACCCACTCCTCTCCTCTCCCTTGCCTCCTCCTCCTCCTCCTCTGCTTTCTCTCTCTCTCTACTTCGTCCCCTGCCACTCTCTCCCCTCTCCCTCACTACACCTTGCCCTCTTTCCCTCCACCTCCCTCTACCTATCTTCCTCTTTCCTTCCCTTTTCTTCCTTCTCCCTTCCCTATTTCCTTCATTTTCTTCCCTCTCCCTTCCCTCTTTCCCTCTCATTGTCTCTCTTTGTCACCCTGGTCAATGGGTGGCATTACGTCCATGGAAAAATCTGGGCTAATCGACCCCGAAGGGAATCTAGCCCCATGGCCCACTAACAAGGCCTAACCCCAAAGGCTATGGGGAGATTGCACGTTGTGACCTCCTGGTGGCGAGGTACTGATTTTGACCAACTGAGCTAACCCTTGATTTTGCCCCCACCTCTTTCTATATATCTCTCTCTCTCGCTCTCCACATTCCCATCTCTCCCTTATAATTCCTTTTCTTGATTGACCCTCCTCCCTTGTCCCTCTATCCCTCTGTCCCCCGCCTCTATTAATCTCTCTCCCATTACCCCCTCCATCTCTCATCCCCCATTCCTCCATGTTTCTTTCTCTACCTCTCCTTCCTTTCTTTCTCGACCTCCCCTTCCTTTCTCTCTCTATCTCTCTCTTTAACTCTCTTTCCCCCCTTCATTATTCCCTCTCACAATTTCTCACTCTCTCCCTCCATCTATCTCTCACCCTCCCTCTCTTTGTCTCTCTACCCCCCATCTCTACTTGTCTCTCTCTGTCTTTCTCTATCTTAGTCTCTCTCCCTGCCCTTGTCAATCTACCCACTTCCATTGTCTATTTGTACTTCTCTCTATCCCTCTCTCACACACCCACTCCTCTCCTCTCGCTTTCCTCCTCCTCCTCTCCTCTCCCTTGCCTCCTCCTCCTCCTCCACCTGCTCTTTCTCTCTCCACTCTTCCCCCATCACTCTCTCCCCCTCTCCCTAACTACACCTTGCCCACTATCTCTCCACCTTCCTCTCTCTATCTTCCTCTTCCCTTCCCTTTTCTTCCTTCTCCCTTCCCTCTTTCCTTCCCTTTTCTTCCCTCTCCCTTCACTCTTTCCCTCTCTTTGTCTCTCTTTGTCACCCTGGTCAATGGGTGGCATTACGTCCACGGAAAAATCTGGGTTAATCGACCCCGAAGGAAATCTAGCCCGATGGCCCACTAACAAGGCCTGACCCCAAGTGCTTCTGGGAGATTGCACCCTGTGACCTCTTGGTGGCGAGGTATTGATTTTGACCAACTGAGCTAACCCTTGGGGCTTAATTGAAATATACATATATATATATATATATATATATATATATATATCTATATATATATATATATATATATATATATATATATATATATATATATATATATATATATATATACACTTAATTGCTAAAATAAGAAAAACCCGTCTTAAAAATATCTATAATTTATAGTTTATAATATTTGTTGTGAGATATTCTTTAAGTAACATTACTAAAAACAATTGAAATTTGGTAAAACATGTTATATATATGTCATAATAAATTTTGATTTGAATTGACCTCACCTCACCATATATAAAGAGATATATCATAAATTAAATCTAACTTCGAAGAAAATGACCTTAACCCATTAATGTTACTAAATGATGTTCATCATATTTAGAATCGTCTTTGCAAAAATTGTTTTAACTAAATTATATTAGTCTAAATTGTAGTATAATTTAATATATTATTTTTTTCACATTCAACAAAAAAATATATTTAAATAAACTACCTGTTGCTAAAATCTAGTCTACATTATAGCTAAAATATATAAAACCTTATAATAGTAGTGGATAAAAGTAATACTTAATTCAATTCAAAAATATAATAATATGTGCTTTTGGTAACTGATAAAATGATCTTAAACCGAGACATCCTCCAAAACATAAGCTTATATTTTTATATTTCTAGTCTTGACACTTGTGGTAAGAGCATTGAAGAGCCTTTCCATGTTATTGGTGGATACATCTCACCAATCAGCTTGATAATGCAAGCGATATCATATCTAACAAAATCTTGTTATTTCATGCCCCAACGATATCGCCCTATTTGCATACGATCGTTGTGATTAGTCATTTAACCGTACAACCCAGTTTCAATCCGAACTACTATGAATTGCAGAGACCATACAACGAGGGTCCACATCTTAGCCTGAGATCGTTGGGTGTGGAAATGTAATTATTATGGATCGGTATAAAATGACTACCTTTTGAAAGCTTTAAACTTCAAAAGCAACCGATGGAAAAGGTAGGTAAAAATCTCCGCGCACCCAAATCCTCAAAAAGATATATATCTTACTTTGGTTTTCGTTAACGAAGAACGCGTGAATCAAGGACCTTAACCCAACCCGGAATCATGAAAAATGACTTTGCTAAAAATATTTTAAATGTTTTATAGCGTAAGCTATGAGTGGACAATTATAGTGTGTGACAAAGCTAAGAATTCGATCTCGTGTGGGTTTGAGTGGAAACTAGACTAGTTAGATGAAGATGGAAGTTTATGTCCAAAGGTGCCAAAATTGGGCTACTGTAGTTTCCTTGAAATCTATCGAAAATGGCAATGAAGGATAGTATTGGATAGTCTCTCAAGTAACTGAATAGCTCTTGTCTTTCACCAAAAAGAAGGGGTGTCTCCTAGTCGACTGGTTGAAATTGGTACCGAGAACTCAATGAATTTATAAATTAAGTTGTACTACCATGATATTAAAAGCAAGTTGTATGAAAAAAAGAGTTCTGGAAGTGGAGCCTAAAGGAAACCTAAAAATCTAAGTGATATGAAAAAAAGAGTTTTAAACACCGAGCCTAAAGGAAACCCTCAAAATCCAAGTACAAATTATTCTTGTTACAACCAACACAAATTTGAAAACAGACACAGAGATGGATCGTAAATTGAATAGGATAAAATAATTATCAAAAACAACAATGATATGAGGCCAATTTAAAGAGGCGAAACTAATGTGATGTACATTAATCTAAAAAATTACATTAAAAAAAGTTATATTAAATTTAGATAAACACAACATAAATAAACAAAGTACCTGGAACCAATTTGGAGAATAGACCAACAACGGTGAGGGTAGTAGCAAGAAGAGGGCATTGGAACATATAAACTCGCCCATTGGTGGTTCCTGTGCATGAAATCATAACAAAATAGAAACACAAGGCTTGATGAATTTACTTAAGTTTGGGAATAAACTTACTCGAACATATACGAAATGAACTTAGTCAACTGAAAGATATAAAAAGGGACAGAGCGGATATCTAAGTGAATAATTGAATGCATACATCAATGAAAGAAAAAACCCAATGCATACATCAATGAAAGAAAAAACATTGGTATCAATCAATTGCATTTAGCAGAGGATCTTTTTTCGAAAAGACGATGGGTCCAAATCCCTGGTTCTCATCAAACGAAAGAGAATTCATCAAAATTACGTCCAAGACATGATGAATGGGCTAGAGGTCCGAATCCATTATCCACCTCTTCTCTCAATGGACAAATATGGGACTTCAAATTTTACACGACAGATGATCTTCTAGAGTTGGCTAGAAGTCCAAATCCATTATCCTCCTCTTTGTCAATGGACAAATATGTGACATGAAATTTTACACGCAGAATCTAATTTGAAACATTAAATTGGGACATCAAATTTTACACAGGGACAATGTAATTTGAAACATTGAATTTTACGTACAAGGAAACCTAAATACAAAGACATAAACACCAAACACCCAGATGGAAGTGATTACCACAAAAACATAGCACAAACAAAGAATCAATAGAGGAGGTGTGTGATGATCTGAAATTTATAGGGGTTCCCGCTTCGTTTTTGTTCAAACTACAAATATGGCTGATTAGTTTTCTTTGGCTTTTCCAGATTAATGGATATGCTTTAGTGACGTCTACCACTCATATTCCATAATTATTTATGTTTTCTTTTTCTGGCCAACTCATATTTCATAATTATTTATATTTTATGCACCTCTCCGAGAGTCAATTCTTTCAATGGATATGCTTTTTCATCTAGGTTCAAAAATTGTTTACCGCTTGTGTTACTGCAGTTTATTAAGTGAAAAGGTGAAAAGATTAGGTAACAATCAAATCCTTTCCCATTTTAATTCCCATTATCTTGAATTTAATTTTCTTGCATCATTATATTCTTAATTAAATGGAAAATTTTTAAGGGGATGTATGTAATAAGTGAGAATTTAAGAATTAAAAAAAAAAAATTAACATAAAATTTTATTAAAAAAGTATACATAGAGATTCATTTTTTAATGTACATTAATATGGTAATATTCATGTATTATATATGCAGTTTCCAATTATAGTTTGTCACCAAGCAAATAATCCCTTTTTCAATTGAAGTTCACAAGCTTACTCATAATTTGATTTCGTTGAAATCAACAAAAGGGAAGAGAAAATATCTAAGATAACACAATAAAAAAAACATTGATCTCAATCAATTGCATGTCACAAAAGATCTTCTCGAAAGGCCATATTTCCAAATCCATTGTTCCAGAAGTCGAACCTAAGGGAGACTCTCAAAATCCAAGTAAATGGAACAAGATAAACTAATTATCAAAATCAACAGGGACAGGAGGCAGGTTTAAAGAGACTAACCTAATATTTAGGAGGTTAAACTAATTAAAGTATTCACCGAAATGACATCCAACTAATGATGATCAAGAATAGACTAGAGGTCCAAATCCAATGTCCTCCTCTACAAATTTGGGGACAATATATTTTACACACCGAGTGTCTCATTTGGATCATTAGTCTCTCATAAAAGTACAAAAAATAGACACCCAGATTGAGGTGCTTCCCATAAAACATACCAAAAAAACCGTCAAGAGAGCAAGAGGACCAAAAAGGGGGAATATTTGAAATTTATAGGTACTTCTACCTCCTTTAACATAAAAGGGGAAAATATGCCTCATTCTGTGTACATATTCTATTTCCTTTGGCGTTTTCCATATCAACAATATAGTTTAGACACGCTCCTACTTCTTCCAACAAATAGGTGTTCTTGGCTGGCTGAATCATCCATCATAATACTCATCCATTATAATTATTTATGTTTTCATCCATCATAATTATTATTGTTTTACCGAGGTCTCTGTCTCCCACTCTTTCAAAGGATAGGCTTTTTCAGTTATTATTAAGTAATTGATTTGGTTGTTAATTATTTCAAAAAGAAACTTATTTTTTGATTTCGTGTATTTTTTAAGCATCAATTTCTTTGACATTTGCATTTCCACTATTTTGTTGGAGTTTTTTTAATTATTATTAATAATTTTGCTACATTACATAGTAATATTTTTAAAACACTCTCGTTAAAAGTAAGAACTAAAAAATTAAAATACATTTTAAAAAAATACATGGAAAATTTAAAATAAATAATATGATAACATATTTTTTTATTATTATTTATATGTTAGAAAAGTTTATTTTTATTTAAAATAAGAGAAAATTATATGGTAATATTATTTGTCTCATATGCAGTTTCCAAAAATTTGGATGATAATAATTATATAACTTTGCTATAATATTATATCTTAGACACATAACAATTATATATTTCCAAAAATAAAAGGTTGAAAACATTACATTTCAATTTAACATGAGGCCTAGGTGAAAATTTAAAGATATGTATAAATATATATATATTAATATACATATATATATATATATATATATATATATATATATATATATAGAGAAGCGTTTTTTCAGCCAACTGAGCTTTCTTATAAACTAATCTCTTCCAATATATGAGATTTTTCAGCCAACTCAACCTTATTATTAAGTAATGGATTTGATTGTTAATTTTTTCAACAAGGAACTTACCTTAAGAGTTCCTTTCTTTTAGGTAACTGTAGTTAGGGTTTGTAGTTTTCTAGTGGCCATGCCTCGGCTTTTGTTTTATATCTCTTATTTGAGTCGTTACTTGACCTGGGCACATCTTTGTTTACAATTCCGGTTTGTAATTTGTGTCAGTTGAACTTTCTGGTTAGGCTTGAGGGTTTCACGATGACAAAACCTTGACTAGGGTCTGTCGTGTCTCACAATCACTGTTTATTCTATTTGCTTTGACAATGTAACGCTGGACTCTTATATAATAACAATTACATGTTTTCTTTATCTTTGTTCCTTTTGGGAAAAGAAAAAGAAATGGTATATAGTAGGTTGTAATGAATTACCTTTGTTTGGTTTGTCCAATCGATACTCAAATTTTGTTTTGTTCGTTCAATTGTTTTGCTATGTTGACATTCTCTTGGCTATGAGCTTGTTTACTCGTTTGTCCATTCTGGTGTTGGGAACTTGCATGCGATTGACAGTGCTCTATTTCTTAAGGGAGGAAAAACATAAATTTATAGTCCTGCACTCTGTTTGTTATTTCTGAATCTGTTAAACAATAGAGAAAATATAGTTTCACAATATGTAGAAGATAGTATAGATGGATGAAAGTTAAATTTATTCTCTCTCTTTTTATTATTTGTATCCAAGAACACTGAACCTTGTCAATGATTTTCATTATTATATTGATATGCTTTGTCTACAGTTAATGGAATTGTGTAGTTACTTTCAGTTGTAGACCTTATAGTTACATAACTATTAAGTATTTGGTTCTCCCTATATGACAAGATTCTACATTAGACACATTTGTCTTTTTCCTTTTAAAATGACAAGAGAATTATTAATCTACTGTTAATTAAAGTCAACAAATAAATGACCCTAACTAACCAAACTACCCTTGACTAATACTGAAACTAAAAGATAAAACAAAATCCTACACCCTACTTTGACAAACTGAACATGAACAAAACCAATATGCTAATTCAAATTTCCATCCTGGCAGAGACCAACACCTGGTCATGGTGCCTGAGCTGGATGCTCCTACATTAGGCTCCCAAGGCAAAAAGAAATCATGACTCTGGTCCATGAGCTTCTCGACTAAATAACCCATCTACTCAATCTACGTGGCATCAAGCTACGAACTATCCTCAATAGGATGGTTCTTCCACTTGACCGGGTATTGCAGATACTTCTTCTGTCGAGTTCATTTGGCCACATAAGTGTCGAGGATGCTCTCGATCTCAAGAGGCTGAAAGTAAGGCATCTGTCTCAGCCAAGTTTCTCCTCCATCCTGCGTATTCCATGTAGGTCGTATGGTTTTGTCTTCTTCTTATTCAGGGTCAGCAGTGTAAGGAAATAGGTTTACTACATTAAAGATGGGTGAAATGCCTATCCTTGGTGGCAATTGTATCTCATAGGCATTTGCTGAAAATTTCTAGAGGACTTTGCAGGCGCCAATCTTCTTATACTTCAGCTTATTGTATGTACCTTTGGGGAAGCATTCCTTGCACAAATTGAGCGAGGACTTCATCTCCTACATTGAACTGTACTTCCCTTCTCTTCAAATCTGCTTGTTGTTTATACTTTTGGCTATTGTGCTGCAATTTAATTTTCACCTGTTCATGCAAATCTCTCATCGCATTAGCGAAATATTCTCAATATGTGCTTCACCTTTCTTGCAGTCTGAGATCTTGCAACTCATGCACTCATGAGGTTGCATGTTGTATAGGATCTGAAATGGACTTTAACCTATGCTATGATTAGGCGAGTCATTATAAGAAAACTCTGCCTCCAGGGAAGCACTCGATCCCACATCCGCGAATTCTCACCAATCAAGCTTCATAGCAGGTTTCCTAGACTCCTGTTTACCACCTCTATTTGTCCGTCGGTTTGCGGGTGATAAGAAGAGCTGCAACTCAGCTGTGTGTCCATCGTCTTTGATAGGGTACGACAAAAGTTCCCTATAAACTTCAAATCCATGTCTGAAAGAATAGACTTAGGCAACCCATGTAGCCTAACAATCTCCGTGAAGAATAAGTGGGCCACGTGAGTGGCATCACTAGTTTTTCTGCAGGAGATAAAATGTGCCATCTTCAAGAATCTGTCCACTACTACCATCACCGAGTTGTAACCTCACTGTGTCCTAGGTAGACCCAAGACAAAGTCCAAGTTGACTGAGTCCCACGATCTACTTGGAATAGGCAATGGTGTATACAGTCCCATGTTTTGACTGTGACCTTTCACCAACTAGCACACTTTATATCTGCTCACAAATTGTTGTACATCCCTTCGCATCTTTGGCCAAAAGTAGAAATGACTAAGCTGCTCAAGTGTCTTTTCTATGATGAAACCACTGTGCTTCTCCTGAATAATGTTCTCCCTCATTGAGCAGTCAGGAATGCATAGTTGTCCTTCTCTAAATAGCAGTTTCTCTTGCAAGTTGTAGTCCAACCATGGACAGTTATCTCTCACCAAGGGATTCTGACATGCCTCATAGGCCTCCTTAAAATATGTATCAGTCTGGTATAAATCTTTTAAGTGCTCAAAACCCAGCACTTGCACAATACTCTCCTACAAAAGTAAAGCTCTCCTACCTATTGCATTTGCCACCTTTTTGGCCTGCCCGCTGATGTGTTTCAACACAATGGTGAAACTCTACAAATATACCACCCACTTGGCATGTTTGTCATTCATCTTGTCCTCTTGCATCACATACTGTAGTGCAGAATTTCAATTATCCGAAAGAAACACAAATTCATTTCACAGCAAATAGTGTCTCCAGTGCTTCAGTGCCTGGATGACATCATAAAAATCCTTATCATAGGACGAATATTTCTGCCCGCTCTCATTTAACTTCTTGCTGAAAAATGCAACAGGTTTATCCTCCTGGCTGAGTACAGCTCCAATATCCGTACCTCTAGCATCACAGCGAACCTGAAAGAGCTTTTTAAAATCTAGCAATCTGAGGATCGGTCTCTCTATGATCTTCTTCTTTAGTAGCTTAAAACTACTTTCCACTGCATCAGTCCATCAAAACGACTGACTGACCTTTTTAATAATGTCCAACATAGGTGCACAAATTTCGCTAAAAATTCTTATGAATTTCTGGTAAAAACTCGCCAATCCATGAAAACTACGTACCTCAAATAAGCTTTTCAGGGATGGCCAATTGACTATCAATACAATATTTTCCGGATCCATCTTCAGCTCGTTTTCTGCTATTATGAAGCCCAAATAAATCAACTCTTTTTGTAAAAAAGTACACTTTTTTAGATTTATCAGTAGTTTATTCTGCTGTAATTTTTCCAGCACTTTTTGAACATATCGAAGGTGCTCCTTCCTTGTCCTGCTGAAAATTAGTATGTCGTCCAGCTAAAAAATCACAAAAATTTTCCAATGTATTCTTTCAGCATTTCATTCATTAATCACATAAATGTATTGGGCACATTGCTCAGTCCGAATGGCATAACCATCCATTCATAAAGTCCCTCATTTGTCTTAAATGTTGTCTTCCACTTGTCCCCCTCTCGTATTAGGATCTGATGGTACCCGCTCTTCAAGTCTATCTTAGAAAACTATGCTGCCCTGCTTAAACAATCCATCATGTCATCCATGAATGGCAGTGGAAACCTGTACCGGATGGTTATTTTGTTGACGGCCCTTGAGTCTGTGCACATCTGCCACTCTCCTACTTTCTTGTGGGTGAGAACCATTGGAACTGCACAAGGGCTCAAACTCTCCCTTATCAATCCTTTGTCTAGCAGTTTCTACACCTATTTCCTAATCTCTTCATTGTCCTTGGGCCTCATCTGATATGCTACCTTATTTGGCAAACTGGCTCTGGGTATAAAGTCAATATGGTGACTTATGCCTCTTTTAGGGGGCAGTTTATCTGGCAAGTCATCCACTACTATGTCTATAAATACCTGCAACATTTGCTAAATTTCTGAGGGTAAATCTGATGCCTTTATATGCAACAGTATCATTTTTTCTCTTCTTACAACCGCATAACTCACCTTGCTATCCTCAACTTGTTTCAAAAACTATTTTCCACTAACCAATAATGCTCTTGGCTCACTTGTCCCTGTTGTCTCTTCCTCCTTGATAGGCATAAGCATGTGTTTGCTTCCATCCTTCACAAACTTATAACAGTTCGTCAATCCATCATGTACCACCTTTTTGTCGTACCGCCATGGCCTGCCTAGCAGTATGTGACATACGTCTATCGGTGTGATTTCACAAATGACCCTATCCTTATATCTACCTATTTGAAACTCCACCTCGCATTGCTCATCCACCAACAACTGCTGGCCTTTTTACAGCCATGAAACTTTGTAAGGGGTGGGATGTTTCAATCACTTCAATTCCAACTTTTCCACCATCACTATGGCCGCTGTCAATAATTAGCTTGCAGCACTTAGCGTGTATCTTACAAACTATTCGAAAAAAAGCCTTCTATTATGTTTGTTCAGTGGCTTCCTTGGCTGGTTTTAACAACACCTTGTTCGACACCAAGGCTTCCACTCTTTCTAGAGCATTCTCTGCTTCTTGGGGAGGTGCCTCTGCTTCCTTTGGTTGTGCAACATATACACCCCTCTGTCCAACTTGGTCTGCCTCAGGACACTCAAATGATTTTTCTCCCCACTTATGACACCTGTAACATTGACAACCAACTCCTCTACCTCGGCCATTTCCCCTACCTCACTGATATCTCCTACCACCTCTCGCATTATCACCTTTGTCTGCTGATCCAGAAGCTCTGGAACTGCTACCTTCCTCGTTACTACTAGCAATCTGCCCTCTACCATATGATTTGCCTCTTCCCCTGCCGGTTCCTCGTCCTCTCTTGGCATTCTACATTTTAGTAATTTTCTCTTTAAATTTCATAGCACTCTGATATGATTCCTTAATGTTCTTTGGAGACAGAATACTAATTTCATTTAAAATTTCTAGCCTTAATCCATTTGCATACTTGGTTGTCTTTTCTGTGGTATCCTCCATATAACTAGTCCTTAGGTTCACTCGATAAAACTCTTCAGTGTACTCCCTTACTGTCATTCCTTTTTGTTTTAGATTCTTCACTTACCTATGTAGTGCAATCTGATAATCTTTTGGTAGAAATCTGTTGTTCAACTTGGCCACCATCCTCTACCAGGTTTTGATCAGTAACTTGTTCAATATCCTTCTCTCTGTTTGGACACTGTCCCACCGGAGGGTTGTGTGGCCCTTGAACTTCATCACAACAAACTTAACTTTGCGGTCTTCACTGACCTCCTCACACTCAAAATACTTATCTAGCTTGCTGATCCAATCTAATAAAACCTCTATGGACATGCTGTCATCATAATTTGGGAGTTTTGGTTTGGGTTTACTGCTTGCCACTAAGACCGATTACAACAGTCTCATTTCTTGGCCCTCCCATCCGATCCATGTATTGTTGCGTCAGCTTCCTCTTCACCTTCATCACCTACCTCTAGATCTCTTCTTCTTCCTGCCTCAACTACCTCCAATTGGGCAGTAAGAATCATGATCTCCTCCCTCAGTCCTTCCTCTTGCTATCCTTCGAAAACCTCTGCCACGACCTCGCCTTCCTACCTCCATTTCTCTAACAGACCTTAAAAAAAAATTGCTCTCATGCCACTATGATGGGACCCAGCCCACAATCCAACGTATAACTTGACACAAGTTTGTCCGGCGCTATTGATGAATTCGGATTTGGTTGATGATTTGTCTTTTGATTAATGTTATGATCAACAGATATTTATGTTCGTGGTTGAAATCGTTTAATAAGGATCGTAAATATGAAACTGACCTGTCCTCCTGCCTCGGTCCTTGTTTCCCACTTGGTCATTATGCAAAAACCTTTGGCATTTTGGTCATTTTCAAAATTTCGTTCTGCTGTGAGAGCTCTGTAAGGGTTTCTTTGGAGATGCTCTTTTTTGGTTCTCTTTGTGAATGAGTGTGGTCCGTGAGCTTGCCTGTGCTGTTGGCAGCTGTATTCCTTGTTGTATGGTCCTGTTATGCATTCTGGAGGTTAGTTTTATTGTTTTCCTAAAAACAATGGGTTATTTCGTCTATTGGTACCTAGAACCGATTTCTAGTTTGGTTTTTCCGATTTTCAACCATTCCCTTCTACTGTTGCTTATTTTTGTTACTACTCTACTACTAAAATCATTTTACTATTGTTCCTGTGTGCACAGGTTACAGGCACAATGGCTTGCTTAGCTATGTCTTTTAGGTATTTTCATCTTTCCTCGATTTATCTCTGCCTTCTCCTGGTTTAAAAACTAACGATGTCCGCTCTTCTTGTCTCATGTCATTTCCTGTGTTATGTGGCTTTGTAGCATGAAGGTTCTTGTTCAATCACACTCCCAAGTGAGATTATGTTCTTCCCTTACTTGTATTGTATCTCTGCTTGTCCACTATTATGCATGTTGTGCTTGACATTGGCTTGTTCTGCTTGTACAGGTCAAGAATTTGACCTCAGGCGTGGCTGGCTTCAACGCTTTGGTTTGCAAACCCTTCGGTACCTTTCTGGAAGGCTCTGTCACCATGATTTTTTTGAATTGCAGTTAGGGTTTGTAGTTTTCTAGTGGCTGCACCTCCGCATTCGTTTATTGTCTCTTGTTTGAGTCGTTACACGACCTGGGCACATCTACATTTACAATTTCAGTTTGTAATTTGTGTCGGTTGAACTTTCTGGTTAGGCTCGAGGATTTCACGATGACAAACCCTTGACTAGGGTCTACCCTGTCTCACAGTCACTGTTTATTCTATTTGCTTTGACAATGTAATGCTAGACTCTTATATAATAACAATTATATGTTTTCTTTTCTTTGTTCCTTTTGGAAAAGAAAAAGAAATGGTATATAGTAGGTTGTAATGAATTACCTCTGTTTGGTTTGTCCAAATGATACTCGGATTATGTTTTATTCATTCAATTGTTTCATTGTGTGGACATTCTCCTCGCCGCGAACTTGTTTACTCGTTTGCCCGTTTTGTTCTTGGGAACTTGCATGCAATTGACAATGCTCTGTTTATTAAGGGAGGAAAAACATAAAGTTGTAGGCCTGCACTCTTTTGGTTATTTTTGTATCGATTAAATAATAGAGAAAATATAGTTGCACAATATGTAGATGATAGTACAGATGGATGAAAGTTAAATTTGTGCTCTGTCTCTTTTTATTATTTGTATCCAAAAATGTTGAACCTTGTCAATGATTTTCATTATTACATTTATATGCTTTGTTTACAGTTAATGGAATTGTGTAGTTACTTTCAGTTGTAGACCTTATAGTTACATAACTATTAAGTATTCAGTTCTACCTATATAGCAAGATTCTACATTAGACACATTTGCCTTTATCCTTTTAGAATGACTGGAGAATTATTAATCTACTATTAACTACAGACAACAGATAAATTACCCTAACCGACCAAACTACCCTTGACTAATACTGAAATTAAAAAATAAAACAAAGTCCAACACCCTACTTTGACAAACTAAACATGAAGAAAACCAATATGCTAATTCGACTTTCCACCCTAGTAGAGACCAACACCCAGTCATGGTGCCTTAGTTGGATGCTCTTGCATTAGTTTATAACACTTTAGTAAAAAAATTTAATAAAAACTTAAATAAAAGTTACAAAACACTTTTTGAAATGTTATAAAAGGCTTAGGGTTTAACATTTAGGGTTTAGGTTTTCTGGTTTAGGATTTATAGTTTAGGGTTTAGTTTTTATGGTTTAGGGTTTGTAACACATTAGTAAATTAATTTGATAAAAACTTAAGTAAAATTTACAAAAATCTTTTTCTAGAATGCTATAAAATGCTTAGAGTTTAGGTTTTATAAGACTTTAGTAAATTCTTATAATAAACACTTGAATAAATGTTTAAAAACACTTTTTAAAAGGTTATGAATTGCTTAGGGTTTAGGGTTAAGAGTCTAGGGTTCATAATACTTTAGTAAATCCTCTTAATAAACACATAAATAAGAGTTAGAATTTTTTTTAAGATATTATAAAATTCTTAGTGTTTAGAGTTTAGGGTTTCTAGTTTGGGGTTTGGTGTTTAGAGTTTATGGTTTAGGGTTTATAACACTTTAGTAAATGATTTTAATAAAAACTTAAATAGAATTTACAATATTTTTTTTAAACGTTATAAAATTATTAGGGTTTAGCATTTAGGGTTTAGGGTTTAGGGTTTAGGGTTTAGTTTATAGCATTTAGGGTTTATTATTTAGGGTGTAGGGTGAGGGTTTGAGGTTTAGGGTTTATGGTTTAGGATTTATAAAACTTTATTAAGTCCTTTAATAAACACTTAAAAAATATTAGAAAACACTTTTTAAAATCTTAGTAAATGATAAGGGTTTAGGGTTTATGGTTTGGGGTTTAGGGTTTAGGTTTTATAACACCTTAGTATATTCTTTCAATAAACACTTAAATAAACATTACAAAATTATTTTTAATAGATTATAAAATGTTTAGGTTTTAGGGTTTAGGGTTTGGGTTTTGGGTTATAGGGTTTAGTGTTTACGGTTTACGGTTTAGGGTTTATAACACTTTAGTAAAAACTTTTAATAAACATTTAATTAAAATTTACAAAAATCTTGTTCAAATGTTATAAAATTCTTATGTTTTAAGGTTTAGGATTATTACTCTTTATTAAATTGTTTTAATAAACACTTAAGAAAGTTACAAAAATGTATTTTAAAATGTTATAAAATTCTTAGTGTTTAGGGATAGGGTTTGTGGTTTAGGGTTTAGGTTTTAAAATTCTATAAAATGATCATGGTTTAGGGTTTTGGTGTTTATAACACTTTAGTAAATGATTTTAATAAACACTTTAAAAAAAGTAAGAAAATTCTTGTTAAAATGTTCTAAAATACTTAGGGTTTAGAGTTTAGGCTTTAGGGTTTACGGCGTTGTGTTTAAAATTTTATAAAATGATTATGGTTTAGGATTTAGGGTTTATAACATTTTAGTAAATCCTTTTCATAAACACTTCAAAAAATTTACAAAAAGCTTGTTAAAATGTAATTGAATGCTTGGGGTTTAGGTTTAGGGTTTAAAATGTTATCATATTCTTAAGGTTTAGGGTTTAGCATTCACAAGTCTTTAGTAAATTCTTTTTATAAACACTTAAAAAAGTTACAAAAAGTTTTTTAAAATGTTATAAAATGTTGAGGGTTTAGGGATTAAAATGTTATAAAATGCTTAGGATTAGAGTTTAGGGTTTAGGGTTTATAAAACTTTAGTAAATTCTTTTAATAAACACTTAGAAAAAAGTTACAAAACACTTTCTAAGAAGTTATAAAATTCTTAGGGTTTATATTTGAGGGACACTTTAGTAAATTATTCTAATAAACACTTTAAAAAAAGGTTACAAAACTCTTGTTAAAATTTTATAAAATTCTTAGGGTGTATGTTTCAGGTTGTAAGGTTTATAACAGTTTAGTAAAATATTTTAATAAACATTTGAAAAAAGTCACAAAAAACTTATTAAAATGTTATAAAATGTTTAAGGTTTAGGGTTTTAAAATATTATAAAATGCTTGCCAAATCGTAATAAAATACTTAGGGTTGAGGGTTTATAACAATTTACTAAATTCTTTAAATAAACCCTTAAAAAAAGTTACAAAGGCTTGTTAAAATTTATAAAATACTTCAGGTTTAGGGTTTTCGGTTTAAAATGTTATAAATTTCTTACGGTTTAGGGATTAGGGTTTAGGTTGGGGGTGTGGGTATTAGCATTTAGGGTTTATCATATATAATGCTAAATAAATTCTTTAATAAAAGCTTATAAAAGAGTTAAAAATGGTTTTTAGCGTTTACGGGTTTTTTGGGGTTTTTAGTGTCTAGGGTTTAGGGTATGGGGTTTAAGGTTAAGGGTTTAGGGATTAGGGGTTTAGGGTTTATAGCACATTAGTAAATGGTTTTAGTAAACACTTAAATAAAAGTTACAAAACATGTTTTAAAATGTTATAGAATCCTTAGATTTTAGGGTTTGGGGTTTAGCGTCTATGTTTTGGAGTTTTAGTGTTTAGAGTATATAAGAACTTAGTAAATGCTTTCAAGCTTTACACTTTAGAGTTTATAAGACCTTAGTAAATGATTTTAGGGTTTATCATTTAGGCTTTAAGTAGTAGGATATAGGGTTTGGGGTTTGGGGTTTAGGGTTTGGCTTTTATAACACTTTAGTAAGTTATTTTAATACACACTTAAATAAAAGTTACAGAACACTTTCTAAAATGCTATAAAATTCTTAGTGTTTAGGGTTTACCATTTGGGGTTTACAGTTTTGGATTTAGGGTTTCGGGATGAGGGTTTAGGTTTTAGGGTATATGGCTTATAGTTTATGGTTTAAGATTTATACCACTAAAGTTACAGAATTCTTTTTAAAATAAAAATAAAACAATAGTGTTTAGGGTTTAGGGATTAAAATAAGTAAAAGATCTCTACCCTACAATTCTCTGTCTCACAAAAACAAGTGATATGAACTCGCGAGAAGGGAAGAAACCCCTGTTCAACTGTGTTTCACCTTTGACTAACTATGGTGACGTTAGAGATCTATTACAAGCCCTCTCCACCTTCTAAATTATGTGTCCAACATGATGTTGTAGCATCACTTCCTATGGCCTAAATAGAGATCCAAACACCACACAAATTGGGATCTGTTGCAGGCAGACAACATCATTATTGGCAGAGATTTAAATATTTCATTGGGATACAGTGAATCTTGGGGACACTCGGCCCAAGTAGATGGCCACACAGACACCATATCTACCTTACTTGAGGAGCACTAGTGGGCAGACATCCCATCGGCCAGGATTCAGTATACATGGACAAACAACCGCAATGGAGACCACAGCCTTGCAAGGAGACTTGATAGCTTCCTCATCAAAGAAGCTTTTTTGAGCTTGCATCCACACATTTGACAACGATTTGGCAATGGAGGCATTTATGATCATCTGCCAATATTTTTGGAATTGGATGATACAAATCTAAGGATTAAAATCCCTTTCCAGTTCAACGCCTCTTGGCTCAAGGATCCTTCCTACATTCAATTGGTAAAAAATTACTGGCAATCCAACCCTATACCAGAACACGAGGATATATATATATATATATATATATATATATATATATATATATATATATATAGATATATATATACACTATATTTTTAGATTTTATTTGGACTAAAGTTGTAATGTTATGTCGTTGGTGTAGTTTCCTTTGATATGCAATAATATAAAGAATTTCATTAGCTTGCAAAAAAAAATATTGGGTGTCCTTTCATGTGAGGAGTCATGGTTTTCCTATTGAGTAAAAATGAAAATAGATATTATTTCCAAAAGCTTAGAAACTATTGTATCATGAAAAAAGAACATTGTAAATGGGCAATTGTCTAAATAGAGTGAACATCGATGCTTCTGGAAAGATTAGAAGCATGTAAGGAAATAATTATGATAATGAAATTTAGTATGGTAATTTATTGTATTATATCCTACCATAGTGCATCTAATATATAAAGGTACCATTGAATTGACTTCAATGGAATAATCAAGTGTATTTTTAAATTTTCCCCATCCAATGCTCAAGGTGTTGAGAATCCCTCGAGTGGAAGACACATATTTCCGTAGTGTATTTGTGTTTCCTAAACACATTAATGAGCCATCTTTTATATGAATATAAACTTATATGTTTTGCAAGTAAACATATATAATAGTCAGGTACTAATAGTATGGACGCATTGGGGAGTTCATTGAATTAAGAAAATTATTAATGTTTAATGGTTTTTAAAATTAAACCCACAATCAGGATACTATCAATAGTCCCACTATCATGTATCCCACTAGTTCTATAGTCCAAATACATGCAGTATAGAAGCATTTTGTGCATACCAGCACGGATCCTTAGGCTCTCACAGCAGGAACAAAATATGCACCAGGGAGCATTGTGATGCTTTTTTTTACATTTAAAAAATGATATTTTAGTATTTTATAATAATAATGGGTTATTAGTTCACTATGTTGGGTATGTATTGGAATAATTTTTATCTCAAGAACATTGAGATATGGATGTGAATAAGGTACACCAATAAAAAAACATCCACAAGAATCTATAGCCTCCCACCTGTATTAGTAACTTTTGGTATAAATAAAGAGGATAAAAAAAATTGGGAAGTTCCAACAACACCTCCATTACAAGGATGTATTATTATAGTGACATGGTATTTTAGTTGGGTTGATGCCCAAATTTATTGTGCATCTCTCTAATTTCTACAACTTTAGGACGATATTTTCATCTAAAAAGACTTCATAGTCGCATCCCATGGTAACATCAATCCCTCTCCTCCCTTGTCCCCCATCGCCAACCCTCCATGTCAACTATTTATCAATCAAAGGGAAAAGGACAATTCATTATTTTCATCTATATGAATCCAAATAATATAATACTTAGATCACTTAGAATATCACCCGAACCAAAATTTATTACTAATCAAATAAATATCCATCATTCACTTCTCTGCAAATCCCACGTATTAGATCTTTACTAAGCACATTTTGACCATATTCATCATTCACTTCTCTGCAAATCCTACACATTAGATCTTTACACAATATTTAAATTTACATGTAGACTGTACTAAGGACATTACGATTCTTCATATACCATAGATGAATAATAAGATTAAATAAAAGTATTACATGTAAGATGGTGGGTGCTTGGGCCACATGTTGAAATCCCTGCGAGAAGGAGGCCAGAGCATGTGGAAATAGTAATATAAACACTCAAGCTTGCCATCAAGGCTAGCAGCTAGCTTGGTGTCGTAGCCTTCCAGATTACCAGCTACAGCGTTGTTGTCGTATGCCCCCTTTTCCTCTTTTGGAAGACGGAAGAACTCTTCCCCAATGCTCTACAGTCGTTGTATCAACTCTTCCGAAATACTGTGATTGACAATCTGAAAAGGACCCCATTCCCTCGATGCACTTGCAATTTCTTTCACTGTTTTCTCACAGAGATGGCCAAAATGGTGTAGATTGGATAAATCTATAATTGGGATTTCACAAGCGGGTTGCCCACAGTCGTTAGTATTAACGGAAAATGTAGTGAATGTTGAAGATAATGGAGAATATCCTAGAATAGGTTGAGTTGGTTCACGTAACCTCAAGACATGAATTAGTTTCTATTTCTTATGATGTTGTTCTAACTTCCCTAAAACCATGTTTTCTATTTAATGTGTAATGTGCATGAACAATGTAGAGTGTTCTGCAAAGCGAGACTCTCCTGGTTCAGACTGTCTTTCATAGAGCTAACTAGTGGGTTTTATTTCATTTAATACAAACATTGCAAATTTTATCATGATATTATAGCATCAGGGCTGAGGAACCTGTACGCTGCCTGGTGGGTGTGACCAAACTAAAATCGTTGCAGGGTTTGAGTGGATAAGCACGACAATAGCACTTCCCGCGGATTTTATTTTTCGACCGTCACAAATTTTTAGTGTACGTCTGTGACAGTTTCAGATATTAGGCGTATATCTGCGACAGTCTCGGATATTAGGCATACATTTGTGATGATGTCTCAGATATTAGGTGTATATCTGCAATAGTCTCAAATATTAGGTGTACATCTGCGACGATCATGTAAACAACAAAAAGGCTCTGAGAGAAGGCTGCATCTTGGAGAAGGCTGCAAAGACTGACAACATAAGTTTGTCTGGAGGCTGTGAAGGAAGCCACGATGATCAGCAAGTGTGTTGCAAGATCAAACAACATTGAAGATCAGTGATCTGTCTCTGTCACAGATCTGAGGTAAATCTAACATCTTCTTTTACCTGTCGATTTTTTTTCTTCTAAATCGCCAAGATGAATAACAATATGTTTGAAGCATGCTTGAATGAGCATAACAAGCTCGATGGTTCCAATTATGCAAATTGGAAATTCAAGATGCAAACTCTGCTGGATGTGCAGAGTGCTTGGACGATTTCAAATGGGGATGAGCCGAAGCCCGCGGCTGGATCAACATCGATCCCAGATTAGCGAGAAGGTAAAGCAAGGATGCGATTGAACATGTCAATGAAAGACTGCATCATACCACACATTAGAGAATGTAAGACAACTAACAAGATCTGGGGAATTCTGAAGGATTTATATGAGATCCGGAATTAAAATCGTCTTATGTTCCTCAAGAGTAAGATCCTATCCCTGAAGATGGAGGAGAATGAAACAATTACTTTATTCGTGGCAAGGATCAAGGATCTGAAGAACAAATTGGCAAACATTGGTCATACAGTCGACAATACAGATCTTGTAACAATTACAATGAATGGTTTCACTGATGATTACCAAATGTTCATCACTAGGATAAATGCCAGAGAGAAGAGCTCAAAATTTGAAGAGCTGACAGGAATACTGATATAGGAAGAAGAAAGAAGATCGGCTCTAAAGCCCCAGAGTGTTGATCTTGCATTGATGGTGAAGAAAAACTTCTTCAAATGGAAAGGAAGTCCACAATAGAAAACAGAGAAAACTCACACAAAATACTAAATCAGACCCAAGGTATGTATCTGAATAGAAATTACTCTGAAACTAAATGTTTTTATTGCGAAAAACTGGGTCATATTGCTAGGGAGTGCAAGAAGAAGAAATATCATGAAGAAGAGAAGAAGTAGAAAAGACATGAAGGTCATCGTGCGAATGATAATCATGTGCAGAATTTCAGATTGTTCATAGCATATCGTGATAAGAATGTTGATGCAGACATTTGGTATGTAGATTCACGAGCGTCAACGCACATGATAGGGAAAAAGCATTGGTTCTAAGATTTTAAAGAAATCAACGAAGGAGCACAGATTTACCTAGGTGATGATAGAAGTCATCAAATCAAAGGGTGTGGGAAAGTTTCTATCATTCTACCTAATGGTAATATCAAACAAATTCATAATGTAATGTATGTGCCTAGTGTAACAAAGAACTTGATTTCTGTATCCATGATTACAGATGAAGATCTGAAAGTCGAATTCTTTAAATCTAACTGTTATATTAAAGATATGCTAGATGGCATGAAGACAATTGCTACAGGAATCCAAACAGGAGGACTGTACAAGTTGGATGTAAGACCTGCACCAGTTCAAGCATTGACAACAGCGAGCCTAACTATAGAAGAGCTATGGAATAAGAGATTTGGCCACATCAACTACAATGATTTGCTATTACTACAAAAGAAGGAAGTGGTAAGAGATCTTCCTATGCTAAAGCAAGTACATAATTATTGTGATGCCTGTACATTAAGAAAAATGCATAGAGAAGAATTCCCAATTCGAGTAGAAAAGAAACAGAGGGATATACTTGAATTAGTGCACATAGACCTTTGTGGACCCATGCAGACAAATCATTAGGAGGTGCACTATTTTTTCTACTGTTTATTGATGATTGTACGAAGTTTTCTTGTGTGTATTTCTTAAGTAAGAAGAGCCATACATTCGAATACTTTAAGTAGTTTAAAAATATTATTGAAAGACAAACATGGAAACAGATAAAAATTCTTTGTTCTGATCAAGGGGGAGAACACAAGAAGGATAAGCTTATCAAGTATTGTAAAGATCATGGAATTTTGCAGCAGTTCACAATACCCCATACTCCACAGCAGAATGGAGTAACAGAAAGAAAGAACAAAACATTGGTGGAATGTGAAAGAAGTATGTTGAAAGGTAAGAATATTTCAAATGGTTTTTGGGCTGAAGCAGTGAATACTGCAGTTTATTTGAAAAATAGGAGTCCTGCAAAGAGTCTTGAGTCTAAAACTCCTTATGAAGCATTATATGGATTTAAGCCTGCAGTAAAACACTTAGGAATATTTGGATCTAAAGAATTTTCCCACATTCCAAAGGAAGATAGAAGAAAATTAGATTCAAAAGCCATCAGATGTACCTTTATAGGGTATTGTTCACAGTATAAAGCTTACAAATTATTTAATCCCTCTACTCACAAGATTTTTGTTAGTAGAGATGTCAAATTCCATGAGCAGGATCATGAAGAATCTGATGAGCACAATGAGGAATGGGACATTCCGTACTTGGTGGAAGAAGAAGCAGAGAACAATCAGGGTCAGCAGTAGACAAAGGCAGAGGATGAAAAACAACAACAATGACAACAGCAGCAACAACAACAACAATAGTAGCAGCAACAACAATAGTAGGAAGAGAAAGAAAATGATGATCAAATAAGGGTTGAAGTCACCCGACCACTTAGGAGATCAAGTAGGAAAGCTCAAATGCCTGCAAGATATAGGGAAAATTATTTTATAACTAGTATGATGAATGTGGTTGAACCGTCTAGTTATAAAGAAGCAAATGAATGTAGTGAATGGAAAATAGCCATGGAACATGAATATGATTCAATAATCAGAAATAACACTTGGGAATTGGTTGAACTTCCTAGAGGAAAACAAACCATAGGTTATAAATGGTTATATAAACTGAAGATTAATGCAGATGGAACTATAGAAAAACTAAAAGCTAGGTTTGTAGCAAAGGGGTACTCACAAAAGGAAGGGATAGACCATGAAGAAACCTTCGCCCATGTAGCTAAATTGAGCACTATCAGAATGTTAATCACTTTAGCTACTAAGAAACATTGGATGATGCACCAACTGGATGTAAAGTCTGCATTTTTGAATGGAGAACTAAAAGAAGAGGTTTATCTAGAGCAACTGGAAGGGTTTTTCCAAAAAGGAAAAGAACATTTAGTCTGTAGATTGAATAAAGCACTTTATGGGCTAAAACACACTCCCAGGTCTTGGTATGAAAATATTGATTCATTTTTTTCTGCAAGATGGCTATAGTAGAAGTAAAAATGACCCTAATCTTTACACCATGAAAGATGAACAAGGGCGCGTAATGTTCATTTTGTTGTATGTAGATGATTTGATCATTACAGGTAATGCTACATATCTAATCAATGAAATCAAGCAGCAGATGTCAGGTGTTTGAAATGAAACACCTCGGTGAACTCAGATATTGTTTAGGTCTTGAGATCTGGAGAGATTCAGGTCAAACATTTATTTCCCAAGAAAATTATGTCAAAGTCCTGTTAAAAAAGTTTAGGATGGATCAGTGTAAGCCTGCAGTGGTACCATTGCAGCATAAAATCAAATTGCAGTGTGAGGATGGCTCAAAAGCAGCGGATGCAACACTTTACAGACAGTTGGTTGGGAGTCTAATCTCCCTAACCACCACCAAACCTGATTTGGCTTATTCAGCGAGTGGGCTAAGTTAATTTATGTCTAGGCCACTTGAAAGACATTGGAATGCAGCGAAAAGTGTTTTGAGGTATCTACAAGGTACTGTAGATTACAGTATTATTTGCACTGACTCCTCTGATATTAGATTGGTAGGATATACAGATTCATATGGGGCTGGAAATGTAGATGATCGCATATCTATAACAGGCTATGCATTAATCATTAGATCCGGGGTGATCACATGGAGCAGCAAGAAGCAGAACACAGTCTCAGCAGAAGTAGAGTATCAAGCCATGTGTGCAGCAACGTGTGAGGTAGTTTGGTTGCAGAGACTTCTCTAGGATGTTGGGGAAGAACAGATAAACGCAACAACAATCATATGTGAGAGTCAGAGTTCAATCAAACTTGCTAATAATCCAGTGTTTCACAAAAACACTAAACATATTGATACATAATTCCACTTTATCAGGGAGAAAGTGCAATCAAAAGAAATCCATTTGGAATATTGTAGTACATGTGATAATGTTGCAAACATTTTCACTAAGCCTCTTGGAAAAGTTAAGTTTCAAATTTTTAGGGAGATGTTAGGCATATTTGTGAACCCATTCTCCATTAAGGGGGAGTGTTGAAGATAATGGAGAATATCCTAGAATAGGTTGAGTTGGTTCATATAACCTCAGGATAGGAATTAGTTTCCATTTCTTAGGATGTTGTTCTAACTTCCCTAAAACCATGTTTTGTATTTAATGCGTAATGTGCATGAACAATGTAGAGCATTCTGTAGAACCAAGCTCTCCTGGTTCAGACTCTCTTTCGTAGAGCTGACCAGTGGGTTTTATTTCATAAAATACAAACATTTCCATTTTTATCAGTGAAGGCAATTGGCCTTTCGTGCTCAAGCCTGACAAATTGAGGAGGGATACTTTTAATCCTCCCTCTGCAATGGCTTGCACTCGGACCGCCATCTCGGCTTTTTCTCTATCGCTTCTGATGCTCCTTCTCACTGTATGTGTAGAATTGTAATTGAAATGGCCTTCTATGCTATCATTCATATATAAGGATAAGAATGGTGAAGAATAGGAGCTCCCCGATCGAAAGGTTTGATGAGCCAGTGGAGCCATGAACCAATAGCAACTATTGACCAGATGATGACCGATAGTTTGGATTTTGGTAGGCTAGTGATCGAACTAAGGAAAAAAGAACACCATGGAGTGAAAGCAAGAAATAATCCGACTGCCTATGGGCCATAAATTTCTGACTTGTATATACCTGCTTCTTCTGTAAATATACATCCTTTATAATTATTCAAAAGCACCTTGATGCTCATTTCTACATCTATCTTTTTCTATTATGTCAAGTGGTCTTGGTGATGTCTCTTTCATAGGCATGAAAGCAAGAAGTCCCACCCAAATAATGTGAGAGTGTCCAACACATATGTGGTTACAAATTTTTCAGAGGTAGGGTTAGCCAACATGCCATATGTGTCACTAAACCCAAAGTAACATAATTATAACCACTGTAAGCAAAGATGCAATGTTATAAATAGACATGGTCAAAAATTAAATGTCAAGTCAGAACCTAGGGTTAATCTAACTCTAGAGACCTTACCAAGGTCATTTAGTTGCCCTTTTTTTCATTCCAATCATTTAACTTTATATTTAAATTTTATATTTATTAAATTTTAATTGTTCACAAAGTGGTTGGTACTTTGCAACTTTCGTTTTAACGCTATTTGTCTTATTACACAGAAAAGTTGGTTTTAGAGAGAACAATTCATTTTTTAATTTTTTTCAACAACCTATAAGCAGATATACTAATTCCTTGTGATTTTTGGAGACTCCAACTAGTGGGGAGGGAGTAGAATAATTTCTTATTATTTCTGCGTGAGCCGAGACTCAACCTAGTGGGGAGTCTAAGGGAGAGAGCCGAGACTCCAGCTAGTGGGGAGTAGTATAATTTCTTATGATTTTGGCTAGAACCAAGACTCCAACTAGTGAGGAACTACACACCATAACAAAAAAATATACTCAATATGATTTGAACCTTGACCTCGTGAGTTTCACCCAACAAACCCACTACCTCACCACACATTACTGTATAGGAATAATTCATTTTTTAATATATAGCTATTTAAAATAGTTAAAACAAATTCTGCCTAAAAAGTGTAATGACTTAGACCCTTAGTGCCATTATTCAATTCCGAAAATATTGGTGCACTTCTACACTTTTTGTGATGGGATTGGTGCAAAGAATGATGGGGCAACTTGCGTGGCCCAATGTTAATAAATAGAATAAAAATGATGTCATCAATCTGAATGGAACGTTGTTAAACTGACTGCAGCAGGCCTGGAATTTCAAATTCTTTTTGCCTGTCAAATTAAAATTTGACGACGTTTTTGTATTATTTTTACCCTTCGTTTTATGTTTTAACTAAATATGTGAGTGTCACGAAAAACTATATTTTAACAATTTTTTTAAATTTATTCCACAACACACAATAAGTCATCAAATTGGAGGCTGATAATGACTGTTACTTATAATGATTCTTGTTAGATTGAAATTTTAGATTTGTAGATGGTTGGCTCGAGTATTGTAGCAATAATGCTACAACTCTTGGAACTCCCTTCTTAAAATTTATCAACCCGGTAGTTCGTAACAAACTTGGAAGCGACGGTGCTGTATGCACAAGTACTAGCTCTTGCCGCAGCTGTCACTTGGTCAGCTGGAACAAGTCCGCTAGGAGCTTAAGCCAACTTCTATGAGCTCTTAGAAGAAGCTTTTTTAATTGATGGATGAAAGCTAACTCGAAGGAAGCTAATCTAATTGCAAAAAGAAACTGAGAGCCAAAAAGAAACGCAAACCCTAGCAAACCCTAATTCTACCAACTAGTCCTACTAACGCAAAGGAGAGCATGCAAACTACTGAAAGAGATGCCATTACTCCTATGAAGGTAAAATGCATGCGTCTAAGTTACCACTATCTGAAGAAAACATATTTTTGTATTTTTGATTAAGTTGTTGGAATTATCATGCATGTGCTTCTAACTATTTTTTACTGTGCAGAGGTGGATCAGGGAGGAGAAATGCTTGGGAAAGGTTGGGAAGGTTTAGAGAGGGTCTAAGGCATCTCTAACACCCTTCCAAAGAGTCTCACAAAGTTGGCTGCCAAGAAACCATGTTTATGAGCTTCTACAGGAAGTCTACAGGGGTTCTACAGGATGTTCAGGATTTCTACAGGATGTTCTGTAATTCTTCTACAAGATGTTTCGAAATGGGATTTTGGAGCATGGATGGAGGGAAGATGGAGGAATGAGTATGGAGGTGAAATAGGGGTGAGAAGAGGTCTAGGACTTGGTGGATGAGGCTAAGGAGCGATTGGATTTGTTCAAGGATGGAGGACGCGATGATGCACAAGAATGTAGGAATTAGGGCAAGGTGGGAAAAGTATGGCAAATGAAGGGTACGAATCATGGACTAAGGGTTGGAGCAGATTATCAGATGGATTATGGGTAGATAGAGAAGGATAACAGGTACTCTGCAAGTGGTTTTTCAAACTGAATAAACAAAGACAAGCAAGAAAACAAAGATCTAGTTATGCTACCCTAATATGATCTAGCTAACGTAACAAGAATGGACAGCAGCTTTATTCATAAAGAGAACCATGCACAACACTTAAGAAAAGAAGCATTCCAAAATGCCTGAATGCATGATTAACTCCTACAAATGAAAACATTACACCAAAGATTGCATGGACAAGCAAACTAGTGTTTTTGTGGGCAGCAAAGTCATCCTAGTCACAACTCCTGATCCCAGTGAGGGAGAGGTGAAACCACAGATGTTTGTTGGCCCTTTTTTGAAGCTTTTTCTGTTAACAACCTATCAACTAAATCTGAGCATGAAAAGCTATTTTACTCATCAAAAAACAAACTAAATAACAAAACAAGATTTAGATCTAAATAGGAGATTTTATTCTAAGAATGCAGCAAAAACACATAAAGATAATCAAAGGAGGTATTGGGCGCTTGAGATGGGCCCAACCCCAAGAGCTACAGCCTCCTAAGAGAGATTTAGAGCTGGTGCAAAGCTGGATTCATCTTTATTGATCAAGAAATGAAGAGTTACATCAAAACTATCCACAATGAGAACTTGAAAATGAGCTGATAGCAAAACTAATCTATTGCCTAGAAATCAAACTACAAAATGACTACAACAAGACTATGAAATGACTAACTACCAACTACAAAATGACTAACCACTAGCTAACGAAAATGAGGCCATAAGCCTTCTTATTTATACAAATTGAGGACCCCAACAGTCCTCCTAAACTTTAGGGACTCGGCTGCCCAAGACTTGTAGTTAACAACAGTCCCACTTGACTTGCTTGGCTGCCCTTGTGCTGATTGATTTGGTGGCCCTTGAACTCCGAGCTGATGGTGGAGAATTCGAGGTAAGGGCCCATAAATGAAGGGGACACCTTCCTACAAATCCTCTCCCTTGTTCTCCCACGAATTTGGCTGCCAAGTGCTCATTAAGACCTTCAATTTTGTCTCCAAATTGACCAAAAAGGCTACACAAAGCACACATTAGACTTGTTGGCATAATGACTAACCCAATTCACTCTATTAGCATAAATATAATTAAAAACATGCAATAAACTAATGAGAATGGTGGATTAAGTCAAATTAGGAGGTTGAATGAGCCCAAATAATTATCCATTTTTGGGGCTCATCATCACCCCCCTACTGAAAGTGTTGCTCATCCTCTGAGCAACCAATCTCTCTCCTCATCTTTGATGGCCCTGGTGGCCTCCTTGTCATGCCAAGCTTCTGAAGTGATGTCCTCTTTTCTGTCATGAAACCATGCTTCTTTGCTTCTTCCCACTGCATGTTCCTTTTCCTAGTGAATTCTCAGCCTTGGTATGATTGTGCAAGTATATTCAATCTGATGGCGGCAATGGTGGTGAAAGGATATGAAACCAGTGGAGGATGGAAGAAAAGAGTGGTTGCATGCCTCCTCAACAGAGTTCAAGCTTCCAATCCCTCTCCATAATTGATTATGGCCTGCCCAAAGGCTTCTACAGGATGTTTCTGTTAAAAATACAGAACTTCCTGTATAAAGTCCTGTAGCTTCCTGTAGAACTGTCTCAGCTTCCTGTAGAACTGCCTTTGAGTCCATCATCTTGATTTGATCTCTCTAGGTGAATGTTTTTAGCTTCCTCATTCATAGATGATGGATCTCTTTGAAGGAGACTCTTCCTTTTGTTTAGCTGTGGTGTCCTCAATTGTAATTGGCTCCTCTGACTGTGGCTAGGGTCTGCCAGCTTTTATCCACATGCTCCTTCTTGCCTTAAAGTATATGGAAGGCTCCCTTTTTTTCTTCCCTTTTTGCTTTGGAGATGTGCTTAGGGCATCTAGCACTTCTACCGCCTCCCTGGCCAAAATCTCAGGCGATTTCCCCCTTTGCTGCTCCATTTCCAGACTTCCTGTAGAAAGTCCTGTGTCAACTGTTTTCTAGCTTCCTGTAGAAAGTGTCTTCATTGTTTTTGTCTGCGTGGCTGGGGGTGTCTTCCATTTTAATTTTGGTGTGGTTGCCTTGGTTTTGTCTTCACTTGTTTTGACTTTTTCAGTCCTCTCTTCCCTGCTTTGCAATTGTTTCTTCCGGGGTGTTTGTGTCTTTATCTCACCTGCAGCTTTGGCCTCAACAGCTTGTCCTGTTTCTTGCTTTTCCTGTGGCTTCTCCTGTGATTTTTCCTATGATGGTCTTCTCTGGGTTTTCTTACCCTTAGCTTTCTTCCCCTCTATTTTCCTCTCTGCCACGATGTGCTCTGGGTCCTTGCTGCTGGATGAGGTGAACTCTTCGGCCAGAGTCTAGATGTCATCACCCTTGGACATATTTTGGAAAAACTCCCAAGAAATAGGGACAGTATAAGTATGGAGAGCATCTTCTACAAGGAGCTTGATAAGCCCATGATGGGCCAGCTGGTCTAGTGTTTCCTCCTTCAGTTTCGTGCTACACTTAACCAATGACTATATGAGGAAGTATGTAATGCTCAATTTTTGTTTTGAGGGAAAATCCATTGTGTGCCTGAGCTCTGTTAACAAGCGGAAGTGATAACCATACACAATGCTTAATCGCCCTTCACAGGTAATATATTTCACAATTTGAAGGCCGAATTCACCCCAAAATGGTTGTAGGCTAGCTCTCTGGACCCCATTTTTATCCTCTGAATACTGCTCTTCTGGTAGGAAGAATTCCCTTTTGGCTTTTTTTTTTGGCCCAACTTCCTTTCTTCCTTATCCCATGGCATCTCCAATGGCAATCCAGTGATCCGACTAATGAGTTCACAGGTAAATAGTCCTACCACCTCAGGAGTTTCCCTCAACTTCTTGGAGTCTGAGGGTTCCTTTCTGATAAACCCTCCAGGCATGGTGAAAACACCCTATTTTTGGCTTGATCTCTGGTTAAGGTGGAAATTCGGATGTGATTTTTCTTCTTGGTTCTTATGACAGAGTTTCATCACTGTGTAGATCTCTCCTCTCACCACTTCTCAGGTTATAATACTGTTGTTGCCCCAAAACTCGACTGATCAACAAGAATTAATCTCTCACAGACATAGTGCAGAGCTAATTTTTACACCAACCATGTAACAGTTGCAAAACAGAGATTGGATATGTGCACAGGTGAGTGTTACAATGGTTTATCGCTTCCAACAGAGGAATTTCTTAATAGGAACTATGGAAGAGAATTTGACGCAGAACCAATTGAAACATTCCGTGTAACACACAGGAAAACTGCTATTCTGGATTCATAGGAAGACTTGTTCCATATTTTCTTATTGAAAAACAACTTTAATTCGTCACCTTTCAGATGTATCATGCATGGAAGAGTGTTTTTTCCAATCCTACCTCTCTCAGAACTCCAAATTCGATGAAGAAAAGTCTGGGCTTCTCTAGTCCAGAATATTGTGCCATACTTCCTGTAGAAGACCCCACCCGTTTCCTGTAGAATGTTATTCTGCCTTTGAGTGAGCCCGATACACTAGAGAAATTCGAACCAGGCTGCAAAGCTCAGTGGAGGGCAATAGGTTAACCGATTGTGGGAGCAGAGGACACATACTTCGGCTAAGAATGTTGCAAGTGCAAAGTAATCAGCGGATGGTGAGAGCCAGCCAAGCATGTTTTTCAATTACAGCGTGATTCGTGGTGAGGAAGTGAAGTGGCCAGGCATACGTGGCCACATGCAGACTGGAGTGATATCATGAACTGCATGTTCTCTTCTGGATCAGTTGCACTAGAGTTCAAACGGCTAACACTTCCTGTTTTTTTTTAATTTTCACGTGAGTCACCTGTCCACATGTACTGCGTGACTGCCGGCTGAGTGCTAGAGAAGACAATCGGCTTAACCTTGCTAATTCGTGGCTTAATCCCACCATTCCATTAACTCATGTCGTTTTTAAATTAAATTTGTGCAATAGAAGAACGAGTTTCAGTCACATACCTCGAAGTCGAATGGCTGCCGTGAGCTGTTGTGGGCTGTCATTGCTGCATGCATTTGATTTTATGGTTGCATGATGGCTTGGTTGCTGATTCATGGCTGGTTTCCTTGTGCAGGTGTCCTCTGGCCAGATGCATGCAACAAGAGTTCATTTCCACGTTCAGATCTGCACCCTCAAGCTGTTGTTGCTGCATTGTCACAAAACCAGAACTTGTTTCTGCCATTGCTCCTAAACGGTAAACCGGATTGATATGAAACTTGTTGATCATGTTCCTATCATCATTATGCATCTCCCATAGCAAAATCGTGACCAATGGATGCACGGATTTCGAGAAAAATGGAAAATGGCTGAAGCTTTCAGAGAACAATTTCTCGGAAAACGTGCATCGGAATTGGCTGAAACTGCTTGGGTAGGTTACCATCACTCATATGCATATCCCCATGAAACAGGTTTTGAAACGGATGCACGGATATGGAGAAAATGCAAAAATGGCTGATGGTGATGGAGGCTGATTTCTTGGAAACCGTGCACCGGAATTGGCTGAAACTACTCAGGCGTGTTGCCATCACCCTTGTGCAATTCCACCTAAAACGGTTTTTCAAATGGATGCATGGTTTTCAAGTTAGGGAAAAAACGATTTATGTTCTAGGTATCTTTGCTTCAAGGCATTTTGCAAATTTTTGCATGGAAAGAAAAACTGAGCTTGGGCTGTGATGCAGGTATGGAGATGATGGAGGAGGAGTTTGAAGATTGCAGGAGGACTTCTGAACCCTTGAGGAAGCTACCAAGTTCGCCAAACCACCTTTTTGAAATCCATTTCTAGCTTCCTGTAGAAATACAGAACTTCCTGTAGAAGGCACAAAAACTCCTTTGTCTTTGTTTTGAGTGATCCTCCTGACCTGCAATGTCATTGCTGCAACCTGAAATTATTCAAGGGGAATTAGATTTCATTTTCTTTTTCTTTTTCTCTTCTTTTTTTTTTTGAAAAACAACTAGGGCGCCTCATGGAGGTTTTCACCCTAATTGCCTGCCCTGGGCCCCTCGAAGGGAGGTTTTCACCCAGAGATCTTATTCTGTTTTCTCTTTTTTTTCCAACTCATTGACCGCCTCATGGAGGTTTTCAATCAATGAGCCAATCTAAGGCGCCTCCGAGGAGGTTTTCACCTTAGATTTCTATTTTCCTCTTTTTTCATTTTTTCTTTTTCTTTTTTCTCTTTTTTTTTTTTTTTTCCCTACCCTACCCTACTTGAAAAACAAAATCATTTTCAAGTATAAGAATACTTCCAATGGAGCCATATGCACATCGAGATTAGAGACAAAATGATGTGGAGGCTCGAAATGCATGCTTGGATAGGTATCCAGATCTCAGAGACCAAATGATCTGACCTTGAAGGGATCAAACATAGCTGAGGAAGAGAGTACTGCTGCAACTTAGTGACTGTCTGGAACCATGTCTCAATATAGCTTTGATATCCTTGGTTCTTTTGCTGATCTGGATCATGTTTCATGTCACCTTCTAACATGACTTCCTCATCTTCCTCTTTTTGCTGATCTTTCTCTTGAATACATGGAAGATTTGATGGTAACCATGAATGATCTTTCTTTATCTCTGATTCTTATGTCTTCTCCTCATCAAGAGCAGCCCATGGTTCTTTGATCTCCTCTTTTGAATCTTCTTTTGTCGGATGTGGTCCTTCAATGCTTTCAAGGTAATCTCTGCTTTGCAACACTCTTCCTGAGCTATGGTGAAGATCATCAAGCTCAAGAGGAGTCATTTGGACATGTTGTGTCTCAGCATTGCAATTTTGTTGAGCTACTCCAATGGACAAGTTTGGAAATGGTGGTATGGGTAGCTCAATGGGGGTGTATATTTGAGATGGATGTGGATGGGGTTGTGGTTGGGTAGGCATTTGGGGTTGCCTTGGTGGAGGAGGAGGCGATGGTTGTGGACAAGATGGTGGTGGAGGAAAATAAGTGGGAGGAGTGTTGTATTGGGGCCTCCACCCCCGATGAGGTGCATTCCACTGAGGCTGTGGCTGAGCATAAGAGTGAAACGAATGACCAGCTAGTTGGGCATAATATGGATCTGTGAAGGAACAAGGAGGAGGTGTGAACCAGGAAGGATGAGCAGGGGGACCCCAAGAAGGCATGAAAGTGGCTTGATAAGGGTCATAATAGGTATCGGATGTCCCTTGCAGTTCCTGCTGGTAATATCTAGGTCCAGGCGGCTTCCTTTGGTTCATATGATAGAGTGGTTCAGTGGCTCCTTTAACTCTTTGATTTGCAACTTTAAGTCCAGGCAAGGAAGCGCGCTGATTCGTAGGATGGTATTCTTCACAGACAAAACACACTTCTAGGGAGTGCATTGGACATTCGTTCCTAGGATGCTTTCTAGTGCACCTAGGACAAAAGATGACCAAAGCCCTCTTGGCTTCTTCTTGCTTCTTTTGGATCCGCAAGGTATCCAGTTGCATGGCAAGAAACCGCCTCATATCACTCTTGAAATCTTCGATCTGATTTTCAAATTCATCTTCGGACAAGGTGTTGCTCCCAACATTTCTGCTTGTAGCCATTTGCTCCAGAGGAATGTTTCTTCTTCTTCTTCCCTTCAGGTTCTTCAAATATGTCTTACTGTCCACCTAAGGGTTCTTTAATCACAACCATCGAAGAAGAGAGAATGTTGGTTGTGTGAAGCAGTGGGGGTGTTGTGCAATCATTTTTCTAACTTATCTCTACTCCTACAAGGCATGAAATGAAATCTTTTTGGTTGGTTTTTGCTTTTTTCTACTTCTACCTGCAAAACTGAAATAGATTGAATCTGCAACTAACTATCTTGCTAAAATGAAAATGCGGAATTGAAATGAAAGCAGGAAAGGACTAATCTATTTTGCTCAAATGAAATTGCAGGAATCAAATGCTAGTCTACGCTTGCGGAATTGAAATGTTAATCTACGCTTGTAGAAATGAAATTGCGTAATTGAAATGCTAATCTATGAAAGCGGGAAATGCTAATCTACTTTTGCATAAACGAAATTGCATAATGGAAATGAAATCAACTACTTAGCAGAAGATTGTAGTGGAAAATAGAAGAAAAGCGGCAATCACCAATACTCTGACGCTTCCCCGGCAACGGCGCCAAAAAGATGGTGGGCTCCAGTATTGTAGCAATAATGCTACAACTCCTGGAGCTTCCTATCTCTAGTTTTATCAACCCGGTAGTTCGTAACAAACTTGGAAGCGACGGTGCTGTATGCACAAGTACTAGCTCTTGTCACAGCTGTCACTTGGTCAGCTGGCACAAGTCTGCTAGGGATCAAGCCAACTTCTATATGTTCTCAGAAGAAGCTTTCTAAATGATGGACGAAGGCTATCTCAAAGGAAATTGACCTACTTTGCAATAAAGAACTGAAAGCCAACAAAACAGGGAAACCCTAGTAAACCCTAATCTGACTAGTCTAATCTCTATGATGCAATGGTGGGAGTGCAAACTTCTAGAAATGATGCCATTACTTCAAGTGATATGAGATGCATGAATTTAAGCTACTTCTACTGAAAAGAACATTGTTTTTGGATTTTTGCTTAAGTGGTTGGAGTTATTACGATTTTTTTTCTTATTAGGGTTTGACTGTGCAGGGGTAGTTCGAAGGAAAGAAAGCTTGGGAAAGGTCAGGAGGACTAGGAGAGGTTCCAGAGGATCCAAAACATCATTCCGTAGAAGTCCACAATGTTCAGGTCCTTGGCAACCGAGGTTACAGGTTTCTATAGGATGTCTGCAGGGGATCCTACAAGAAGCTTGGGATTTCTACAGGAAGTCTGCTAACTTCTACAGGATGTTCTGTGGTTGGAGTTTTTGGGTGATGGAGGAGTGGAGGAGTTGTATGGGTGGATAGGTAGAATTGAAAAGGGCTTATGATGGCTCAGGGATAGAGATATGAGATGAGGAAAGAGTGCTTGCAGCTAGTTGGAGAATGGAAGGGTGGAAGAAATGAAAAGTCCAAAAAGATGGAGCTACGTGAACAGTGGAAGTGCTGGAAGGTAAACGATCTGAACAGAGGTTGGGTAGGTGGCTTTAGACGCGGTTGAGAAGAAGAAGAAGATAATAGAGTGATGCAACGGAGTGTAAAGGAAACAAATCTGCAAAAAACCGAGAATTCATCAATTTATCCTAACTGTGTTATTGAATCAACGAACAACAATGTATACTTCAGAGAAAAATCGTGCATGGAGTTGGAATGAGGAAATACTTCTCAAGATCAGAATGCATGTATGGATCTACAATTGAAATGACTATGTTGCAGCTTGAATGAAAGTGTATGACTGCGTTTTTTGTGGCTGGTACGGTCTACACTTCCAATCTCTAAACAGAGATGGCAGTGAGTGCACTGTTAGACTTTTCTTGGTGCTCTAATGAATGTTGATCCTCCTACTCTAATCTAAGCAACTAAAAGCACTTGAACCATAAACTAATCCTACTCAATCACATAAAAGAAATCAAATCAGCAGACTGTAATTTCTAAATGCATGTCAAAACAGAGGAATAAAGTGCTGAAAAGAAAGACAAGTAACAATACAAGGAAGAGGAGGTCTATTGCTCTCAGGTTGGGCCCTAACCTGAGAGCTATAGCTCCCTTAAAAACTCAGAATTGAATCAAAAGCTGCCTATCTTTATTGAATAATCATGAGTCTAATGACATGCCAAAACTAGCTTACAAAGAGCAAAAACCGAGCTGTAGCTCGTGCTTAGACATTGCAACAGTAGTTCAAAATTTCAAAAAGCTCCTATCAAAGGCCAAGGCCTTAATATTTATACATGATGAGGGTCCAGCTGGCTTCCTCAATACGTGGAGCTTGGCTGTCCAACTGATAGTTAAACTGTTGTTCCTGTAGAACCCGTTGGTTGCCTTTAAGCTCGGTGGGGAGAGCTGTTGGAGCTCGGAGTTAGGGTGGAGATCACGAGGGAGGTTATTTAAGGCTGTAGACAACCTCCCTATAAACCTACAATTCCACCTTTGTTGTCTCCTTGTCTCCTTCTGCGTGGTCTTTGCTCCCTTTAATGCCAAAAAACCTGAAATCATCATGTATTAGCCACATAGATATAATCCCTGCTCTTCTTCCTACAAATAACACGAATATACCAAGAAATGAATTCATAAGTGATAAAAGATGAAGGGTTGAGCAAGGTAAGTAGGCCAAATGAGCCCAATTTGTTACCAAAAATTGGGGCTCATCAGTAGTCTATCAGATTTATAGCTCAGATTTATGGTGGGACCATTCAAACAATAAAATCTTTGCAAAAAACTTACAATCCATGGACTATAAATAAATTATCTAGTGAGATTATAAATAAATCGTGGACTATAAATAAATCATCTAGAGAAAATACAAAAAATTTATGCAGTGATTATACTTCATTAAAAGTCAAACTTTCTAGAGAAACTACAAATTTTTTTATCAATAGGAATATCTCAATACATAGATCCTCTATTAAACATAAACTAGAAGAATTTTCAAAGCTCAAGAATCCTTCTTGACTTTGTATATATCCATATCTCATATACTGCATGCCAATCAACATTAGATGATTCAAGTCCATTCAAAGATACTCCCATTAGAGCATCTAGTGTATCCAACCCAAGCCTCGATTTTCTAATGTCCTTGATGATGTTTTGCTTAGAAAATCCCCTTTCACAATCCACTGTACTTGCAGGAATAGTGAGGACAGCTTGCCATAATTTCATCATATTAGGATAGGTTTTGTGCCATTGTTTTGTGTTACAAAAGACTTTCCATGCTTCTTTCATAGAAAACCCCTCACAAGCCAGATTTAATGAATCAACAAAAGGGTGCAAATCTCTTTTACAAGATTTAACATCAAATAAAGCTACAAATCCAACATCACTTGATACGGTATGTTGTAAATGTTGAAAAAGCTATAAAAACCAACGCTCTGAATTTTTCTCACGACTACGACACTCTTCTAAATAATAACAAGGGATGAACAATTTCGCTGCATTGAAAAGATGAAGGTCTGGAAATCTTTCATTCAAAGAGTCTATGAGAGTCTCTTTATAACCTTCAGTGAGTTGCTGACAACTCTCTTGTGTACCTTCAATACAAGGTTTAATAGATTGTTTCCTTGCTTCATTGGATTCAATATCCATGGCTGAGATAGAGATGTATTGTAACTCATGTCTATATAAAACTTTCCCTTAATCTTTAATATCAATGTATCCATTTTGAGAATCATTTAAAAGCTTTGAAAGATAAGTTGTGCCTTTTGCAAATGTCTCTTTCCTCGAAAACCATCTAGATAATGTGCTTATAGTTACTTCAGGAGCCAGCCCAATAGTTGTAATGTCTACATTTTCTTCTTGAAAAGTCACATTCAACTTGTTCAATTCCCCTAGCACATCAGCAAGCATATGTAAACAAAACTGGATAGAATATATTCTCGTCTTATCATACCAAGATGAAGTTTTTTTTTCATTTTTCCAAAAAGTTAAAATTGTTGGCATAAGCTTCACAAGCCTTATAATAACTTCCCCCCTGATAACCATCTCACTGAATGTATTTTTAGAACATCAAGAACATCAATTTGCATGACTCTAAGCAAATCATTAAGTTCGCTATTTCTCTTTGGAGAGTTTTGAACCCATGAATCCACTTTGTTTGCAATTTTTTCAACAAATAATAACTCAGGGAATTTCTTAGAAGCATCTGCTGCCGCTAAAGAATCACGATGAGCCACACAATGAACTGTAATAAGGTTTGGATTGTTTTTTTTCAAAAATGAAACAAAGCCATTTTCATGTCCAATCATTGTTGAAGCTCCCTCTATAGAAACAACTATCAAATCTTTATATTCAAAGCCTCTAACATCTATTAATTGATTGACACTATCATATATTGTTTTGATCTCATTGCAACCAAGAAATCAAAAACATAAAATAGTTAAATATCAACTAAGCGACGATGTGAGAATCCCTGCAGGCTGCAATCGAGGATTTCGGGAAAACAGAAGACCTGTCGTTAGGGTTTGTCGTTACGTGTTGAGCCATGTGAACTTGGGAGTACTCAACAGTAAACCTTATGAACAAGGAAACACCATTATGAGATTGGACGGATTGCTCGGAATTAAGATTTGGATGGATTGCTCTGAATTATGAGCGGAGGATGGAGTGAATTTATAGTTCTCAGGAGTCGGCGCAGGCCTGCAATTCGACGTTCTAAATAAAAATTCTGAAACGTGAACAGTGATTGGTAAAAAGAATTTTGAATCCATTGTTTGACTTAATTCATAAATTTTAGTAGCTGATTTAGAGGTGCAGGAGGTTGAAGCCAAAACTATAGATCTATATTGATCCCTATTACCGACTTAATTTCATGGTTATTAAATTCAGCGTTCTTGTCTGACTCCATTAAATACTCATCCCTAATTAATTTCACGATGATTAAATTCAATTTTCTTCTCTTACTTCATTGGTCAAGGAGGATAAGAACCCACCGTAAAATTTATTAACAAACCAAAAAATTTATATTCATCTTCGGAAAGGTAATTCTTAATTTCAATGTTGAGATGGAATCTGCACTTCAACTTCACCTTAATGTAACTTAGTTTTAGTCGTTGGGAACTTTAAAGGTCATAATACGCGGGTACCCATAACAGAATTTTTTTCTCTGGTATATATCAAAACAAAATGAATGTTAAAGGGCCAGTTAGGCTTCACCTGTGACCCAACTTTCATATTGGAGCTGGGTTTAAAGGTCATAATATGCGGGTACCCATAACATTTATCTATAGTTGTGGGCGTTGGAAGCCAACTCCATGTCTCCTCGCTTAGACTGTTAACGGCTATAGCCTATATCCATACATCTTCCAGATGTGAAGCACATGCAATCCCCCACACCTACGCACTCAAACGAATCAAAATACGAATTCCTCTGAAAAACTTGGCACAACAATGAAGGCATCCTCGCAAATTGAAACCCTTTTCTTTGAAAAATTTCTATTTTGCACTTGTTTTCATGGCGTTAATATTTAAGGAGTTTTTCAAGGTAATATGACAAAAAAAATCACCATATTTGGTAAATTGGTAGTCAACGCGTATCTGTAATGGTTTGGTGCTTTATCCAAAAAGGTTTTTACCATTAAAATGTCGCTGACACATGATTGCTCTGATTCATTCAGATCCGAGCAGAGTTTGAAGAATTGTAGTCACTGGTCAGTTAAATGCGCAATGGCAGCCTACTTGGAGATTGGAAATGGTTGGCACTGGGCAGAGCCCACGCATTTCATTTACATCAACAACAACAACATGTGACGCACAATAACCAAGACTAAGAAACAACACAGTGACACACTACTAATATTTGGGATAAGATTGATGAAGTTCAAGAAACAGAGCACTAGTATTTGGGTATTCAAATACAATTTATATTTTACTAATATTTGGGATAAGATTGATGAAGTTCAGGAAATAGAGCACTCGTATTTGGGTACTCAAATACAATTTATATTTTACAACGTAAGGGAATTTAAAAAGAAGATTACCAGAAAATGGTTTTATAATATTTGTTTCTGGACAGATGATATGCCTGCCTTATGTTTAGATGGAACAATTCTACCTGTTAAATTTATCACATTAACTGTCTAGGCATGCATTCTTTTTACAAAATAGAATGTACTTACCCTGTTTGTTGGTTTTTTGTTTATAGCTTGACATCCCCGTCTGAACTCCTCACTGTAATTGGTATCCAAGATCGTTGGCAATCCTTAACAGGGAACCCTCCGATACCTAAAATTCCTTCCTTCACATCTACTTCTTCATAATGAGGAGGAAATATCTCCCGCAATTGTTGTACTGTGTCACGCATATATATATAAACTAGCAAAAGAATTTCTGAATCTCTCGAACCTGAGCTTCACCAAACTTGCCTAGGCACATACCAAGCATGAAATAAATGAATAGAAAATGAATTTAAATGTTTCTTTAAGCTATATCCCTAATGACGTAAACCAATTTATGATCCATTGGAGGAATAAGCACTAGCAGATTGTAGTGGATTGCAATTTGCAAATTGCAAGTCTCGTCCGATTAAATTTGAGCGGCAGATTGTAGCTGGATAATCAATGGTAAGTACTAGGTAGTACGCAGTGGGATGGTGATGCATTTAAAGGCTTTTATTTTAAACTGCGTAACGCGTTGTGTACCAGTACTACTACTGCCAGCTGGTCCGGTGGTCCCAGACTCCCATACTCCCAGTGTCCAGACTCCTAAGAAATAAGGTACTCTAAATTTTTATGTTTAAACAATTGAAACAGACGTCGTTTTGACGGTTTGCAGGGGTGTATCACACGTCGGATTTGACGTGGAATTTTTTTCTGCTCCCGTCAAATACGTTCTTCAACCAAAAATACGTCCTGTGGGACGTCAAATTCCAGGGCTGGACTGCAGTCGTCCAGCGAGGTTTTTTAATGCTACTATGCTCACGGCTGAATAATGTATTTGTACTTATTTCTATTATATTTATGACTCAATAGCCTTAAATATATTAGTTACGTTGGTAATGGAAGCGGTACGGAGGCCATCTTGCATGGCTAAATATTAATAAATGAAATAAAAATGATGTCATCAATTTGAATGGTACGTTGTTATACTGACTACGGTTGGTAAGACTAACCAGCGTTTTGTTCATGGCTTAAGTCGAGGTCATGAAATCCCTTTGTATATGGCTTCATGTTCCTCTTTAGGTTTTCATTAAACAAATGGCTAACTTACTTTTAAAATAAAAATTAAAGGGGTTGCACAGTATTCTTTATCAGTTACATTAAATGAAAAATATTTTTTTTGTCATTATTACATTGTAACGTTACATATTATTTAAAAATAATTATTTTTAATTCATAACAGAACTTTATTGTTGATGTTTAATTTTATTTTAAAAATATTTAATCAATGTAAAATTGAAAACAATATATCTTACAATATCTACTTGTTATGAAGTATAATAGTAATAATAATAATTTTTGTTTTTTACTACTTAATACTAATCGTTTTATTAGAGAAATCTACTCCATCGCTTCAACTTGCATAAACACTCATAACTAGATTGCACAAATTTACACTGATAACACAAATTTGCATTGTTTTCAACTTTTGGGAAAGCGATTTCTGCATTAAATAAATTTGATTGTATAAATATGAACCACATTTTCAAGGTAAACCACAACGTTTCTATCTCTACCATTTAATGTGAATCATCCCATTTTAGAAATCCCATCTCCACTAGTTAAACGTGTGCATGACATACTACTAGCCTTGTTGTACAAATAAAACTGAACCTTTTTATCATGCACATGAAATAACGTGCCCTTTCCATCAACAAGTGGATCATGAGTAATGTTGGAACAATGAGTTTTTAAGTACAAATAAGCTAGATAGTTTCCCTTCCACATTAAAAAGTTTTAAGGGAGGGATGCCATTACTTGTGCGCCCTCCCATCCACCTCAGCTGCTGATGTGGAGACACCTTCCAACCTTGTACGACACCTGCCGAGTAGCTCCTGCCATGTGTTGTGGTGGGTAGGGGCATTTAAGTTTGCAGCTACCTCGACGTTTAGGGTTTCATTCTGTCTATTTTGTGTGATGTCTTCTCTACCCTATGTTGTTTTGTTCGGGTTCAATGTGTGGGCAATGTGCTCTGCTGACGATGGCTTGGGATGGCTCCAATACTGGTTTGCCTTGTCTGCCATTCTTGAGTTGCTCACTGGGCAAGGTTGCTTGCAGTGGTTCGATAGCAGTTTAAGGTTTATGGTGTGCTTGTTTAATTGCACCTGGCATTACTATATTCACACGTTCATTTCTCGTTCAGGGCTTGGGGTTTTGTTGCTTTACCTATTTCGAGGGGGCTTTAACTTTGCTACTGTTGCTAAACGCTCTGCATCGTTGGGGGTTTACAAATGTCATTGTTGTTGTTCGTTCTACACCGTCGAGGATTTACAAATACCTTGGTCATTGTTTCATTCTTGTGGCCTATTGTTTGGGAAGGAGCCAGTGTTGTTCAAGAAGGAGCCAGTGCGAAATTCTAACCAGTTCGAGGTCCATGAAGGTAAATTTCTAAATACATGGGTTTTTTTTCGAATTTCCTGTAATTTGTTTGTATGTTTTTTCCAACTTCTAATTTTTTCATGTTTTACAAGTTTTAGTTGCAGGTAATTTGTGTGGTTGTTGCAGAAAATGTATGGCGAGGTATGGGGGACATTTGGACACGGTGGTGGATTCTGTGTCTATCTAGTAGGATTCTAAATCCTACCAGCCACTGTGTTTTTCAACACCTAAACCTGTTGTTAGGATTTTTGTTCTTTTTGCTCTTGTTGCACTATTGTGTTTTTGAACACTTGAATTTTCTAGGAAATTAGCTCTTATTGCATGTTTTCTACATTTTCTTTTGATTGTTGTTATGATTTCTGTCAATTCTTCTTTCTCTGTTACCCTCCCCTTACCCTCCCCTGAAGGTGAGTTGTTTTCTTAATTTTTTGGGCATTGTGTTTGATTTAATTTGACCCTAGGTTTAGCCCATGTACCCACTAAATCTCAGGTTATTTTTTGAGTCTAAGGTGTTTGATACACTTAGGAAGCTCCTCCGGTAGGCTACAATTTAATAAGTTGGGGCAATAAACCCCCGTCCAGGGCAGGAACCTATAGCTAGAAGCTCCACTCAAAGGTGATGCGATTTAAGTAGGGTGTGAAGGGGTAGCCTCGACCCTATGGTCTGTTTTGGGATTAAAATGCTTTGTGGTTCATTTGATTTTTGTTGTTTAGACCTTCTTTGCCTTCAAACCTTATGTGGGAAATTGCTTTTTATGTGGTTTGATTAGCTATGTAATGAATTTTGACATGAAAATCATCTCTGTGTTGTTTTTTGGATATTTGTATTGAACTGTTATAAGGGTTATCCAATTTGTATATGGTGGAGTTTACTTTCTATGATATCCAAGGGGTAGCCTCGACCCTATGGTCTGTTTTGGGATTGAAATGATTTGTGGTTCATCTGACTTATGTTGTTTAGACCTTCTTTGCCTTCAAATCTATGCGAGCAATTGTTTTTTCTATGGTTTGATTAGCTCTGTAATGAATTTTGATGCACAATTTATCTCTGTCTTGTTTTTTGGATATTTGGATTGAACTGTTAGAAGGGTTATTGGATTTGTATATGGTGGCATTTACTTTCTATGGTATCCAAGGGGTAGCCTTGACCCTATGGTCTGTTATGGGATTGAAATGCTCCGTGGTTCATCTGATTTGTGTTGTTTACACCTTCTTTGCCTTCAAATCTGATGTGAACAATTGTTTTTTTTTGTGGTATGATTAGCTATGTAATGAATTTTGATACAGAAATCATCTCTGCGGTGTTTTTTGGATATTTGGATTGAATTGTTATAAGGGTAATTTGATTTTTATATGGTGGAGTTTACTTTCTATAGTATCCAGTGGAGGTCCTGAAAAAATCACGCAACTAATTACCCAACCTTATCAGTGTGAGATGGAAGACTATTTTTATTGCCAAATGTTTTTTTGGAGATAAATTGATTTTTAAGAGAAACTTTGCATTGTGTCGGGATTCAAAGTAAATTGGGTTATAAGGGAAATTCAATGTCGAGAGTGCATTACCCATTTGTATTATGTTTTAGTTGGAATTACATTGATTTATAAAGGTATTTTGATGCTCATAGTGGGCAGTCTAGCCCATTTGCATTGTGTTTTAATTCATTTATGTATTGTTTGGAATAGAGGCTGCAGTGATATGCAGAGATTTCACATTTGAACTTCGTAGACAGATACTTTAAATACAGTGACTTCATTAATCTGTGAAATTCATTTTCTGATTCATTCTTCCAGAACACTTACAGTTAAAAGATGTAATTGCACTTAATGTTTGGGTTGGAACGAATGTACTTGTGTATTGTTGTTTCATTCCTTTGTGCATTTGGTTTGTGAAGAAATCAAGATTTTATGTCATTTTGGAAATGGTTTTGGTTCTGGTCAGATTTAGTCTGTTGTCTTATTGAGTTTATATTAGATGGATCTAAGTTGTCCTTTTGTAACTTGCCATCTTGAGGAGCTTCTTTATTGCTCTGTCCCCAAATTTGTTGATGTATGGAATGTTAGGTTCTTTGACATATTTGTTGATGTATGGAATGCTAGGTTCTTTGTGAATATGAAACTTTTATATATTAATGAATTTCAAGTGCTACAGTTTATAAAAAGAGAAAAATCCATAAGTTGGTATAACTATTTCTCTCATATTATTGAACTTATTCCTAAAATGTTCAATGCTTCTTTTAATTACATTACAAGTTTTTTGAGCTTGTTGGAGCGGATTCCTCTTTGTCATTTTTTTTCTCCATGATCATTGTAGTCATTAACTCTTTAAGAGCTTTTAATTTGTCCCAAAATTTGGTAACATACGTAGTGGCCAGTGGAAGGAATGCAATTTATGTATTATTGCATTATGTTAAAGCAATTAATATGGGAAAATAATTGTCAACTTGGACAACTCTTTCTACTCTACATTTGCGTAAAAGTAAAGTTATGAATATGGGAATTCTTTTGCCATCAAGTTAAGTGCTTGCATTGCATTTGATGTGTAGTATATTCATTTATAGGAGTAATTCAATGTCCATATTTGACAACCCAATTGATTGTGTTTCAATTGGAGGTAAATTGATTTATAAGAGAAACTTTGCATTGTGTTTTAATTCAAGTAAATTGGTTTATAAGGGAAATTCAATGCCCAAAGTGCATTGCCCATTCGTATTTTGTTTTAATTGGAAGTGCCTTGATTTATAAAGGTAATCTAATGCTCATAGTGGGTAGGTCTACCAACCCTTTTGCATTGTATATTCATTTATAAGAGTCATTCAATGTCCATAGCTGGTAGAATTGGAGGTAAATTGATTTGTAAGAGAAACTTTGCATTGTGTTTGGATTCGAATTAAATAGGGTTATAAGGGAAATTCAATTCCACGAGTGCATTACCCATTTGTATTATGTTTAAATTGGAAGTACATTGATTTATAAAGGTATTTTGATGCTCATAGTGGGCAGACTAGCCCATTTGCATTGTGTTTTAATTCATTTATGTATTGTTTGGAATAGAGTTTGTGATAATATGCAGAGATTTCACATTTGAACTTCTTAGACAGATACTTTAAATGTAGTGACTGCATTAATCTGTGAAATTCATTTTTCGATTCATTCTTCTATAACACTTACAGTTAAAAGATGTAATTACACTTAATGTTTGGGTTGGAACGAATGTATAGTTAAAAGATGTTTGGGTTGGAACGAACGTACTTGTGTATTGTTGTTTCATTCCTTTATGGCATCTCGTTTGTGGAGAAATATGGATTTTATGTCATTTTGAAAATGGTTTTGGTTCTCGTCATATTTAGTCTGTTGTCTTATTGAGTTTATATCAGATGGATCTATGTTTTCCATTTGTAACTTGCCATCTTGAGGAGCTTATTTATTGCTCTGTCTCTGTATTTGTTGATGTATGGAATGTTAGGTTCTTTGACATATTTGTTGATGTATGGAATTCTAATTTCTTTGTGAATATGAAACTTTTATAGATTAATGAATTTCAAGTGCTACAGTTTATAAAAAGGGAAAAATCACAAGTTAGTATAACCATTTCTCTCATATTATAGAACTTCTGCCATTTCAATGCTTCTTCTAATTACATTACAAGTTTTTTGAGCTTGTTAGAGTGGATTCGTCTTTGTAAAAAAAAAAAAATTCTCCATGATTATTGTAGTCATTAACTCTAAGGGATTTTAATTTGTCCCAAAATTTGGTAACATACGTAGTGGCCACTAGAAGGACTGCAATTTATGTGTTATTGCATTATTTTAAAGCAATGAATATGGAAAAATCATTGTCAACTTCGACAAATATTTCTGCTCTACATTTGCGTAAAAGTAAAGTTATGAATATGGGAATTCGTTTTCCATCAAGTCAAGTGCTTTGCATTGCATTTGATGTATATTATATTCATTTATAGGAGTAATTCAATGTCCATAGTTGACAACCCAATTGGTTGTGTTTCAGTTGGAGGTAAATTGATTTATAAGAGCAACTTTACATTGTGTTTGCATTTAAGTAAATTGGTTTATAAGGGAAATTCAATGCCCATAGTGCATTTCCCATTTTTATAGTGTTTTAATTGGAAGTGCATTGATTTATAAAGGTAAACTAATGCTCATAGTGGGATGGTCTACCAACCCATTTGCATTGTATATTCATTTATAAGAGTCATTCAATGTCCATAATTGGCAGAATTGGAGGTAAATTGATTTGTAAGAGAAACTTTGCAGTGTGTTTTGATTCGAAGTAAATTGGGTTATAAGGGAAATTCAATGCCAAGAGTGTGTTACCCATTTGTATTATGTTTTAATTGGAAGTAAGTTGTCCTTTTGTAACTTGCCATCTTGAGGAGCTTCTTTATTTCTTTGTCTCCATATTTGTTGATGTATGGAATGTTAGGTTCTTTGTGAATATGAAACTAATAGCTATGTACTTTTGTTGTTCACTATTTTATGGAATTTTCATATTAAAATAAGAAATTTGTTCAAGATTTCATTATTCACTCGTTTGTCATCATATTTACAACTCAGTTATAAATGTATTGTAAATAATTTGGTGTGTAGAGGCATAACAGAAAATCCCATCTGCATTCTAAGGTAATATTTCTACATTATAATAGACTATAGATGTTCCTTCTAAAATGGATTTTGGTTACAATAGCTCAAACAGTATGAAATAAAACAACCTAGGTTGTAAGCCAAAATATTTCTATGAAATGAAAAAGATACAATCCATCCAGAATCCACATCATAATGTGGTTACAACCAAAAAAATATGACACCCGTATTCTTTATGGCCTTGAGAATCTTGAATGCCAAAACTCGCTGAGTTACCTGCTTGAGCCAGGTAGGTTGTCCTACCTAAAAAGGGTTGATTAGGAAATGGTTTATTGCTTCCATATGATTGAGTCCAATTTGCACCTTCTAACCATGGAGCAATTGAGTACCCATACCTCACATTTGCACTGCTAACCCCTACATTAAGTGGAGGTGTGTGATGAGCATACATAGAATTGACACCTCCTCTGGTAGGAATAAGCCAAGTGGGTAAACCCTCAGTTTGATAGTGAGGCACTTGAATGCTTATGAGGTCTTGGAATAATGGTGTATTATCTGCAATATTGTCCAATGTGTTTGAAATAATCCTGGTTTCATCAGCTATGCTTGCATCATTGTAAACGATATTGATCATTCCTTGTTCATTTTCAAGCATCTGTTATGCCGTTCTTGATTCCTTTTCCTATCTTTCCATTTGTTTTTGTTGGTCCTTATCTTTCCTTACATTATCTCTCTCAAGACTTTCATCTGCTTGACTTTGTGCTGCAACAATCCTTGCTGCCTTCTTCTCCTTGGCTAGATCCTTCTTTTTTGTTTGAATCCCCACATTTCAAATTTCTTTTTTTCAAACTCAACTAACAAGTTTATATAGTCTTCTGTGGTGAGTAACTATGAACTTCGACCCAAACGACGACTACCCGGTGTACCTTTTTTTTTTCATTGATACTCTCTCTACTGGTAGCTTTAGGAACCGACCAAGTATCTTCTCCACCCCTCCCACCTGCATGTCATTTCTTGGTACTTCCCTTTCTGTGTCTGAGACAACTGATTGAAATTTATTGTTATCTTCATTTGATGCCTCATTAGGTGCTTCATCTTCTTCCATTGATCTATTGTCCACAAAAAAATGAACAATTTCACTGTTCAATTCTGCTAGTTGTGAGGGCATGTTCATTCTTTGTTCATTGGTTGTTGAGACACTATGTTCATTCATATTAATAATGGCTTCTGCCAGCCTTGACGGTGGGGTTACTTGGCTTGGCAATGTTAATTGGTCATTGTCAACTACATGTTAACCAATGTCATTAATAATATCAACAGCAAAAGTTTCATGTTCTTGAGTTGGTAGAACGATCTTCGTGTTACTTCGAATTTTTTCATGATTATACTGTGTTTCACATAAAGTTTCATCATCTTCATCATATAAGTGTCCTTGAGAGAGGGAAATCATATTACCATCTACAACCACATCATCTTGTTCATCTACTTCTTTCACTTCAACACATGTTTGGACATGCCCTTCTTCCTGACCATCCACATGAAACGCCTGGCTACAACCAGTATCATGCATAAGAGCATCATAATTCAATGGCCAGATTCCTATCCTCCTAAATCCAACCTTCATATTTGATGGTGTCAGAGCCCTTTTAAAAGCTTTACTTGCAATCTCTTCTAGCTCGAACCTTTTCACCTCAACCCCTGGCTTCTTTGTCATCCATGCAGCATACTCTGACCTGAAATAGTTCTTGAAAGGGCCAAACACACTAACATCAAGGGGTTGCAATATGTGAGTGGTATGAGCGGGAAATGTCAACAGGTCGATGCCTAAATTGTTTTCTTCCTCAATTGCTTGTATAACCATGTGGCTCCCATGGCCATCTAATATCAATAGGTGTTTGTTATTAGGTGAGACGCCACCTGGTACTGATGCAGCAAAGTGAAAAAACCAACTTAAAAACAATTCTTTAATCATCCATGCATGGGTATGTACAGCCATGCATGCACCTGGTTCATAGTTCTGTATATAGTTTTTCAGTTGATTTTTACCTTTGAATAGATAAAATCCTCGGATTGAAGTACCAATTGCATTGAGACAACATAAAATAGTTATCCACTCCCTGCTCTTAGGAAAAACCTTTGGCACATTTCGGCTCCCTCTCTTGGAAATTACGCGCATGTGACAATTCGTCCCTACCTATAAACCTACTTCATCACAGTTCCATATATGGTCTGCTCCATAAGAATGTTTATTGTAAGCACTACATAGAGTGTCATAGAAATTCTGCAAAATTGCAGGGCGCAAATTTAATGCTCTGTCTCTGTCAAGGCCATCAGTTGTACGCAATATAAGGTCTGGATGCCTTTTTTGAAACCCAAACCACCATGATTTACCAGGAAGCCCATCTTTGAATGGTTTTGGCCTCGCTTTATAGATTTGAGCAAATGTGGATTTGAGTTGTATCAACTCTAGCCCATGTCCCAATTGGGCCATCTCTTTACACCACTCAACCACCTCAACCTCCTCCTCGTTAGTAATAACTGTAAGAGGCCCTCTACATTTTGTATGAGTCAGTCCATTTATCCAATAATGTATTAATGATGGAGGAATACCATGTTTTTTTGCAGATGCTCGAACTGAGTATCCATTAAACTCTATGTCATCAATTACAACTAACATTTCTTCTTTTTTCCATCCTCTTATAGCGATGTCTTTTTAGTTGAACTTGCCCCTTGGACTGTTGTTGATGGTGGCTCTATGGGTGATGGTGTGACAACATTAGCTTCAGTCTCATGGTCATCCTCAACAACGTTCCTTGGGGCATTGTTGACATTCACATCACCTGTCATGTCCTCATTTGATGATGGGCATCACAACTGGGCACCCCTTGTCACTCTCCTACCACTTCTCCTTGTATGAGCAACATAAATAACTCTTTCCATAGATGCAACAACCTACAAAATTATTGCATGCATTTAGTTAAGAATATTTGAAAATTATGCTTTCATACAAGGAAAAAATACTTCTTCTTTATTACAGGCAATTATCAACATGTATGTTAGTATCCTTGAAAAATCAAATCTACAGAATCATTTTATTGTATGTCTTCAAAATTATCAGTGATTGTTGTTTTGATAACTTGTTTTTAAACTTAAAATACCATGACTGTATTTGTACTTGGAAAACTACTGTCGGTTTCCACCTGCTTCTGGTACTATGAGAAGATCTGGTAGTTACTATTGTTTGAATTAATTTGTTTAGACTCATGTTTGTTATCGCAATTGAATTCATTCATGGTCCACACTGTCTCACCAAGTGGACCTACATTGTCAATCATGTAGTTCAAGTAGTGTTTGCCTTATGTTACTTTCAAGTTGAGAAGAACTTACATCATATCTAATAATTGGCCCATAATATTATCTCACTATTTTACTACTTTTGTCGTACTTTCCTTAGTACTTGTCAACAATCTCAAAAAGTTGCAAAATTCTCCCATCCATTCGAATATCAAGATATCAGATTAGATTAGAGAAATACCGAGTATAGTTATTGGATATGAGAATAATGCCATCAATATTAAATTCTATGGATAAGAGAAAATTACCTATTTTGCATGGCTCAAAAGTTCATTAGAGTAATAAGAAACTTCCATTGTAGTAGAAGTGTCTCCTGCAAGATTTGATCCAGGATTTCTACTATCAATATTGTAGGCTTGTATTGGTGTTTTCATATATTCTAGCCTCTGCCAACAGTGATGGTCTGAGTTACCATAACCAACCTGAGAGCATATTGAAGCGAACGATGTTTTCCTACAAAGTAATGAACTCTAAGATGGGGTCAATGTTTGGTATTCTCAAGGATGCACTGATGAGAGTGGGCTCATGGTTTGGTAGGATGTATTTGAGAGTTATACTATTGGAGGATTATGCGATGATTTTGGGCTTGGATTTTATGAGGACAACACAAACATTTCCTTTGTTGGAGAAGGATAAAAATTTTATCATTAGAGACCATGGAGCTTAGATAGTGTCAATGGTGAAGAAGAGTAGTGCGGGATATCATTTAATGGTACTCACAATTGTGTTGTATGAGATAGATCCTCAGTTACATAAGTTTGAGAAGGGGACAACCCTATATCATGATCAACAAGAAAGGGAGCTAGTGGACATGCCTACATGAGCATCTTAAATTGACAGTATGAGTCAATTTGTAGGTTGGGTAGGAGAAGTTGGGTCTTCTCCCAATATTGAGCAACATCGAGAGACTTCAACCAAGTGCCTTCACCAACAATGTGATGTCAGAGTGAGAGGTCGGAGTGCTTCTTCTAATGAGGATGATTTTAGTGCATAAGTGGATGATAGAGATCCTATGGGTATTATGGATTATTGCAAATATGTGATGGGGATATATCATTTTCAATTGACTAAGAAATGGCTTGCAAAGCTTGGTTGTTCAAAGACAAAGATTGAAGGAGTGCGGAGATACATGAGGAAAAGACATTCGTTAGATACCTTAGTTGCTTAGAGTCAAGGGAGTAACTTTCGAGTCTTCCTATCTATATAAAATATTTTGTGTGAGGGATGGCTAACTGCCTTAGCGTAGAATTTTCTCCTGCAAGATTTGATTCAAGATTGCTAGTGTCAATATTGTAGGCTTGTCTTGGTGTTTTCATATATTCTAGCCTCTGCCAACAGTAATGGTTTGAGTTACCATAACCAACCTGAGAACATATTGAAGGGAATGATGTTTTCATTATGTTGTTTTCAAGTTGAAAAGAACTTACATCATATCCAATAATTGACCCATAATATTCTCTCACTATTGTAATACTTTTGTCATACTTTCCTTAGTACTTGTCAAGAAACTCAAAAAGATGCAAAATTGCTCCCAGCTATTTGAATATCAAGATATCAGATTAGATTAAAGCAATATATATTATAGTTATTGAATATGGGAATAATGCCATCAATACTAAATTCTATGGATAAGAGAAAATTACCTATTTTGCATGGCTCAAAAGTTCATTAGAGTAATCAAGATTAGATTGTCTAAAGACTATTGAAGAAACTTCCATTGTAGTAGAAGTTTCTCCTGCAAGATTTGATCTAGGATTGCTAGTGTCAATATTGTAGGCTTGTCTTGGTGTTTTCATATATTCTAGCCTCTGCCAACAGTAATGGTCTGAGTTACCATAACCAACCTGAGAACATATTGAAGGGAATGATGAGCACATTAATTGACCAAGTTCAATCTAATTGTAATACTTCAGAATTTTATGAGGAAGACATAACATTTCATTCAAATATTCAACACAAGATTAATGTCTCAATTTATTATAAAAACATCCAGTGTGAAATACAATCTAACCCATTTTATTAATTATGTTACTTAAAGATAGTCTTTTCTCTGATCTTTTGATTCAACAACTTGTGGCATGGGCCAGTGTCCGTTGCTAAACTGAATTAGAAAGCTTTGGAACATTTGAATTACTGGTAGTTACTGTTTTTTGAATTAATTTAGTTAAGGTGGCCAACTGTCTCAATTTTGTTATGACTTGAGGTATGCTATCAATAAAGTTATTTTAAGCAAGATTTAGGTTGTGTCATATTTTCCAATCAACTTTAAAATGATTCAGAATATAGAAAAATAGAATATATCTATCTATCTATCTATATATATATATATATATATATATATATATATATATATATATATATATATATATATATATATATATATATATATATATATATATATATATATATATATATATATGTTCATGAAAATGTAACTGTAAGAACTGAAACAAAAACTATGAAAAATGAAAATAGAATTGTAAGAAAGATGTGTTGTAATTGAAATAACTAACTTGAATATAATGTCAAATGTTTTGTGATGGTTTGTCTCCAAGGTTGGTGAATAGTTTGAATGCATAACATGCAACTTTAGCAGTCGTTGACCTTCTTTTACAGTTTTTTGCACTTGAATTTAATTGGTGGTAAGGATGGACATGGATTGCAATGGCTTCATTTTGAATGTGTGATCTGGATTTAATTGGATGTCATCCAATGGATGAGAATTTGTTATTTGTTGATCCATGTGCTTTGATCTGTTTTAATGAAAAATAGAATGGGTTGGGTGTCATTTATCGAAGTTATTGGGTTGGGTGTCATTTATTGAACACAGTGGGTTTAAATGTTATTAGGTTGGGTGTCATTTATTGAACACAATGGGTTTAAATGTTGAACAACATAGCAGTTATGGCTGACATACATTCACTTTTATTATGTGCAGGTACGGATATTTATTTTGGACTACATAGCTCCAGTTCTGATGAGTGGGGGTTCAAGTGATTGCTACTTTGTATTTCTAGAATACACCATTTTGGAAGGATTTATGGTTTTATCTATTTTCTAGTTGGGTCAATATGATTTGTACTCTTAAGTATTAAGATACTATTTAAGGATAGTTGTGGGCCCACTCAATGTTTTGGGAAATTTTGGACATAATTTAAAACATATTTGCACTTAATGTTATGTATTTTTGTTTAAATATTGGTTGCATATCTCTCAATTTTTGGTGGTTTGGTGGGACCAGTACTATATCAATTATTGGTCCCTACACAACATTAGACATCTCTCCCATAATACAAATAAGCTAAAGTTTAGATGATGCAATTTTTTTTATCTTTTCAGTAACTAACACGGTGAGTAAGGTGCTAGTGAGAAAATCTTTAACAAATTACACAAGTTATCAATATTCACAATAAGTTTAAAAGATTAATTAATATTTACAAAGAAATAATCAACAATTTAATTAACATTTATAAAAAAAATAATCAACAATTTAATGACATGGGTAAACAAAAAATAATATATATAATTTATAACTAATATAGATTTCGAAATTAATGGTTTGGTCATTTGTGGCTCATGTTTCTTTTTCTTGAAGGATATAGGGATATTTTATGGTATTTAGATTTTTAACATTTGGTAGGTTCATTATTCATATATTATTTTGATAAAATTATTTTACTAGAGGTATTACCTAGTTTCATAGTGAAATCTATAGTGAAATTATGTAAGGGAAAAAAATAAGATACTTGAATTTGGATTATGTTTTAGTTAAGCTTGATATTTTGTGGGGCTAGTTAAGGTGTTCCATTCAAATGCAGTGTAAGTGTATTTTTGATGATTAGTCATTATTTTTATATTTCAAATGTTATAGAAAGAGGTTTAGATACAAAGTTTGAGTTCCATTTTCATTTTGCTAGTTAGTGGGTATCCAAATTACAATTCATAGGTGACTCTAAATTTAGGATAAATCAGGTATGCAAAATTTTGTGGTGGATAATATTTCTGTTACTCCTCTTTCATGAAATTCAAAATATTGTTTTTTTTAATGCTACTCTTTCAAGCATATCTATAAAGAGCTCAACCAAACAATACATTAATTATTAAACGAAATGTTGGAATTGCAATTCTTTTAGCTTTTATTGAGCCGAGAGGCTCATTCTACAACCAAGTATGAGGGGATGTGTAAGTTTGTCCATTCATCCGTCCATGAGTTGAAAGGTGCCCCTTTATGTAGATATAAACTTAAAAAATAGTTAAAATAAAATATTTTAATGTTGTATATAAAAAAATATTCAATGTGGGTTATCAATAAAATATTTTAATATGAATTAATATTGCCATATACTTAAAAATATATTAATAATAAAAAAAACCATTTTAATTTGGGGTAATAAAATGTTTAGATGTACATGTTATGTAAAATATTTTAATGTTACTTATGTATATATTATATATCATTGTTAAAAAAATAGGTATATATGATGAAAAAATTATGTTTTTATGGTTAAAACATTTATTTGGCCCTATATAAACTCTATATAGCATTCAAAAATACAATTTAAACAATGAAAAATTACACATTGTATTTTGCTCTCTAAAAAAGTTTGCAAGTGAGGAAATTTGATCCATTTCGACTCATGTTAGATCCATACTTAAAATAAATCTATGTTGGTGGATATTGGAATGGATATAAGATGGAAACTATGAAATTCTATTTCTAATTATGATTATTTGCAACTCATCATTTTCAGTGTCTCTTTAATGTGCAAATTCTTATAAAATGTTTTTGAAGAAAACTTCTTAAGAAGGAGATATTGCTTATGAATGGTGGGAATGTTTTTGTTTTGTTAATGAAAATGGAAAACATAATGTCATAATTAGAATGGTTTTTTATTTGTGTTTTGGAGTGACTCAATTTTGATCAATCACAACATGTATATCCATATTTATATGAATATAAAGTTTTTCTTTTTTAGTGCAATATTTGAAAATCAATTAATAATGATTTTAAATATTTAAACAATAATTATTAATTCTATCTCAAAATAAAATTAATATTTTTTTTCTTATAGTTCATGTCATTAAAAATAATGTTAAAACAAAATAAGGTTAAAACATAAATATTAAAATTTGTTAATATTCACTTCACTAATAAGTAAAATATAACATTGTTTGTAATTAAGAAAGAAAAAGTTTATAAAATATAAGGGAGATGTTGTATAAGTTGTAAATAAGTGTTACACCAAAAAATGTCACCATGTCTATTTACAGTTAGTATGGCTCTATCAACAGTCATGCTACCCTCTTAGGCAAGTCTTATGCCTCTGCTCTCCATGTCAAACTCCAAAAAAGAGAGAAAGTCTTTCTAAATGTATTTATCTCTGGGGACGCAGGTTCTCTCAACCTTACCTGCGGGTACACACCCAATGTTCACAAAAGCTGCGTCTTTGGACGCTCTGTATGTAAAGAGGCAGGTGCTTCCCCCTGTAAAGGTTAAAATGCGCAAGTTTTATCTTTAAAAAGTTATTTGTGGTCATTTCTAGAGCATTCTAGAAGTTTTTTCGACGTGTATTGAGCGCCTCCAGATGGTTCATGCACTCCTACCAAAGAGGAACTTATCCCATCAATAAGGGAGCTATCCCATCCAAAGAGAGGATTATCCCATTGATGGTGGACCTGATTAACTTCCTCTTGAGCACTATAAATACAGGCATTGGGCCAGAAGGAGGGGAGGTTGGAAGCTATACATTTCTAAGGGTAAATGCTGCAGGAATTAGGACTCCCATTTAGAATCTTGTGAGGAGAGATTGCCATCTTTGCTTGTTCTATTTGGAAGTGGGTGAGCTTTGTCAAAGTAAAGGAGAACTCTTGATGGACCCTAGGAGGGACTTGCACAACACCAAGGCTCAGGTTGTATTTGTTCCTTTTGTTACCTATTAATGCAAATGAGTCCATTCTTCTCAATAACTTGTTATTTATGAGTTGTTTCATGTACTCCTTGGTCTATGTGTTAAATATGTTTTATTCTATGAGATTATCAAGTGCTATTTAATCGTTTGATTGTTAGTGTATGCAGGTTTCAAAGTGAAGGAGGAGCTCATCCGGATTAGAGGAGCTGGACTGCTACAACAGCGTTGGATTACAGGTAGGATCTAAACACTTGATTTCCCATATAGTAAATGCATGTTTAGAGAAGGATTGCTCTTATTTGTCTTGTTTGTCACTAGAGAGTCTTAGGTTTCTAGGGAGGTTGGTTGTGTCCGCACAATCGACTCTTTCTGCCTGACAAATTGGCGACCATACTGGGGACTCCATTGATGTGAAAGTCTTTTCCTTTGTATGAACTTTGCTCTGAGAAAATTGGTTTATTTTTCTGGTTTTTGGCTCTATGACTTTGTCTGTGGGTGGGTTAGCTTAGGGTTAGATTCATTTTGGTTTTTCTTAAATTTTCCAGTAGGACGCACCCTCTGAGTGTTGCACAGTGCGTCCTTGGGCGCACTATCGCCGTGTGCACAGAGCGGGCCTGCACCTGTTCTAACGAGTCGCTTGCGTCCCCTGCTAAAATTTGAGAAAAATCCATTTTTTGCATTTTTTCTCTTAGATTTTGCTTTTTCTCAGTTTTTACTACCTAGATTCATTAGTCTCTTGTCAAAGATCTTCACCTGAACTTGTTTCGATAGCATTGAGTGTTTTAGTGGATTTCATAGAAGTTTAAGCCCTAGGGTTTGATTTTTGAGTAGGTATTGTAGTGACTTTGGCGGTAGAAGTTGTCAAGCCTTAGATCTCTCTGGTTTTGTCAGCATTCTTAGAAGTCAGACCTGTCATAAATTCTACCTGTGAGAGCAACTTACCATTGAGTTGTCTCTTTGGGCAAATTTCGAAGTGCTTGTTGATTGAGTCTTGAATTCCATTTTACAAAAAGAACAAAAAGATTTGAGTTTTGTTTTGACTAGTCTTTTGATTCTGCATTAGCTGGTCCTTGATTTGATTTTGGTCAAGTAAAACAACCTAGAATCATCTTTGTGAGCTTTTGCCTTATTAGGTTTGCTTAGAGTAATTTCCCTTTTGATTTGCTTGTGAGTCAAGTTTTCATAGATTTTATAACTTTTGAGATTGATTTTCGTTAAGATAGGTTTATATGCTTTATTAAAAAGAGAAAATACAAAAACATCTCCTTTGAAAAGTTTTGTTTCAAGTAGCTTTGAAAAGTTTTGAAAGAAAAAGAGTTTTTCGTGCACGTAAGGAGTGGTCATGTTTGTATGCTTGAAAAGATAAAGAGAATTGTTTCTTTGATTGTCTTTACTAAGAAAGTTGTTTTCTATAAAATTTGCATCTCTCAACTCTCTTAGTTAAGAATTTCATTGAAAAAGGAAAGTAGCGTAAATCATCTGAGGTCCATCTTTGTAGTGGTTTGAGTCGAGTCTACACACCATTGGTTTCACTTCTGCTACCTTTTGTCTTTAAGAAAAACCATAAAATTAACGCTTAAAGTAAAATCGACATAGTAACTTTTATTTACTAGGGCTCTGAAACACCAATTTAGATCAGGCTAGTGTCTTGGAGTAGGTGAGTAATTAACTCTCCAAGACAACAAAACCAAACAAGTAGCTTATCTTGTGATAGAATAAATCCAATTGTCTCATTTATACTCTGGGAAAGCTCCTCTTAAAGGATAAGCACGAGCTCATGTCTGAACTAGTGAGGGGATCAATCCCCCCTCGTTGGGAACAACGCCAGACACGCACGTATTACAAATGGTAAACCTCAGATTAACCATTGTCGAGGAGCCAGGGGTCACTTTTCGGTAAACCTTGGATTATTGTGAAGGAGCCAGCAAGGGGATTGAGCTTGATACTCTGCCCTTGCGTGCTGTCGGAGTTTAGACTGTTCCCCCAGGTGCATTTGTTGCTGTTGGTAACCTTAGTGACCATTATCTTTAGGATTCTACCGAGGTGACGGTGGAGGGAAGATCCCACTGTACCTGGAGCAGACGTCGGCTAGACTCACTTGGATTTTCTGGGGGGTTCACTTCACTCGAGACGGTTAAAGTGGAGGAACTTGGTCCAGTCTATTCATTAAGCAGGTTGTCGGGGTAACTGTTCCACCCGCCACTTCTGTACTGAATCCAGCGATGTTGGGCTTCATCACCAACTAGCGCTTTCGGTCTGGAAGGCTACTGTTTGTGCTTGGTTTGACGCCCTAGATTCTTTAGGCGTGTGATTCAAATTTGTTTGGTTCTTTAGAGACTTTAGGTGGTTTGATTTGAAATTTTATTTTGTTTTCGTGTGTAGTAGTTAAAAGTTTTTAGCTGTGGCGGAATTACCGAGACAGTCCCGTAGACTTCGAGGCGAGTCTCCTGAAGTTGTTTCTATGGCTGAATTGTTGAGAAGATCCCGTAGACTTAGGGGATCACCTCCTCGAGACGACCCGGGTAATCTAGAAGGTTTAAAGGTCCTTGTAACTCCTCCTAGTGGCAGTAGAGTAGGTTCACCTGAAGAAGGAGAATCTTCCTTGGTAGTCCATTCAGATTACCAAGGCTTAGAGACAGGTTATAATCCCGAAGCTGTTACAGTTTCTGAGCTTGTTGGTAGTTTTTCGTCTGCTAGTGATACAGGCGAAGAACCTGAAATATCTGAACCTGTTACTCCAACTTCTAGTGTTCCAGATTCACAGAGAATAGAAATAATTATCACCGAAAATCTTCCTACTGGTTTGATTGCTATCGAAGAACTTGCTCCAGAGGAAGAAATAGGTGTCTCTAACCTTGAAGATCAACTTACTATTGATCTAAGGGAGCGTGAATCTATCTTTTACAGTCCTCCTAGAAGTACTACTTGGTACCTTTCGTTAACCAATTTGTTAGACAACTCAGGGGTAGGTTTTTCTACACCTCGTACTCCTTTTCCACCTGGAGGTATTTATACTCCTGTAAATATGTCTGGTCAGTCGTCTGTGTTTACTCAAAGTCCTGAATCTTTCTTACACGGCGGTCCTTCTGTTCCCACCGGGTATCAATCACTTTCTGGTACCTTTGCGGGGGCATCTCCTCAACCCGTTGATCATGGGTTATTAACTGGAAACAGTGGTAATATACCATTGGGTGTAGGAGACATTTACATGATGTCAGGTTCAGTTCCCGTTTCCCAACCTCAAGGTGGCCAATTACCGCCTGGGGGGCAGCCTCAGTTAACGCCTGGGGGGCAACCTCAAGGTCAGTATGTGCCTATGGTACAATACATACCTCAAGGTCAACCCCAGCCTCAATATGTACCCCAGGGTCAACCTCAGTATCAATATCAACCTCAAGGATGGCAACCTCAAGGATGGCAACCCCAAGGGTATCAACCCCAAGGGTATCAACCTCAAGGGTACCAACCTCAAGGTCAAGGTCAACCCCAGTATCCGTATTTACCTCAAGGTTATCAACCTCAAGGTCAATACTCAAGTCAAGGTTATCAACCGCCTCAAGGTCAGTCATATGTTCCAAGTATGGGAACTGCACCTTACAATTATCAATCCTATCCTCAATCCGGTTATGGATCTCAGTATCCTCAACCTGTTACGGGTCAATACCCCGGAATGTTAGTGTGGGATCCATCACAGGGTCAACAGGTGTTGCAGCCAAGTATACAGTTGGTACCTCAAGCTGGACAACCCGTAGTTTCTGGTCCACCCCAGCAACCGCAACCTGTCCAGTCAAATGTTCAAACTTCTGTAACTTCGGTAGTTACTCAGCCGCCAATTGCACCTAGTACTCCATCTCAAACGGCTGCTGCAACTACCGCCACATCTACCATACTTACTTCTGGAGTATCGAAGGCTCCGGTTTCTACTGTCTCTGTAACCACTCCTCAGACATCTTTACCGTTGTCTGGATCTACGATTCAAACCACGGTCCAGATGCCTGCAGGTCAGCCTGGTATAAGTACGGTTGTCACTACTCAACCTCAATTTGTTCAACCACCGTACCAGGGACAGTACCAACCTGGGCAAGCTGTCCAACAACCGGTTTACCAGTATCAACCGTATCCTGGGTACACTTATCAACAACCTCAACAACCCCAGTACGGTCCGGTTAATCCTGGTTTTCCAGGAGGATATAATATCCCAAATGCGACTCCTGTTCCTAGTTATCCTGGATATCCTCCTCCTGGGACTGGTCTTGTGACCCAGAGTTTTAGAGATCCTAACCGGCAGTTACCGTTTATCGCAACTTTGGATTTACCAGACTTGACGCGCCTAACGAACGATCCAATTCAATATCTTCAGTTCTGGCCGCCAATGCCAAATAAGTTGCCCAGTGATATACCCAAGTTCGAAGGTAAGTCTGGAGAGGATCCGTCCAATCACGTGATGACTTACCACCTCTGGTGTGCTTCAAATTCTATCTCGGATGATTCGATCCGCTTACGTCTTTTCCAGCGTACACTCATTGGTCTCGCGGCCAAGTGGTACATTGAGTTACCACGGGCCTCTTTTTACAATTTTAGCCAGTTAGCTACCTCGTTCTTAACTCACTTTCAGTTGCCGGTCAGATACGATAACGGCACGGAGTTATTAACTTCACTAAAACAATCAACGTCCACGTATATTTCTGATCACATTCATGAGTGGAGACGTCGAAGAAGGCTAGTGAAAGTTTTTATCCCGGACCAAATCTTAGCTGAATGGTTTGTTAAATCATTATTACCGAAGATTACTGAAGATGTAGCTAAGGCCGGAGTAGTTACTGAGGAGCAAGTCATTGCTCAGGCGCAATACCTTGACTTAGTTTACACTCAGTCGGGTACGTTACACGAGAAGATTCTGGATCTTCCAAAGTCGAATCAAATCGCTGCTGCTCCTTCGGGATCTCATGCCGCTGATGGTATGATTGGTATCGTGAATACAAAGAGCAAGAAGAAGTCTTCCAAGGCTTCAACTACTCCTATTATCACTTTGCCTGATTCCCCGACAGGAGAGTCTTCTCCTGAACTTACCGCCGATATTCACGCTGTAGAGTCATCTACGGCCAAATCAAAAAACGGTGGAAAGAAGAAAGGAAAGAAGAAGGCTAAAGCAGACAAGGCTCCGAAGGAGAAAACAGAAAAGTCGGAAACCAATGACGAAAAGCGCAAACCTCGATATCCTTGTCTTATTTGTGAAGAGGATCATTTTACGAGAGATTGCCCTCATCGGGCCGAGGTTGTGAAAATAGTCAAAGGTTCTCCCACTCCTGCTGTGTTAAAAAATCCATTTCCGGAGCAGGAGAATAAGATGATAGGTTCTTCCTCGAATGCCAGTGAAGAACCCATTTTGATGATGTCTCATGTGAGGATTGCGACTCGATCGCAAGATTATGGTAGTAAGAATCCTGTTGATGGTAAGGAAGCAGAATCTTCTCACTCTAATCCATCAACCTCAGCTCCTGGTTCCGATCCACTACAGATCGAAAAACCTAACCCGGACTTAGTAATCAAACCGCCCGCCAAGGGTGTACTTCGAAGGTCTGCTTTCAATCCACATGCGAGAGCAGCCCAGAATTACAACATTGTTGAGGACTTAGCTGTTTCACCCTCAGCAATGTCGGCGTTAGAAGTGCTGCAATCATGCCCAGCACAACGAAAATTACTTTTGTCGGCTATCGGAGCTGTTGATGTTCAGGACCCGAATCTAATAATCTTCGATCTAGAAAATAGTACACCACGTCTCCCCCATCAAATGGCTTTCCAAATCCCAGTGATAGTCAAAAACAGGCCTATTCATCGGACTGTGATTGATGAGGGAGCTTCTACGTGTATTATGTCGATTCAATGTTGGAGATCTCTTGGTTCTCCTTCGTTGAACCAATCCCCCACCATCCTTAAGGCCTTTGATGGCCGTGGGTTCCGTCCGTTTGGTATTCTACAGGAATTGCCTATAGGGGTAGAAGGTAAAACCGTTAGTCTGGATGTGGAAGTGGTTGATGCCCCTCTAGACTACAACCTTCTTTTGGGTCGAAGTTGGTCATATGCTATGACAGCGGTCGTTTCATCGGTCTTCAGAGTAATTAAGTTTCCACATAACGGTAAGATCGTGACTATTGATCAGCTGACATACTTTTCATCCGACCCAGCCTCTTCAGAGAGTATCCAGCATGTCGGTAAGACGACAATCCCTTATAGGGACGTTGGCGTAGGTTTAGTTAAAGATTCCGGTTTACTGGGAACTTTTCCTCTCCCTCCACTCAGCGTAGATCCTTCATTTGCATCAATTCATATGATTACATCAGAAAACATTATTTATGATGATCCTTGGATTGTCCCATCTGAATCTGAGATAGACTCATTCGGTGATGCTATGCCTTTGAGTCCATATGAAATTGCTTATGAAGCTGTCATGTCTTTTACCGACTCGCGTTCAACCGAAATCGACCAAATGAATGTGGTCAGTGAAGAATCACTTTTCACCTCAACCTTAGAACGGATAGCGTTTCCCGAAGTCGTGTCATCTGACGAACAACTTCGCGAAATCCTAAGTGTAGACGATCTACCATGGGAAGATCTCCATCACAGATCTTCGTTTTTACCTAAGGATGATGCATTTGAAAATGATTTTTCATCTATCTTTACCGCTGAATATGTCAAAGACGCTCAGGATCCAACGAAACATTCTGATTCAGAGTTGAATTTAGGGAATATTTCTCGTACTATTCCCATTGATATTTCAGTGAAGCCCGGAATTGAGGAGAACATTCATATAGGTGCCGCATGTACAGAAGATGAAATCCAAACTTACAAGGCCCTATTCCAAGAATTCCGCGATGTGTTTGCCTGGTCTTACGAGGAAATGCCGGGAATCGATCCTGCCATTGTTGTTCATGAAATAAAAACCTACCCGGATGCTAAACCCGTTCGGCAACGGTTGCGTCAGATTCACCCTCGAAAAGCGGCTGCGATTAAAGCAGAAGTCGAAAAGCTGTTGAAAGCAGGTTTCATTTATCCGATCCCGTTAACGGATTGGGTATCGAATATTGTTCCGGTCAACAAGAAACAAGGAACAATAAGAATCTGTATCGACTATAGGGATATAAATCGAGCTTGTCCAAAAGACAACTATCCTACGCCTTATATCGATCAAATTATTGATGATTGTGCCGGAAGTGAAATGTTTTCCTTTATGGATGGTTTTTCGGGCTATAATCAAATCAATATTCTACCTGCCGACCAACCAAAAACGGCATTCATTTGTCCATGGGGGACATTTGCTTATTGCAAATTACCTTTTGGGCTTAAGAATGCCGGGGCCACTTTTCAACGGGCGATGTCTTACGCATTTCATGACATCAAGCACATTGTGCAACCGTACCTCGATGATTTGCCTGCTCATTCTTTACATCGAGCTGATCACCTTGTCCACTTACGAGCAATCTTTATGAGGTGTAGGCATTATCGAATTCGGTTGAATCCCCACAAGTGTGTTTTCTGTATAGAAACAGGTCGATTGCTGGGATTTGTTGTTTCAAAAGCCGGCATTCGCGTCGATCCCTCAAAGGTCGAAGCTATCATCAAATTGCCTCCTCCTTCGAGTTTGCGCCAACTCCAAAGTTTGCAAGGGAAAGCGAACTTTTTACGCCGATTCATCCCAAACTACGCCGAGGTCACTAAAGGTTTTACACGGTTGTTGAAACAGAACGCTCAATTCTTTTGGGACGAGATTGCCCAACAATCTTTTGATGCACTTAAACACGCGTTGACCCATGCACCGTTGTTGCATCCTCCCAACTACAACCAGGACTACTTCTTATACCTCGCAGCTTCGCATTCCACCATTGGAATGGTGTTAGTTCAAGAAGATGAATTCGGAGCGGAACATGTGATATATTATCTTAGTAGGACCTTAAATCCCACTGAGCTAAAATATTCGCATGTGGAGAAATTGGCCCTGGCAGCCGTTCAAGCTGTCCAGCGTTTTCGTCACTACATTCTTCTCCGTAAAACTACAGTTATTTCGGATTGCAACCCTATGATTTACATTTTGACAAAACAACTGCTAGGGGGCAAGTACTCTAAATGGATCGTTATCCTGCAAGAGTTCGACTTGGAGTTCGAGAAGTCCAAGTCTAAGAAATCCTTAGTTTTTGCGGAATTGATGTGTGATTTCCCGCGTGCTGACACAGAGACTGTGGCAGAGGAGTCCATTGCGGACGAATCTTTGTTTCTTATCAGTACTTTAGATCCGTGGTACGGGGATATAATCATCTATCTCCAAACCCAAACCTTTCGGCCTGAAGCTTCAAAGGCGGAACGTCGAAAAATTCGGTTTCAATCCCAGCAATACAAAATTATTGGAGATACACTTTATCGCCGGGGGGCAGACTTAGTTTTTCGACGTTGTTTAACTCACGAAGAGGCTGAGAGGGTTTTGAATGATTGTCACTCTGGAGCATGTGGCGGTCATATGTCTGGGTATGCCACAGCTCAGAAGGTGTTGCGCGCTGGCTATTTCTGGCCGTCTATGTTTAAAGATTGTATCATTGCAGTCCGGAAGTGCCACAACTGTCAAGTGTTTGATCGCAAGATGCGCGCACCACCTGCTCCTCTCCACCCTATAATTGCCGTTGGTCCATTCGCCAAATGGGGTATCGACTTTATTACTTGTAACCCTCACTCGGCCGGGGGGCATGCGTATATCATCCTCGCGGTTGATTATTTTACTAAATGGGCCGAGGCGATGCCTACATTCGACGCAAGCGGCAAAACAGCTGCAGTTTTCGTATTCAATCATATTATAACTAGGTTTGGTGTCCCACAAGCAATCATTACTGACCATGGGAGCCATTTTCGAAACATCATGATGACTGAGCTTACAAGCCAGCTTGGTTTGCGCCACGATAGCTCTACTCCTTATTATCCGCAAGCCAACGGTTTGGTTGAGTCTATCAACAAAGTTCTGGTTATCATGATCCGACGAACCATTGGTATTCATCGGTCGAATTGGCACAACATGTTATTTTCAGCGCTATGGGCATACCGAACCTCAGTGAAAACTTCAACAGGGTTCACTCCTTTCCAGCTAGTTTATGGCTTGGAAGCTGTGTTACCCATTGAATGCGAAATCCCATCACTTCAAATGGCTGTCGAATTACTTCCAGCTACTTCCGAAGAGGAGAAACGTTTATTGTACTTAGCTAAATTAGATGAGACTCGACGTGACGCTGCATTGGCAATCGAGACTCACGCGAAGCGAATGAAAGCTCAGTATGATAGAAATGTGACCCCTCGAAGTTTTTCGGAGGGAGACCTAGTGCTATTATATGATCAAGCTAACGATAAGCTAGGTGCTGGAAAATTCGTTCCTATGTGGCATGGACCCTACATTGTAAAGCGAAAGCTAGCAAAAGGGGCTTATGAGCTGGTAGATTTTGATGGGGACTCTTTGGGTAAACCCAGAAATGGACTTTACCTAAAGAGGTATTATGCTTAAATGGTGGGTATGGAGAATTTTTAGTTAGGTTAGGTTTTCTTTCTAGCTAGTATGTTTGTTAGTTAGTCAGTGTGCTTAGCTTAGAGAGTGTGTTTTTCGTCGTTATTCTGGCTTATCTTGGTTTTACTCTTGATATTGCAGATGTCGACGCCTCTCCAAACATACATTGGATTTGCTGATGGTGCTTGTCGTAGTACACGGAATATCTCTTCCGCAGCTTGGGTTATCTATTCACCCTCTGACGAGTTAGTTTCTATGCATGGGGTAAGCCTCGGTCAAACAACGAACAACATTGCAGAATACAGTGCAGTGGTTGAATTATTATCCGAATCTATTTCATTTGGAATTCGACGTTTGATAGTGAGGTTAGATTCTGAACTTGTTGTATTACAGCTTAATAGAGTTTATGCCATTAGAAATCCTGTGTTATTAAGGTTGTTTTTGAGAGTGCGTCTCTTGGAACGTGAATTTGATTACATTGAATATCAGCATATTCCAAGGTCTTTAAATACATTAGCAGATGCAATTGCTTCTCGAATGTTGGACAGACATTTACGATAATCATGCAAGTAAATTTAAAAACATTTCATCACATATGTTAAACAAGATAAGCCGGTAATAGTGATATATATATAGATAGGAGTGTGTCAAAAAATATACATCGTCTTCGATCATAGGTTGAAAAACACCTTATGATCGGCAAAAATGATAAAGTACAAAAAGTCAAAAATGTCACATGTGTCTACAAAGTGACTAGCCAATCACTGGTGGTGCTCCCTATACGACACCACTGCACGGGCTACCTTACACAAAAATCTCCTAAACGGTCCAGGGACTGCGACTACATAGCGCTGAAGTCTGATAGGAATATCATCTATGGTAGTCTCAGGCATATCCGCCGTCAGACGCTCTAGATCCTGCTCCAACTCAGCTAGTGACTCTGCAGCCGCGTCCTGTGGGGCCGGTACCGGTGCAACTGGATGTCTCCTCTCAAAAGGCCGGAGGTTGGCTGGGCGCTGTGGACCAACATCTGCATTTTGAAAATTTTTACTGTCAGTTTTGAGACGATATATATAAAAAACAAAAAAATACATAATTTGAAAACTTGTGAAAAATAAAGTACCTCTGTCGTCCCATTGTTCTCCCTGTGGAAGAACCATGTCCGGATCACCTCGAAAATCTACTCCGGCATACGGAAAGTCCTGGATCGAAAAAACCTGGTCCTCTAACCAGTGAAAATAACTATCAGAGAATCGAACAATCGCTGTGCCCTCGTCAGGATGCCGGGCCATCACCGTAACCCATCGTATCAGCTTTGGCTCCCGAGGACCCAAGATATCAACAGTGAGTTGCTGAGGGATCAGCATCGGAACTCTCTCTAAGGCAAAGCTCACAACTAGAGGCCCATATCCAAAGGTCTTCAGTCGTCCGTTCTTTGCCCTAGTCAGTTGGCTCTTCATATTAGCCGACACAGCATCACACCAGTTGAAAATGGTGCCTTGGTAACAGTCAATCGCCATCCGCATTTGGGACCCGGAGGCAATATGTAAAGCGGCTGCGCCGCAAATTCTGGTAACCGTGAAAGCTATAACTTTGAGTTCACGCAGAGAGATGTGTTTGATTTCCACGCCTTTCGCATGGTGTGCATTGGGTGTGCACGAATCTACCCGAAGACTAGCAAGGGATTGGCCACCCGGCCTAGTCCCGGCTAGATTGAGTTGCTCGCCTCTATTTGGCAAGCCAGTGAGAAAGTATACGTCAGAGGGCTCTATCTCGAGCTGGTGCCCTCCTATGTAAAAGCATTGCTCTTGAACGTTCCATCTCTCAACCAGCCATTCCAAGAATCTCACCTGAGCCCTCATGCCAGGTATGGCCCAGTATTTATATAGCCCGCATGCTTTTAGGGCATCAATGGAAGGTTGATGTTCAATTGCGGCTAAATCAACGTCTTCATGCTCTCTTTCTCTCCAATCCAACATGGTGAGTGCCCTACACACCAAGAAACAGAGATTAGAATTAATTTGGGAAATTTTTAATGGTTATTGGTGGAGTTTGGGGTTTCAAATTCCGCCTTTCGCGGGGGACGCACCCCGCGTTCAGAACACAGAGCGTCGGGACGCAGCTGGCCTGAAGGTGGGCTGCGTCCCCCGACCTTTTTCCTGTACAGGAAAAAGTCGGGGGACGCAGGTCACCCGAAGGGCACCTGCGTCCCCCGCAGAGCGCACTTTGAAACCCAAAACCCCCCAAAAAATCAAAACTAAAACCTAAAACACAATTTTAAACGGATGAAATTGAAGAGGAGGATGTTGTAAAATACCTGGAAGAGACGGCGTTCGATTCTGACGGTCGGATTTTCCGCAGCGACCACGGGAAGTTTCTTGCCAAAAGCCCTTTTTTCAACCTCAACAGTAAAATGGTAAAAATGACATGGTAAAAAGTCTTTTTATAGGTTTTTTGGATGAATTTGTTCATTTTTCACCATGGAAGGATGTTTTTCGATGTATTTTTGCCTATCTTAAACAGGTATGAGTAATGTGTCGTTTTTGTGCAGGACAAAGGGATTTAGAGGGAAAATTGTCATTTTTCACGAACCAAAATATCAGAGTCATCTTTTAAGCCCTTTTCTGACTCCTAAAAAATGAAAAGATTGCCGAGCGTTTCTTTTACACTCGTTAAAACGAAATTAAAAGACGGTCCCCTTATAGCTCTTTTCTGACCGTAAAATCAGGAAAAGATTGCCGGGTTTTTGTCGTTTCAAACTCGATACGGAAATAAAACGACGTGTCCTTGATCGCTTTTTACTTTTCAGGTCAGTGGCACTAATTATGAAAGTACTCCTTGGTCGCAAGATCAAGCGGTTCCCCCAGGTATTATTTTATACTTTTTCGGGCTTGAGGGACACAAATCTACGAAAAAGTTCAACTTGGAGTCTTCTTAAGTTTTTCAGACTCTCTAAAATTGAAAAACGCCGAGTTTCTCCTATACTGGGCTCGTTAAACATTTCACAGTAAAGGACCTGTTCAATTACAAACAGGAACGAACCACTCCTTCCTAGGGTTCGAATCAAAACTAGGTTGGACTCATCCGAAGGATGAGCTTATAATCAAGCATATGTTATCCTCCTCAAGCTTGTTAAAAATAAAGAGGTACTTGCCAGAAATGGTGGGGGAAAAGAGAGAAGAATGAGCCTATTTGTTACCTTTTGTCTCAGAAGAAACTTTATTACCACTCTTGAACACGACACTTTTCATTCACCTGGGTTGGGAAATCCTTTACCTCACAGTTGATCAAACCACTTTGAAAGTCTTCAGCCGGGTTCCGGGGATTAACTTTGAGTCATTTATCACCAAGCCATCTGTTGTGTCGTTATGTGTTCAAGAGGTCTGCAAGCAAAACTTTCATCTGCAAAATACTTGTCATCCATTTGACCATCCCTGAGTCAGTCCTTACAGCAACATTTCTTCAACTTGAACAATGATTTCGTGTTGCGGGCTTGCCTGCAACGGGTCGCTTTCTATCGACATCAGCACATTATCTAGAGAGATGACTTAGAAATCGTCAGTACCTTGAAGTCTGCATGCATCAATGGCAGGTTTCTCGCCTTTGACGTCAGTTTACATCATTGACTTTCGATCGAAGGATTCCGTGAAATGTTCGACATCAACTCATTCATTCACATCTCATGGATTGTACTGGGTACTTTGAGAACCATTGACATTACTGGTGGTCTCTCTCACACTTGTTAACAGTTTACATCATCGACTGGTAATCAAGTGGTTTCTACCATGTTCGACATCAACTCATTTATTCGCATGGCTAGAATCGTACCAATTCGGGAAGTAGAAATGAAGACCCTGGATCTAGTTTCCACCATCCAGGCTGCGAGGAGTTTTGTATTCATTATCTAAGTAGACTAATCATAAACAGATGGCTGTGCCCATACTGTGTCTACAAAAGTCTATGATTATGATGTACTGCAAGATCATTCCTGTATCAGAGTAGTTAGTCTGTTAGTTAAAGTTTTAATCTGAGTATGGGAATGCCTACCTCAGTGATGATATAATCTTATACATGTATTTTGTGTTGAAAATTGCAAGTTCTGACCAGGCTCTCCACGAGATAATCCTTGAAATGATAAAGCGCTTCACCCTTCCTAGATAATACAAAACGCTAATCTATTACAGGCTTCGCACTTTAGGGGGCAATCTGTTACACTAAAAAATGTCACCATGACTATTTACAGTTAGTATGGCTCTATCAACAGTCATGCTACCCTCTTAGGCAAGTCTTATGCCTCTACTCTCCATGTCAAACTCCAAAAAAGAGAGAAAGTCTTTCTAAATGTATTTATCTCTGGGGACGCAGGTTCTCTCAACCTTACCTTCAGGTACACACCCAATGTTCACAAAAGCTGCGTCTTTGGACGCTCTGTATGTAAAGAGGCAGGTGCGTCCCCCTATAAAGGTTAAAATGCGCAAGTTTCATCTTTAAAAAGTTACTTATGGTCATTTCTAGAGCATTCTAGAAGTTTGTTCGACGTTTATTGAGCGCCTCCAGATGGTTCATGCACTCCTACCAAAGAGGAACTTATCCCATCAATAAGGGAGCTATCCCATCCAAAGAGGGGATTATCCCATTGATGGTGGACCTGATTAACTTCCTCTTGAGCACTATAAATACAGGCATTGGGCCAGAAGGAGGGGAGGTTGGAAGCTATACATTTCTAAGGGTAAATGCTGCAGGAATTAGGACTCCCATTTAGAAGCTTGTGAGGAGAGATTGCCATCTTTGCTTGTTCTATTTGGAAGTGGGTGAGCTTTGTCAAAGTAAAGGAGAACTCTTGATGGACCCTGGGAGGGACTTGCACAACACCAAGGCTCAGGTTGTATTTGTTCCTTTTGTTACCTATTAATGCAAATGAGTCCATTCTTCTCAATAACTTGTTATTTATGAGTTGTTTCATGTACTCCTTGGTCTATGTGTTAAATATGTTTTATTCTATGAGATTATCAAGTGCTATTTAATCGTTTGATTGTTAGTGTATGCAGGTTTCAAAGTGAAGGAGGAGCTCATCCGGATTAGAGGAGCTGGACTGCTACAACAGCGTTGGATTGCAGGTAGGATCTAAACACTTGATTTCCCATATAGTAAATGCATGTTTAGAGAAGGATTGCTCTTGTTTGTCTTGTTTGTCACTAGAGAGTCTTAGGCTCCTAGGGAGGTTGGTTGTGTCCGCACAATCGACTCTTTCCGCCTGACAATAAGTGTAAATATTTAAATGTCATCTTAACATGGGAGAGATGTAGTTTTAGTAAAATAAAATATTAGATTAGAAAATAATAATAATAATTTTTTTTTTTTGTAATGCTTGGTAGGACCATCCATTTTCTATTATATATATAGGGAAAATTTACACCACATAGTTTTACCCGGTGACCTCAAATTCCCCCGAGGGGAAACCGAGTCTGTTGGCCATCAGTCAGCATTATACGCCATCCAAAAACAAAACTTCTTCAGTCCTTCTAGCAAGGCTAGGTAAGTTTCAGTCTCATGACCGCATACTGTATAACTATGACAACTGACATAAACAACTGGAAATTTAAATGCTTTCCGCATAAACAAAGACTAAACATAGGAAGACTAGTCTTTCTTAACATTCTACTCCTCAGAGACTGAGGCTACTAGGGCAGGATCATCAGCAGTTGCTTCTGGCATTCCGAAGAGCTCCACAATGCAAGGGATGTGTCGGTCAATATGGTCCATCCTAATGTCCTATTTGTGCAGCCGAAATAAGATCTTCTCCATGTCTTTTTTGTAATTGGGAAGGCCTTGCATTGTAACTGTCATCCCCACAAAAATTTGCTCCATTTATTTGCCAAGCAGACTTTTCATCAGAAAATACAGGTATAGGGTGTGCTTGAATTGTGTAATTCACCCTCTTGTGGTCCCCAAGTCAGGCACCATTGTTCTCCAGACTTCTATTTCATCATTCGGTTCCATTTCATGTTTTACCTGGTCTTCCCAATCGTCGATCAACTTTCGGATACCCTCATATGTTTCCTCCTTGTATGTCGTAGCTGCCTCAGCTATGAATTGGTCAGCGGGCTTGTGACCCCTGTGGCCTTCCGTCCTGCTTGGTCGTTTGGTTGCCCAGGGGTCCGGGCCCTTGCTGCCACTGCCACATCCATGTTTTGTTGGAGCCATGCCCTATTGATTTGGGCCTTGTATACATTCCAACAATGTTAGCTTCACTATTTCATTCACCTCAAGGCGACACAACTGCACTAACCTTACTCCGCTGCCCTGCGTGGCCTGCGACATGCTAAGGTATCCCTGTGCCCACAGGTGGCCAGTGGAAGTGGGTTTCGAGCAGGATTCCCCTGGTTTATTACCATGCCTCTCTCCCTTGCCAAGGTGTGGAGGTTGGTCATTCCCTTGCGGCCATGTCCTGGCTCTCAGACCCATCTGGAGCCAAGCATTGCAAGTGATATCATACCCGCAAGCCCTTCCCTCTGCCAGCAATTTCCTGTCCAAGTTTTGCTCGCCTTTCTACCTCTTAGGCCACCCAGGGTCCCTGACTGCTCCTGTATGACTCTGCATTTCCATTTACTCGGGTTCGCTCAGCCAATTTCCCACCCTGCTAGCATCCCAGCCCCTTGCCTGCAACTCTCCCTTGCCTCGCTCAGCTACACACAGTCGCCCAAGCGTGGCTTGCCCTTTAGTCCCCATACCCTCGGGCTAGTTGTTCAGGTGGGGTCTTGTTTCTAAGCTCCACTCAGTATCAATCATGCCATAGCCACAACTTTTGCTTGAAAGAAAAATAAAAATAACGCAGAGTCGAGCCATAGCCCCCCCTTGCCTTCCCTGGTTCCTCCCTGGCTTGGCTAAGCCCCTTTGGGCTGGACTCACACCTCTCCCTCCTCCTCGCAAATCCCCACCAACTCATGGAATTTCCCCTTGAACCCGACCAGAACTTATGAATTGAACAAGGGCGAGACCAGACTACATACCAAAGAGTCGTCGCTTGCCCGCAGACTTGGTTTCTTCACCTCCCTTCTGCTCTACAATTCCTTCCTTCTCCGCTATACAATTCACCTTCCCTGCACATCGAATACCTCTTCCCACTCCACCACCTTCCCTTATGTCCCCCTCTGCCACCTTGCCAACCCACCTCCCATGCATTCAAGGCAAAGGACACCACACTCCCTGCCTTGAGCATGTGGGGTGCGACTGTAATGAATTCAATTGTACTGACCATGTCAACTCAGGCATGGCGCCTCTGACACCTACCCTCATCCCGATCGAGATAATAATAATAAAATATTATGTCAACTCAATTAAAAAAATACATTAACTCAATTAAATTTATTATATTGTGAATTTAGTTTTATTAATAAAGTTATAAACAATTTTTTTAATAAAAAATAATAATGTAATTATTCCATTAAAATAAATTTAAATAATATTACTTCATATTTTAAAACACACACATATATATAATAGACCATATTTTTAGATTTTTATTTGTACTAGAGTTCTAATGTTGTGGCGTTGGTGAAGTTTCCTTTGATATGAAATAATATAAAGAATCTCATTAGCCTGCAAAAAAACTAGAAAAACCTGGTCTCCTTTCGTGTGAGGATTCATGGTTTTCGTATAGAATAAAAATGAAAATAGACACCATTTCCAAAAGCTTAGAAACTATTGTATCATGAAGAAAACATTGTAAATGGGCAATTGTCTAAATAGAGTGAACATCGATGCTTCTGGGAAAGATTGGAAGCATGGAAGGAAATAATTATGATAATGAAATTTAGTGTGGTAATTTATTTTATTCTACCCTACTATAGTGCATCTATAGTATAGAGGCACCAAGGAATTGACTTTAATGGAATAATCAATTGTATTTTAAAAATTTCCCCATCCAATGCTCAAGGTGTTGAGAAGCCCTAAAGTGCAAGGCACATATTTCCGTAGTGTATTTATGTTTCCTAAACACATTAATGAGCCATCTTTTATATGAATATAAACTTATATGTTTTGCAAGTAAACGTATATGATAGTCGGGTGCTAATAGTATGGATGCATCGGGGAGTTCATTGAGTTAAGAAAATTATTAATGTTTAATGGTTTTTAAAATTAAACTTATTTTTGAATGGTTAATTTTTGTTTTTTTTCCTGGATTTTATGGATTCACCTAGTATGCACCACTATGCTCTTTTATTAAAGGGAGCATTGTGATGTTTTTTTTACATTTAAGAAAATGATATCCCAGTATTTTATAACAATAATCGGTCATTAGTCCATTATGTTGGGTATGTAATTGGAACATTCTTATCTCAAGAACATTAAGATTAAGATAGGGATGTGAATAAGGTGTACCAATAAGAAAACATCCACAAGAATCTATAGTCACCTACTTTTATTAGTAAATTTTGGTATAAATAAAGAGGATAAAATTTTTTGGGAAGTTCCAAAAACACCTCCATTACAAAGATGTATCTTTGTAGTGACAGGATATTTTAGTTGGGTTGATGCCCAAATTTATTGTGCACCTCTCTAATTTCTACAATTTTAAGACGATATTTTCATCTAAAAAGACCTCATAGTCGTGTCCCATGGTAGCATCAATCCCTCTACTCGCTTGTCCCCCATCGCCAACCCTCCATGTCAACTATTTATCAATCAAAGGGAAAAAGACAATTCATTATTTTCATCTATATGAATCCAAATAATATAATACTTAGATTACTTAGAATATCACCTGAACCAAACTTTATTACTAATCAAACAAATATTTAGGGATTCCAAGGTTGAGACATCATATTAGTGACTTAGTAATTTCTATAATAAGTAGATTAATGTATAATACTAATGGACAAACTATATAAATCCAAATCCAAATAGCACTATTTAAAATATATGAAGGATTTCTAAGGTTAAAGCCATATCTTCATCACTTATTTGTTAGGTTTTCCATTATACTAAAACCCGCATGAATTAGTAAACTTCCAAACCATTATCATTATTTCTTTTATTGGTCCTAGGGTGGATCCCAGAGTGGTTGTTAGTCCACATGATCGATTCCCAATGAGGTGAGTGTGAAAATCCAACAGCCCCACTCAAACGCAAATCGAGGAATCGAACCTAGGCCAAGGCTTTGATACCATGTTAGGTTTTCCATTACACCAAAACCCACAGGCATTAGTAAACTTCCAAACCATTATCATTACCTTTTTGAGTGGTCTCAGGGTGGATCCCAGAGTGGTGGTTCATCTACCTAATCGATTCCCAATAAGGTGAAGTGAAAATCCAACATTAATGTGCATCCATCGCCAATAACAAAGGACAAGATCTTACACAATTACATAATTATAATGGGACTTGTCTAAACAAGCGACAATTTTGCCCGAATAACAAATCTCTTATTAGAATTTGACGATTTTTCTTTTCAAAATATATGAGACCATGAGTGTTTAAATGATTTTTTTAATAGTGGAAATAGACTCAACACCCTCAAGAACCCCTAAAACACTTAAAATTCTGAAACTTAACAACTATAACTTAGATTTCCAAAAATTTCCACCAAAATTCGTCAAAATCATGTTAGGAAAACCATTTTTTCCAAGTAAATTCAACAACACGTCTTAACGTACAAGAATTCAATTGTCCACCATGATGATAAAGGTCACTCATTCCCTATATAATGGAGTTATATTTCCATGCCCTCTCCTATATACGACAGCTTAATGCAAAGTATTCTAAACTTATTATCACTTCCAAGTTTAAAGTGAATGTTCGAACAAAATTAGAGTGAATAAGAAAGTGAAGTTGGAATATTTAATACTAATGAATTAGTATAAGATTTGAGGTGGAATTTAAATAAATTGATGATTAATCTTTATTTTTCCATTAGTGTTTAATCGTTGTGGGAAATTTTTATCATTATGTTTCGTCAATATTCAATTTTTTAATATTTTGTTTGTTATTTAAATATTAAAATTATAATAAATAATGTTTTTTTATAGTTATGATTAAAGTAATTTTTTTGTTTTTATAGTTATGGTCTGTGATCAATTTTAAAATTTTTGTTGTTTAAAGTGGGTTTTTGATTGTGTATATGAATTTAAAACTTTGAATTTTTTTGGGCACTCTGGATTGTGGAGAGTTTACAATTCAAACTTGTGATTCCAAAAAATCCCTATTAGGCAAATTAAATCGGAAAAAAATCCAAAAAACTCTTCAAAACATAAAACAAATAAGGGTTTACACTTTTTGGCAAGTGAGGGCGCATTTTGGGTGAAAAACAACAGCTTGTTCGAGCCATTTTAAGCGCTCGATCAAACCATTTCAAGCACTCGATCAAGCCATTTTAAGCGCTTGATTGAGCAATCTTTAAGCCCTTGAATGAGTTGTTTGAGGACTTAAAGATAACTCGATTGAATGTTAAAACAAACCCTCGATCAAGCTCCTTTGTAACTTGAGGTTATCTACAAGCTCGATCGAGCCATTTTTTCGAAATTTCCCACCAATACAACCTAGGTGCGGAATTAAAAATGGTGCCTCGAACGAGACTTAAAGCTAGATTGAGCCTTTATTTAACCACATTAAGGGTTCAATTGAGGGTTTCTTAAACTCTCGATTGAGCTATTTGAAATTTTATCTCAAGCATTTGATCGAGATTTTTGAGCACTTGATCGAGCTACTGAGGGCCTAAAAAACAGAGTTTTAGCTCCCCTTCTGCAGACATTTTTGCGACACCATTTTGTACCATGACAAGCTTAAAGCAGAATTTGTCCTTAGGTGGCAGAGTTGATCATATTGGATTCGTGAAGGAATCTTCTATCCAATAGCATATAATTTTAATATTTTCGAATTCATATAATATTTTTCATCTTATTTATTTTAAACATAATGCTTGATTTTTTTTGGACAGTTTCAAAGGGCCGAATAAAAAAAATAACATAAAATATACACATAAAAAAAATAAAATAAAAAAATATCACTATCTTCGTTTACAAGCTCTCTTCAAAAAAATACTCTTGGTTTTCGAATTTATTTAAATAGTTGAAAAAATCTTACGTAAACACGTGTCTGCAAAATGCAATTGGAATATTACATTGCCAAATTTAAAATTAGATGTCATAACATAATAAAAAATAAATAATTAATTGTTTCCATTTAATTTAATTAAATATAAAATTAACATAAATTTATAATAATTATATTCAAATATTTTCGAAATAAATGTAAACAAATTTATTATTATTTTATTTTTTTAATTATTATACTAAAGCATTTTTTTAAAAAATATAATTGTTATTATTATATGGGTTGGGGGCATAGTTAATTGCAATGAGATCATTCTAGATCTGACCATCTATTAGTTCCGAGTTGATCAATCTCATTTATTTGTTATAATCAAAGTTAAAAAAAAATATTATACATAAAGTATATGTAATTTATTTTTCTAGACGTTGATTAGATAACATAGCCAAACACTTATCATCTATTAGTTCCGAGTTGATCAATCTCATTTATTTGTTATAATCAAAGTTAAAAAAAAATATTATACGTAAAGTATATGTAATTTATTTTTCTAGATGTTGATTAGATAACATAGCCAAACACTCATCTCTAGGACGAGTAACCTCCTCATGCATTAAATTGGTCAATAATATGGTTGTGTGTAGTGTCAGTACAATTTTTTTGGAAATTAGAGTCCTAGCATGCTATGTAAAGCCTTGCAAGTGCAAGGACACTCCAAGGATGCTCCAACACACCCTCTCTACTATTCAAATTTGTTAATATTTAGTTTACTAACAAGTAAAATATAACATTGTTCACTTTGGTGTATATATATATATATATATATATATATATATATCTATATATATATATATATATATATATATATATATATATATATATATACAAAACATTTATCATAATTAAGAAATGACAAGTTTATAAAAATGATTATTGGAGAGGCACTATACAATTCAATATGGGAGAAATGTTGTATTATTTGTAAATGATTGTAAACATTCATCTCAATACGGGAAAGATGTAGTTTTAATAAAATGAAACATTAGGTCAAAAAGTAATAATAATAAAATATTATGTTAACTCAATTAAAAAAATATATAAAAATATAAAAATAATACATTAATTTAATTCAATTTATTATATTGTAATTTAAATATATTTATAACATCAGAATACAGCTAAATAATAATGATTCATATTTCAAAATATGTACTTAATAAACATACGAAAACTTAATATATTTAATTAATTAACATCAATTATATATATAGATATATATATAATACACCATACTTTTTACATTCTTTACTTGGACTAAAGTTCTAATGTTGTGTCATTGGAATAATTTTCTTAGTTATAGACTAGTGCATAACCAGACCTATCTATGTATCATTTTGATATGAAGTAATATAAAGAATCTCACTAGCTTACAAAAGAAAATAGTTTCCCCAACCATCTTTTTAGAAGTTATTTTGTGTATTCAATTAGAAGTTTAATAAAATTGTTATTTAATTTTTTTCTGGTTGAACACATAATATTTTGGATTAGGAATCCTATGTAAATACTATAAATACAAAAATAAGAGAAGTTGGAAGATGAAGATACACTGGGAGATGGAACCCAATAGTCTCCCTCTCCTTGTATATAGTCATATTCTATCTTAATGCAAATAAATCAACACATTCGTGGAGTTACTCCTGGACTGACATGGTATTAGAACCAACTCCCAAATTAACCTTTTGTGTTGTAACTCCTGTAGAACTATGCCATTATTCTCTGCCAAATATTTGTCCAATCTCTGTCATTATCCTTTATCCCCTGATTGTTTTATCAATTACAAACTTTGCCTCTATTTTGAACGTTGGTGTCTCCTTGAAATAACTTCATGTGTGAGGAATCTCTACAAACTCTCTCCTTTAATCGCTCCATACTCGGCCCCCTTGCTCTTTATGCATTGAATGGAATATTGTTGGAGGAATGCATAGTGGAAGACACAGTGGAATACCTTGACTGTGTTAGACGTTTCTCTACATACAATATGTTGAAGTTGATCGTGAGACAGTGAAGACCGTGTGTGTGTTGATGGATGGTCTATTGCATGCTTTGCGAAGACAATGTGCCTCTTTTTGAAATCTGTGTGCGATTACTAAGTTCTCTGTGGTAATTTCCATACTGTGAATACCATTGAGTATCTGTCTTGTGCCGTGTATAGATTTTTGAAGATTATTTATGGTGAATGTCGTGTTAATGGTATGGAGGATGGTATATTGGCTCTGCGTTGAAATTATGTGAAGACTGTGGGTTCTTTATTATATGCATTGTGCTGGCATGGTCGTTGTTTATTATATGTTGGTGAAATACGTTGAAATCCAGTTTTGAAGGTTGTATGGTCATATTAAAAGTGGTGTCATATTTTATATTTCATGAGTGAACTTATATAATATTCTTTGTGTCCCTTCTTAAATAAAAATGATAAAAGTGTATGAATTATTTTTAAAAGGTGTGAGTGGTATATTAAAGGAGGTGTGAGTGGTATGGTATTATATGCCATATGATATATGATAGTATATGTTATGGATGATATATGGGGAAAATATATATTATTTGAATATTGAGAGCTTCCATTTGAAGACATAATTATATGAAAATTAATTAGTTGCAGAGACATCAATTTTATTGCAAGTATTTTGGGCTCAGTTAAAATTTTATGATGCATTCACTTATCTCTATAGTGGGAGTAGTTCTCACTGGAAAGAGAACTAATATGAGTGGTCAAGGAAGATAAAACACATCCTCATTTTTAATGAGTTGTGGAAATGAGTTTGTGAAGAAGAAGGAGACAGTGCACCTGAAAAGCCTACTTCATATAAGGAGCTTTCCATATGGGAAAACAAGAACATCAAAGCCTATGCCTTGATTTCAACATCAGTAAACGGAGAGGTGAATCATCATATTTATCCATTTTCAAATGCCTTTGAATCCTTAAAGAAGTTGAAGGAATTGTATGACTCACACTCTGAACTTGAAGTTGTTCAATAAATGATCAATTTGTTCAATCTTGAGTTGAAAAATGATAACCCTCTTTCCTTAGCATCAGAAATAAGATCCATTATGCATCACATAAAAACCATTGGTGTTGAAATAGATGCTCCTCTCACTACTTATGTCCAGGCACTATATCACACTTACTCACATTATATTGAGTCATTGAAAGCAAGTGGAAAACTTAAGTAGATTTCATTTGACTCCCTTGAGAAGAAGTTTGCTGAAAGAGAGAAGGATTTTGGGAAGAATATAGCTCCTCATTCTTCTGAAGAAGTTGTGTGCCTTGCACAAAAAGAGAAGAATCGTGCACAAGATTCTTCTAGAGGAAGAGGTGGTTGAAGAAGAAGAGGAAGGAAGAATTTTAGAGGCGAGGGGGCAGACATTTCGAAGGAGAAAGGTCTGGTCTTCATTGTATATGATGAAATAGAGATGGAGATGATGCTTCCACATGTAAGTTGCCTTGGGATAGAATCAAGCAGGAAAGCAATGAAGGAAAAGGTAAAACACCTGACAAAGGGAAAGGAAAAGCACCTGAATCTGCTCATTATGTTGTGGAACATTGCAACATTGGAGTAACTGAAGACTTATTCAATGCTTCACTTTATTCATGGAAAGATGCTTGGTTGCTTAACTCAGGAGCAACTTATCACATGAATTTTAGGAGAGATTTATTTTAAGAATTCACTGACAATGTTGATGGAGGGGTATACTTTGTAGACAAGTCAAAACTCAAGCCATTAGGGCTTGGCACCATCAAGCTCAAACTTCCTGGTCTTCCAAACTTTCTTTTGCATGATGTTTTATAATTCCCAGAGTGTAGGAGAAACTTGTTTTCTTTGGTCCACATCTACTAGCAAGGGCACTCCATTCACATATTTGATGGCAAGGTTGAGGTCATAAAAGCATCATATCACTCAATTGTCATGAATAGGATAGAAGAAGAAAGACTTCTGAAGTTGCAAGGAACCTATGCTCGTGCACAAAACTTTTCATATAGTTCTCACTATGATGAAGGTACATTTCCATCAAGTCTTTTATGACATGCTAGATGTAGGAATTTGAACTATGAAAACCTTCGTTTGTTGAAGAAAAATGGTGTTAGTAGTTTTCTTACAATTCCTAGGAAACTTAATAAATGTGATGCTTGTATCTTAGGAAAGCACAACAAATAGTATTTTCATGATTCTCATTCCAGAGCACATAGAAAACTTGAACTCATTATTGTTGATTTATGTGGCCCAATGCCTTTTCCTTCTACAAATGGTAATAAATATATGATGTCATTTATTGATGACTACACCAGAATGTGTTGGGTTTATTTATTGAAGAACAAATCTAAAGCTTTTGAAACATTCAAGAACTTTCATACATGGATTGAAAATTATACACAATATCATATTATCTCTATTCGTACTGATAACGGAAAAGAATATACTTCAAATGAATTTGAAAGCTATCTTCTCCAACATGGGATTAAACATCAAACAATTGTACCTTATAATCCCCAACAGAATGAAGTAGATGAAAGAATGAAGAGGAAAAAATTAAATATGGTACATTCCATTATGTTTTTCAAGAATTTTAAGATGATTTTTTGGGTTGTTGTAATTCTATGTGTTATGTATATAAAGAAAATGTGTCCATCTCATGTTATAAAAAACAAGACTCCCTATGAAATGTTGTATGGCCACATTCCTTCGATGAGGCATATCAGGGTTTTTGGTTCCACCTGTTATTCCTTGATACCTAAGGAAAATAGAAACAAACTTGGTGCAAGGAGTCGCAAATGTATCTTCTTGGGGTACTCAAATACCTCCAAAGCATACTGTCTTTATGATGAAGTGAATAAGAAGTTTATAATATCTAGATATGTCATCTTTCTTGAATCTTCCAAGACTGACAATGTTGTTGAGTGGTAGCTTGATCGTCTGGATAGATTCAGACATGCAAAGTATTTTCAAGAGTTTAATAATGATATTCCATATCTTGAAGGGGGGATTCCTATATTGGATAAATCTGTGGAATATTCTTCTGAAGCACTCTCTCCCCCATATAAAGCTCCAACCACTGATGACACTTTGAGTGACGTAATTGAAAGAATTGGGGAGACTAAATCTTGATTCAGCCCCATCTCAGTCAATTGAGTAGCCTAGGCCATCTCAGAAAGTTCCTCCAAAATGGCTAACAATTACACTTGAAAGTGTTCATCCTGATGAGGTTGGAAAGACAGGAACAAGAAGGTCACCTAGACATAATGGAGACAATGCATACAATCCTATTCATTAGTTGATATGGATGTTTCTTATGATTGTGAATTGAATATGTCTACAGATATCGAGCCAACTTCCTTCAAAGAAGTCACTTCTCATGATGAATGGAAAGAAGCGTTGCAGAAAGAATATGATAGTTTGATAAAGAATGGAACCTGGAAGCTCGTTGATACTCCATTGGAAACCAAACCAATAGGTTGCAAGTGGGTCTCCAAGAACAAGTATAAAGCAAATGGCTCACTTGATAAGCACAAAGCTAGGCTTGTGGAAAAATATTTTTCATAGAAGGAAGGGGTTGACTATGAGGAGAATTTTGCCCCCACAGAAAAATGGGCTACCATCTAGACACTCTTTTCCTTGGCAGCTCATAACAGTTAGAAAGTCCATCAAATGGATGTAAAAAATGCTTTCTTGAATGGAGATTTAAAAGGGAATGATTTTATTTCTGAACCATAAGGAGTTTTTGTGAAGGGTCAGGGACACAAAGTATGCAAGCTTGTAAAATCCTTGTATGGACTCAAGCAAGCACTGCGAGCATGGTAAGAGAAGTTAACTAAGCATCTTTTGAATCAAAATTTCAAACATTATGATCTTGATGATGCAATTTTGTTTGTCGAGAAATTTAGAAAAACAGTTGTATACCTTGTGGTGTATGTAAATGATCTCTTGATGACAGCGAACAAGGAGAGCTATATTGCATCCATAAAAAAAGAACTGAGGAAAGGTTTTGAAATGACATATTTGGGCTATGTTCACTACTATCTAGTATTAAAGTAACTCAACATCTGAAGTTTATATTCCTCTCTCAGAAGAAGTACATTAGAGATCTATTGAACAGGTTTTGCACGGTTGAGTGCAATCCTTTAACTACTTTAATGGAACATAACGTAAAGCTCACATCCACTAAAGGAAATTAATTTGAGGATGCAACAAAGTATAGACAGCTCATAGGAAGTCTCAAGTACTTGACTACTACCAGACCAAACATTTCATTTGTTGTTGGAATCCTCTCCACGTTTATGCAAAAGCCTTGTTAGGATCACTGAACTTCATTATGACACTTTCCGGGAATTTTACAAGAAGAACTGTCATGGTGATCTAGGTGGATGTTGGTGGCCACCTTCCTATTCCACTTGGACCCCCACCACTGTCTCTTTCAAAAAAAAAATCCTTAATTGTAGCACAGTTTACTATTTTTGGTAGTTTTTCGGGTCCTGAACTTTCATATTCATTTTGAGGCCCTAAACGATGTGTTTTGGGAAAACCAAAGCCCTTGAAAAGTTGTAGTCCTTAGATAGATATTTCTAATGAGGTAGTGTATGCATCAAATGGAGATCGTATGCCAAAGTTACAACCACGGGAAGTTGATGTTCCAATTTATCCAAATAGGGCCCATAGTTTTGGTGCTTCATCTCCTAGGTTTAGGATTTTGGGTGTTTAGGGTTTTCTATTGTTTCTCAATAGTAAATGGGCCTCTGAGCCTCATTGTAACACAGTTCACAGGCATGTATCTGCCACATCTCTTCTCAGAGATGAACTACCATCGCCCAAGCTAGTCTTATTTCCATTTTGTTTGTAGGCATATTTTAGCGTTTGATATTAATGAAATGAAAGAAATTTTATTTCTATTACATCTCTATATTTATGGTTATATATGTAATTTGTTGCATTCCTATTTAATTTTGGATCAGTGGTATTAGAGTGGTCTTCTCTTTCTTTATTTTTCTTTGTGTGTCCCCAACGAGGTAGGGATATAAGGAGTTAGGGCTCGAACTAGTCGAACCTTTGCAAGACCAACCTCACAAATCCTCATAGCCTCCCATGTCAGAAGAGAAGAAATATGAGGGGACAAGAGATCCTTTCAAAATATTTCTCGAAGAAGCCCTCGAGTGACAGAGGAATGCGATGATGGAAAACTTTGCCCAGATCCTTCAGCGGCTACCCAAGGGCAATGCATCTCCTTCTAGCAGCTACTCTGGAAGTGCCACACCCTTTAAGGTACAATTTAACTTTGATATCCCCATATTTGAGGGTTATATAGATGCAAACGTCATAGATAAATGGTTAAATTTTCTAGAAGGATATTTTTCTATTCATGATATTTCTAGCCGGGGAAAGATTACTTTTTCACTTCTCAAAGCCACCCCCCATGTCAAGGAATGGTGGGAAACATACTGTGAGAAGAAGGATGAAATTACACCCTCACTATTTACAACCACAACCACTTGGAATTCATTTTGAGACGCCATCAAGGAGAAATACTACCCTGTTGGGAGCTATGAGAATAAATACATAAAGTGGACCACACTGTGGCAGGGAAGGGACCAAGACATGTTAGAGTTTACCAATGTTTTTCATACCCTTCGCACAAAGTTGGGTATCAAGGATTCTAAGAAATATTTGGTACTCAAGTACCACGACTTCCTACACAGGTACATCCAAGATGAGATGGAGTTCCTGGACATCTCCTCACTCGACATGGTGTACTGATACACTGTTAATATTGAGCAGAAGTTAAAAAAAGTGAGATTTTGGATTTGTGAATCCAAAGCAAGGGAAAGGCACCCCCAAACCATTGAGTAAAGGGAAAAGCCAAGGCTGGGTGACCCAAGATAAACCATCAATGTCGTAGGAAAATACAAACACCACGAAGACAAAGAAGGACACAGGAAAGTGGTGTGGGTTCCATAAGAGCTCCACTCACAACACAAGTGAGTGTCAGGCCAAGCAGTCACTGGTGGCCAAGATGAAGGCTTATGCGTCAGACACATGTTCTGACTCTAAGTCAGAACCCGACAAGGGGAATGAAAAAGGGAAGCAAATCATTAATGAAGAGCCCAGTGCCACTATGGAAACCACCAATATCCATAAGATTGAGCCTGAAGATCCAAAGGAGGGGGAACACCTATTCCACTCATAGATGTGGGTGAAGGGATCTTCGCTGCAGTTCATTATCGACAGTAGGAGCCAAAAGAACTTCATTTTAGCAGAGGTCATGAAGTAGATAGGCCTACTAACTACAACACATCTGTAGTCATACACCATCGGGTGGCTTCACCAAGGATGAGATATTCATGTCAGCCAGTAGTGTCACCTTCCCTACAGTATCAAGCCCTTCACGGATGAGGTAATTTGTGATGTTTATCCTCTTGAATTTTGTGATGTATTATTAGGACAACCATACTTGTGGAAGCGACATGCTTTATATGATTCTAGACCCTGGTCTGTTATTATTTCTTTGGGTAGTAAGTTATACAAAATACCAGAGGTAGCCCTGCCTACTGCCATCTCTTTGATCTATGCTAAGCAATGCAGCAATATCATCTCCTAGACTGGGAAATTTGTTTTCTTTCTGATTCGCTCTCAAAGTAAGGAGAAGATCATAGCCACATCCATGGCCCCTAGGAAGGGTTCCTTCCCACAGCAGAAGCAGGTGGATATGATCGTGGAAGAATACAAGGATATCTTCTCCTCACCCATAGGGGTACCCTTGCATTGTCAGGTCAAGCATTTGATTGATCTAACACTTGGATCACCTCTACCCAACGGGATGATATAATGTCGCTCCATTCTGGAAAATGAAGAGATCAAGTGGAAAATCCAGAAGTTGTTGCGAAAAGGGCACATCCGACCAAGTTCCTCACCTTGTGGAAGCCTAATTCTACTTGTACAGAATAAGGATGGGACTTGGAGGCTCTACATTGATTATCAGTCACTAAAAAAAATAACTATTAGGAACAGGTATCCAATTCCACGATTGATGACCTTCTAGACCAACTCAAGGGGGCCAAGTATTTCAGCAAGATTAATCTGAAGTTTGGCTATCACCAGGTTCTAATAGAGCCCATAGATGTATGGAAGACCACCTTCAAATCCAAGGAAGGTCTTTTTGAGTGGTTGGTTATGCCCTTCGGGTTGACAAAAGCCCCTGCTACTTTTATGAGGCTAATGGATGACATCTTGTGGCCCTTCACCAACTCATTCGTGGTTTTTATCTGGATGACATCCTCATATTTAGCAAGAGTTGGGAAGACCACTTACAACACATTCTGCAGGTCTTGCAAACTGTTCGGCAACACAAATTGTGTGCCAACTTGGAAAAATGCACCTTTGGCATGAACCAGGTCCAAAATTTGAGGTGCATCATAGATGAGCGTGGTGTGCATGTTGATCCAACTAACATCTAAGTCATTTAGGATTGGCCAACCCTGACCACTCTAATGGAGCTTCGCATCCTTTTGGGCCTTGAAATTTTTTATCGGAGGTTCATGTTGGGATTCTCCCATATCACTTGGCCTTTGAGCTAAATTACTAAGGGAGGGGCGAAAGAAAAATTTTCCTGGTTTAATTCCCAAAACAAGGTGTTCATTGAGTTGAAGCACTGACTCTACTCTACACTAGTACTCACACTGCCAGACCTGCAACAGCCATTTGAAATCAAGATAGACACCTTAGACTATGTTATTGGTGCAGTCCTCACCCAACACGGGAATCTAGTGGCCTATCATAGTGAGACACTTTCTGATACAATTGGGAAGTACCCCACCTATGATAAATAGATGTATTCCATCATGCAAGCTTTCCGATAATGGAAGCATTACATAATGGGGAAGGAGATGGTCATCCACACTGATCACCAACCTCTTAAGTCTATACAGACACAAGGGAATTTGTAAAATGATAGAAGTGGTCTACATATCTTCAACAATTCCACTTGAACACTAAATAAAAAAGGGTAGCACCAAAAATGTTGTAGACTGCCTCAACCGACCCACAGTTGCAGCACTAACTACTATTCTCAACTCTTGTGGCCAAGAGACCTCTGGATGGCCGCAACTATACAAAAATGATCCAAATTTTACCTCCACATCGTAGATGCTAGTAGATGGAAAGAAAGTTTTTTATTTCCACCTCCACAACTCATTATTATGCTACTTAGACCACCTTTGTGTTCCTTCAAGCGAGCGTGCTAAGCTGATTTGGGAAGCGCACTACAGTTGGCTCGCAGGACACTTTGGTGTGGAGAAAATTGTGGTTGTACTACAAAAGTACTTTTATTGGCCCAAACTCTAACTAGATGTTGGGAAATATATAGAATCATGCAATGCATGTGCCATCACCAAGCCAACCATCAAGAAGAGAGGCCTATACACTCCTCTACCTACTCCTAGCCAATCGTGGGAATCTACCAAGCAGGGTAATGGTCATCTATTTGTGGTCGTGGATAGATTTTCTAAGATGGCTATATTGGCGGCCTACAAGAAGAATATCACAATAGAGAAAACTGCCAAACTCTTCTTTGAATGAGTATGGGTACATTTTGGGATCTCATAGACCATTATATCATATTGGGATAGCAGGTTCCTGAGCACATTCTGGTCAAGCCTTTGGAAACTATTGGACACCAAGGTCACCAAGTCAATTGCCTTCCATCCCTAGAGTGATGGCCAGATGGAGGTCATCAATAGGATGATAGTGCACATACTCTGCATGTACAACTCCAAGCATCCACGAACCTGGGATGAGAGTCTTCCCTATGTGAAACATAGTTATAATAGAGTTCTCCATAGCTCGACTAGTCATAATCCCTTTCAAGTGGGTCTCATATTTCAACCATTGTGTCTGGTTGATGTTGCCATGCCTCATCCAACTACATAGAAATAATCCATACATGTATTTTCCGAGGCTTATAAAGAGACCAAATTTATTGAACACATCCACCAATAGGTTCATGACATCTTGGAGAAGTGAAATGCCAAGTACAAGTAGTGACATGAGAAACATAGAAATAATCCATACATGTATTTTTTGAGGCTTATAAAGAGACCACATTTATTGAACACATCCAACACATCCACCAATAGGTTCACAACATCTTGGAGAAGTCAAATGCCAAGTACAAGTAGTGACATGAGAAACATCGGGTTCCACACAAGTTTAAGGTGGGCGAAAGCTTTTGGTGGTATTTTCAGAAAGAACGCCTTACAAGAGCCCATCAGAAGCTCATACCGCTCTAATTATATGGTCCTTACACCATTACCAAGGTTGTGGAAGACAATACTTTTGATCTCAGCATTCCCCCATTCGTTGGCATGCACCCAGTGTTCAATGTGGACTGCCTTAGACCATACTTCCCACCATTACTGGACACATCAAACATTGCAGAACAACTCACAACAACAAATTTAAACCCAAAATGCATGGAACAGGCCACAACTGATTGGATTATGGACACACAAGTCAAGAACACTTGCTAACAGAAGATCCAACTATATCGGGTTGTCAAAGTTGGCCAACTCCTACACCAAGGAAAGTGGCTCACTAGGGACCAAGTTCAACAGAAGTTTCCCTATCTCATGGAGGCACTCAACGCGATGGGGACACTAGTACAAAATGGCTAATTAGTTACTAAAAAAATGACTAAAATTTGCATATAAACGACCATTTTTAGTTGGTGACCAATAGTAGCTAATTTATAGTATCTTATAATGCGACCAACTTTTAGTTGTTTTTAGCTTAGTCATTAATTGGTTGTCTCAATTTTATCGTCTAGTATTAGATTTAGTCATAAATTTGGTCATTAATTTAATCATTGATTTAGTGATTAATTGCCATAATTAATAACCAAATATACAACTAATTATATTACTATATGATCACCCGAAAAAACCAACTAATAACCAAAGAAATATGACCAAAATGTTGGTCGTGTTATAAGGCACTATAAATTAGCTACTAATAGTCATATATATGCAAATTTAATCATTGTTTGAAACCAATTAATGTCCAAAGAAATATGACTAAATTTCAGTCGTGTTATAAGGCACTGTAAATTACCTAGTAATAGTCGTATATAAATTTAGTCGTTATTTGTAATCACAAATTTATCATTTGCAATAGTCATTTATTTATTTTTGCTAGTTTCATTTTCATTATATAAATGACTGATTTAGTATTTTATATTCATTTCATTTACTTCATTAATAATCATTATAAATGGCTAATTTAGTCGTATATTCATTTTATTTGTGTTCATCATTAATCAATATAAACTACTAATTTAGTAGCTTTAGGTTTATTTTGCGTGTTCATTATTTATGAACATAAATTAATTAGTAAGATTTTGCAACTAAATTTAAAAAAAATGTCATACAATGTGTATGTTCATCTAATATGAAAATACAAAGTTACATATGTTAATTACAACACTAAATAATATAAAGTGCAACTATAAATAATTTCAACCATATAAATTATATTATATAAAATGTCAAGTATTACAATATGAGTTTCCAACTTAATATTGGTTGGACTACAATTTACACATGAAATATTATTGTTTCATCACTTCAAAACGTTTCAAGGCATTGTAGGTGAATTCACAAACTCTAAATATTTGACCATCAGTTTGTATGTGTGTGTCTCATACAAGTTATTGGCTTTAATGGTATCATTAGACCGGTTCTCTTCTCTCTCTCTTTCTACATTTTTTGCCCCAGTATTATTGTTCTCATCTTTCTTCAATTTTTGCTTCTTACCAACAATACTGATATCCTCTTCTGAAAATGAAGGAAAACACAATGCAGAGTTTAAGGCATGAAAGACAATAAACACTAGAATATAAACTAAATTAAACTATAAAATATTTATACAACATATACCTCAACATCATCAATGTCTACCATTTTTCTCCAAGGAATCGAGAAACTCGAACAATTTTTCTTGAGTGGGGTGATAGTGGCCACCATGTGCCTAGATGACCTATTTAAACAAAGAAAAAAAAATGTCACCATAGAAAATAACACCTTTAAAACTTAGCATTCAACCTTCAAGAAAAACTTAAGAACTATCATGCTAACTAGGTTACATGCTAAAAATCTTAGGTTGTAGATAACTTGTGAAAACAAATGGAAAGAAAAATATGACGTATAATAAATAATGTATGACAGTTGGTTGTCGAATTGCATCATAAAAGAAACAAGAGCCACATGGTGGTAATGTCACTGCTCTTATTTTTTTTCACATTTTCATGAGGTGGTTTTTTTTATTGTGCAAGAATAACATAAGCTCATGTGTGAACTTTTAGGTTTTTTTCATGTAGCACAATGTTAGGAACAAATTGAATAAATGAATTTATCAAAAGAAAAAATAAAAAAAAACATTTAAATTAAGTGCAAGAGTGATACACGTTGCATCTCAAGTCCTGATCTTGTTCCCTATAAATTAGTTGTCTCTAGTGCCATAGGATTCATTGTTGGATCTAAAGAAAATATGAGTTAAATTCAAAACATGCTTATGATTTGGTTGAAAGTAAGTTCCAAGTGCTACCTTGTCCAGGTTCGAATGGTAGTCTTCAACATCTTAAAAATATAATTTGAATAATCGAGGAATCCAAGAAGAAAAAGGTATTTCGACTTTATTGTTGATACGTACACATATCCTTTATTACTTCTAGCTCCACTGCAATCGAGGTTCTCTCCAAAAAAAACAGAGAGAAGAATTCTCGAAAATGGAAAAACATCTTATTGATTTCCCCACATCATAAACATTAAAAACATTCTTGAACATGCCAAAACATTTTTATTTAGTATGGCTCTACAAGCTTGCCGAAAATTGCATCTACATACACTGTTGCTAACCCTAGTTCCTCCTCAATTCGTAAGAGTTGTAAAGGTGACAATAAATACTGCAAATAAAAGGTAGAACAAATAACTGATTCCACAAAAATCAAAAGACCAAATTATGAAAGGACCTAATTCGCTCAGACCTACAAGGGGCACCTATCTTGATTTGGCCCTGATCATGCATACACACAACCCTTATAGATCAGAAGTGAATTTATACCTTAATTGCTTCATGATAATTGGAGACATGCAATCCTCAAGCATATAACAGAACAAGGATTAAACACTTAACTCCACACACACTAAGGTTTCACATTCGACACATCTTGAACTCACTAATATCTCTACACACTTTAAAGAAACCAAATACTGAAAAATGAACATTACCGTGGCCAAGCCCACTGTCAGATCTCTCTCCCTTTCTGCATTTGTCACTCCAGTGTTATTATTCTCCTCTTTTTTCAATTCATGCTTCTTTCCATCAATACCGAGTTACTCTTCTGAAAATGAAACAAGATACAATGAAAAGTATAAGACATTAAAGAAAATGAACACTGGAATATAAAATAAAGTATATTATAAAGGATTTATATAGCATATACCTCAACATCAACAACGTCAATGCCATTTCCCCCCAGAAAAACAAGAAACTCGAACAAGTTTTCTTCAGTTGGGCGCTAGTGTCCACTATGTGGCCAAATGACTTGTATAAACAAAGTAAATAAAATGTCACCATAAAAAATAAAAACTTGGGAACTTATTATTCAACCTTCAAGAAAAACATATCCATAATCATGTCAACTAAGTTACATGCTAAAAATATCAGGTTGTAGATAACTTGTGAAAACAAATGGAAAACAAAAGATACAACATATAATAAATAATGTATGACAGTTGGTTGCCAATTTGCATCATTGAAGAAGAAATTCCTCCTATGGTTACCCATACATGTGTGTGGGTAACATGCCCAAATATTCCATGATCCTTAGGGTCTAGAGGAAGTAAACCTCCTACTAACATAATGATTGATTGGTTACATCTTCGCCTTTCCTCTTCTTTGTGAGTCCAAAAAAAGAAAGCAAACCTCCTCAAAGAAATGTCTAAAAGCATGGGGTGTAATCTTCTCTTTTCCAAAAATTCAATCCAAAATATGTTGACTAGGTCACCTCTTAAATAAGGTGCTCATGCCTTTAAATGTAGGCTAGAAATGTCAACCAATTAGCTAAAAACAAAACACAGGAAATGGAAAGCCTCTATCAAATTAATTTTGGATCTGAAAGTACGAAAAGGTGGAGGGTTGATCTGCTTCACAAGGTCTAGGAATAATATTGTTGTTGAGTGCCTTTCTTATGTTAATCTCACCCTACTATCATAGAGCACATTTCATTATTTTGACAGAGTTTGATCTCATTATTGTTTCTTCTTTTTCATTCATCAATTTTCATCATTGATGGAATAAGTGACAATGCAATGTTTTTTTGTTGTTGCTATAGCTGTACTTTCAAACTTGTGCTAGAATAAATAGGCATAAAACCAATAATAATTTTATAGTTTCTCCATTCTAGTCATGTTCTTCAAAGAACTCTGCAAACTGTGAGTTCCAACTACACTTCAGGAATTGATTAATGCCACGAATCATCAATGTGGTGCATTGTTGAACTGAGGAGGTATCAAATGTGCCCAAACAAGCATATAAATGATTTCTATTTGGAAGATGAAGAGGGTTCAACCTAACATGGGTCTAGGAATAAATCCACCCTAGAAATTCTTGGAATAAATTGGCCCTTGATCAAATTCCTCCTTCGAAATAACACATTTAAGAGTGTAAAAACCTCCATTCTAGGTTGAATATAAGTGATGCACATGGTTTTTAGAAACTCCCATACAACCCTCAATGGATTGAGCCATTCTACTCGTACGCACTCTAACATTGAAGTAGGATGGCTCTCCTTCACCTACAGAAGCCTTAATGATTTCAGAAACAAATGCATGCTCAGAATATAAGGATATGGAAATAACTCTTTCCATCTGTGTCATACTGCTTCAAATTCTGAATTTGCATGCAAGTCCATCTTGTAATCATTTGGTATTGTTTTCATTTGTTTGTTTGCCACTTGAAAGGCTCCATTTGGGATATAATATACCTTTCCCAACTCAAAATCATTCTAAGACTTCTCTGCAGCTTCCTTAAACACATTTCCCTGAATATGCTCAATTATTAGTCTAGAATTCTTGGAAAACAACAGCCACAGGGACTGCATAAATCACCCTTTCCATACACCCCTTAACAAGTCTGATAATGTTGCAAATAATCTGCAGTATGTTGATTAATAATTAAGCAAAAAAATGCAAAGAAAAACGTTGTCTTGATGTTGTCAATACAGATCTAAAAAATTCAATCAATAAATGCACAAGGTATGCACCAATAATGAGGATGTTCTAATCCAAATCTGTTTATAATAGAGACAAAGAAATATGTCGATGATTTAATGCTATAGTTGAACTTTCCCTATTTTCCTGAACAAAGCAGCAACCTCCTGGTATATATAGCGTGTCCCAGTGGTGGTCAGGCCATAGAATATGGATGGAGGGACCATAGTAAATCTTACAACCTTTATATCATTTGTCTTTACTACCAGCACACTCCAATATCTTCTTGAATACAAATTCCTTTTGCATCTCCAGAATGTCATCAATTTGAATCTAGAACTTTCATATCATCTTACTCACAAAAACACTGAAATGTTGCTTTCACTTTTTGTCTTAACTTCTTGAAGTTGCTCAGTTTTTCAATCTTAGTGTTGTAGATGATGGTATTCCTATGGGTTTATGGGATGCAATGTTCATTCATGATGTCTAAAGGTGTCTTCTTTAACTACTAGTATAAATTATACCACCAAAATGATCCTAAGAAATACATCTTTTACAAAGTTTCTACTACATATTTTGTACCTTATCATTTGCTTTATCATAACTATGAGTACCCCACATTAAATCTGGGAGTGCCACATGAATTTCATTGCTTGCACAAGTGTAAAAATATAAATGTAGATGTGGGATTATGGATATATGGGAGAGACAACCATATAAGGTCACACCTTACCACTAAATGCCTAGAAAAAATTACGAGCCTGAATTACAGAATGAAGATTGACATCAGTTAACATTAACACCAGTCATCATTATGAAAACCTAATATATCAAGGAACTAAGAATCAAACAACTAAAGACAAACTTAGGTGCTTGTCTTTAGGTGGAAGCAGAAGAAGGAAAAAGACCAAAACACTTCCAGCTAGAGTATGTTTAGATTCTAGAATATTAAACTGGCAGCTGAGCATTCCAATTTATTTTGTATTTAAAATTTGTGAAAGCAAAATAAGAAGGCATGAATGAAAATGAACAACTTGCAAAAATAAAAATATTATATAATAGAATATGTTTGCAAGACTAGAGGTTGGACTACTACATTATTTACAAATAAAAATGTTGAATTTTGATTAAGAAATATTAAATAGAGAGACAATAATTTCAAAAAACAACTCCCAAAAAAAAACCACTTTGAAAAGAGAAATCAATTGTTCATTTTGAATACAATATTTAAAATAAATTAAATAAATTCACAATATGCAGAAAGAATGTTCCAAAGACTGACCACATTGTGGTGCCTTAAGAAGTCAAGAACGGAATAAAATAGGATCAAGAGACAATACAAAAATACACAATCCACTAACAATATTATATCAGCTAAAATGGACGAGAAGGGATGGTTATTGCCAATAAGTAATTTATTGAAAGTTATACCATGCAAAACATGTTGGAGCATTGGTCATCTTGCATCGGATCCACCTTAAATCAATTCCTTCTTATGGAGGTTCCTTAGACCACCTATAACAAATAATTGGTTACATAATGTAGGTGTTAAATAGGGCATTATCTATTGAGCGTCAATTTTGCCTGGAGAGCAAAAAATCTTCGAAATATGATTAATTTTTTTTCAAAAAATATGACAATGTTGCTTGAATCTTTTTTTTAATGATGGAAATGGATTCAACACCATCAAAAACCCCTAGGGAACCCAAAATATTGAAAATTGTAACTTGGATTTCCAAAATTCCACCGAATTTTATCAAAATCGTGTGGGAGTTTCCATTATTTTTTGAGAAACAATGATGCCTCGTTAGACTACGATGTTAAATATTAATGGATCATGTAATTTTATCTTCAATGTATCCCTAACCTTGGTAATCATTAAAGTTGTTCAAGTGAGTTTCATAATAATTATTTTTCAATAATATTAATAATTACATTTATACACTCTTTTTAGAGGTGTATATTTTGGAATGGGTATTTCATAATTTTAATTTAATTATCAATAATTAACAGGTGGATGGTAAGTATTTAATCTTTACAAAATATTTTCAGTATTAGTTATAAATAAAGGATTGAGATCCATGGTATCGGCCCAAGGTATTATAACAAATCCTTTTATAAGTTAAGAATCTCCAGGTTAAAGGGGTATGCCTTTGATAATTCCTTGAGAACTCTTGCTCTAAAGAAGGTTATCTAGCACTTTTGTTAGCATCACAAAAAGGGAAAACAAAAGGTGAAAACCTTGCCAAATTTCCCTGAACAAGCTAATTTCCTCTAACCTAACCAAGGTAGTGGACAAGGAAATAACATCAATAAAAAAGGTTATTGTCACTTTAAATTGAGAAGGGGAAAAACCACAGGGCCTTCAACATAGAAAGAACGAATGGCCATCACATGATATCATGTGCCTTTTCAAAGTTAGTATTAATGAACATAGATTCTAACCCATTGTACTGGCCTTTTAATTCCATGTTAAATTACAATGACATTGAGTATAATATAATACCCATTAGTGAAACTTGTTTGACCATGTCTAATGGTCTTAGGAAAATATGTCTCAAACTTTGTGCCAATGCTTTGTCTATGATTTTAAATGTGACATCGAATAACATTATCAAGTGCCCATTCGTGATTAACTCAAAATATTCAAGTGTTGGAATGAACATGATAAAACCTTTGTTGAAGGAACTCCTAAATGATTGTCACTAAAGTGCTTCGTTATACCCCTGTCACGATTCAGGTTTGAAAAAATCTCATGTATCCTTCTAAAAGTCACACGAGTAATCATTAATCCCTCGAGACTTATCATTGGCCATTTTTCCAATGCAGTGATTAACTCATTTAAAATTAAACCATGATCACATAGCCTTTGTTGTTCATTAGAAAACCATCAAGGAACTACACCAATAGACATTTGCATGGCCACTTTTTTTATATCAACTTGTGTTTGAAAAGTAATATTATAATGATTTCAAACACTTTTTTGATATATACTTCATTAACCCTCCCTTCAATGTTGTTAATAGATTTGATCTATTTCATTGCTTCCTTTGATACAAGGTATCTAAAGAAAGCTTTGGTAGGCCCATCTTTAGCTAGTGCAAGAAAGCTTGAATTTAAGCCTCTTAACCTATAGACTTTTTTCAATTTTAAGAGAGTATTTCAGCTTTGTTTCCCTAACTTGAGTCTATTAAAAGAGTTTCCTTGCAATTGTGTAAACCCTTGTTACAACTGCTTCATTATAGCCTTGTGCTTTTTTATTTTAAAAGTTAATATCAAACCTCACATAGCCTTGCACTCAAACAATGACTCATGTCTTAACATCTATCCTAAGTGTATACAACTTTCGTTTTCTCTAGGTCAAGGCATCAAATTCCAAATACACTTAGTAATGTCAAGAAGGTTGCCTTTTTTGAGATATATTCAACATAAGTCCTAAATTTTGAATCATTTCCTTGATTAGAATCTAAGAAATGGGGAAAAAAATGTTGGTGATTCGAAAGGGTGAGCTCACGTAAACGTTGCATCAATTTTATATGCCCATGGTTGAAGAAGGAAAAAAATTCTTTGATAGTGTGGCTCTATCTATCCTTTTCAAAGTCTATTAGACCAAGTGAACCATGTTGTAGGTGAGTCCTTATAACATTACAATCATACACATTGAGTATAACCTTAAGGACATTATATGTCATATGTTTCCTTGGTGGTATGAAATTAGATAGTATATCATTTTTATGGTGTCTATTTTTCCATTAATGTCTAAACATTATGGGGATCCTGAAGACAGTGCCATTTGACCTCTTGAAACTATTGCATTTAAGGTGTTGTCTTGAGACTATCAGTACAATTTCACACTTCTCTCAAACAACCACAAAATTCATATCTACGATGTTGCTTTCATCTCTTGAAATTTGGCATCAGATACATTGTATGTGTTTCTTGTGAGTTGTCCAAGTAATCGACCTATAAATCATGATTCTAGAACTTCATTTAAAAAAAATACATTCATTGAGACAACATCGCTCTTGTTTTGCAACAATTCAGATTAGGTGAGGTCAATTTTGAAGTCCTATATAAGTCACCAATTAATGATGAGGCACGATACTCTTTTGATAGAATCAGGGATCAGAATTATCATTATCATTGGATAGTAACAACCGTAACTTCCCACAGAAATTAGGGTAGATTATGGATAAAGGTGTAATAGGGTTCTTCATAAGATGAATACCCTTGTTCTACATAATATGAATCACATTTTTTACCTTTATCAATCAATAATAATCTCAAAATTTGGATCCACCCCAAGAAGGATATTACTATTTACAAAAAACACAAGAAAACTAGTGAACAAAGAAACAAATAAACACAGAGCACCATTCTCCAATTAATAAATTCCACCAATATGTTCATGAGTACTTTTATAATTCATTTTTAATAGAAGCTTATCTTGACAAAAGGCACCTCAATAATAACGCTAATTACCTGCATTGGTTCACCGTCCTTATCATTAGAGTTTGGGCCCTTTCCAAAGAACACAACACCATTATCAGATACAAATGTATTACCATCATCACCAGATATTGTTTCAACTATACTTGTCTTATCTATTTCTTTTCTTCCTCTCGTTTTAGCCCTTGCTGATGTTGAAAAAATAATGGTTGGAAACTTTGTAGTTGAGGTGGTTGTTGGAGGTGCCATTGGATGAGGATACGCGAACAATGAAGGTTTTGCATCAAATATAAATTCAAACTTTGGGGTATTCAAGTCATAGTTAACCCCAATAAAAGAAGTTGGTACGAAAGACAAGCTCGAAAAGTAGATGAGCTGATACCAATACCAAAACTGTGTGAAGAATTCCATTCCAATAACTATAGTCATTATATCATACATATAACTAAAAGTAATTTAATAGTTACATTCCTACAACCTACATCTAAAATACCATAAGCCAAAATTGCACCCATCTTACTCATGGTATCCTCATGCTTATCAAGAATTATTTTCTCCAGTTGACACCTGAAACAATATCAAGAAATCATTTCAACTTTGTGAAAATTGAAATAAACATATATACCAACATTTTGAAAACAACTTGGTAAGTGATGGAAATATTTTATTTTAAAATTTGAACTTCCATGAAGTACTGCTAGGCCATTTTAAAGTCCAGGGGATAACATACCTGAAGTTACCTACACGTCATTCACACGATTCATTGGTCTGAACAAGAACCATAACCATTGCTATTAAAGCTCCTTCAACAAAATCAACTACATCTAATGTCAAAGGCTCTAGTAGTGAAATGGCTTCACTCAATCCTGTACCATCGCAAGAAAAACCCATTGTTATAGGTGCTCCATATCTAACATGTGGATTGTAAGACTCGAAAAGTAACGATCTAACCTGTGGTGTCTGTGAAAATGCAAGGAAAATTGTCAAATCAACACAAGAAAATAGAAACAGTAGTAATGTTGCCGACATATTTATGCAAAACATTCCACTTATGATTTTGTCTAGAAAAAGATAATTCTATCGAAATGCATAGAAAAAATTAACCTGCTCGTGTTTTGAGCATAAAACAAACCCAAGGGCCAACACTGCAGTTTTTATCACATCATCACTGACATCTGAGACAACAAAGTGGAGAAGGTGTTAGATAGCCTTGTTATTGGTTGTTCCACAATATGCCAAGATGATTGAATACATTCCAACATATTGCAAAATAGGATCTTGATCCCATGTTATTTGTTCAATAAGTGTATTTGCCTCCTCTTCTCTTCCATAGAGAGTAAGGGCTATTCCATGTGCAGAACCCCTGCCTGTCATTTCTAAATTAGAATCATATCTTCCAGGTAGACTAAGGCAAAATAGGAAAATTTAATAGCTTCAAGTAAAAGACTTATTTGAAAGTAGAGTTCTTTGTTACACCAAAAACAATTAATACCTGATAATCTTCTCATGTTGTGTCATGTGCATATGCAATAATTTCACTAGATTTTTCACTTGTAGTCCCAACCATAAGGATACCTGTGCTAATACCTACATATTCCCCAACAATTGTACTATCTAAATAGAGGATATTCTTTATATCCTCATAAATTTCTTCATCGACAGTTGATAAAGCTGCCAATCCCAAACCCAAGCATGCACCATGTTGAATTACCATAGAAATTATAGCACACATCTGTAATGGCTCCCTTCAGAGAAAAACATGCCAAAAAAATAGGATGAATCAACTTTTTTATTATAAAATACTGCATATTTGCAAAGGAATGAGATACTTCAAGATTTGCATTGCGTAAGATTTCACGAAGAAACTATTTGATCCCTTCTCCATGATTTGCCTATCTAAGTCCCAAGGCATTTAGGGCTTCACCCTAAAAAAAGGGACTTCCACCTCCACTAGCACAATTCTAAGGAATATAAGCAGCCATCAAAGAACATCCTTGTTGAATATGACCCCTATGAATGACTCCCAAGCCAGCTGTAGCACTAAATTTTTCCCAGTTTGTGGCTCTGCTCAGCCATCCTAGTAACACAGCAGATCAAAACCATAAAATATCGTAATATAAAAACAAAATTCTGTAAGAAAAAGTTAAATGTGAACACAAACTTATTTTAAATATAAAATCACAGTTGAATGACCAAGTTTTCCCTGGGGAAAGTGTTTGCAATTGTTCCAGCATGCATCAACGCATTGTCATAAATGGTCGCATTGTGGCATACACTATTGTGCATTTCAATATATTATTTTATGGTTTACAGTATGAGGAGATCTGACCTGCACATAACAAATATTGATTTAGTTTAGAAAAATCTCTTGCATTTAGAAGTAGTAACATTGACATATCTAAACTTTCAATTTTAAATTTAAATTTAAAAAAATCCATGCAGTAGTAAAAATAGAAACCTATCCATCATTATCCCATCCCTTGGAAAAAGAAAATTACAAAACTAATTAGAGAATTTCCAATACCAAATGTATTTAAACAACATTAAATTATATTAAATTATATTGTAGCCCCAAGGGTTAGCTCAATTGGTCGAGTTCCCGTTGCTAAGTACCTCGCCAGTTGGGAGGTCATGGGGTCAAATCTCCTCAACGCCCTTGGGGTTAGGCCATTCTTGTTTGGTCGGAAGGTAGATCCCTTCGGGTTGATCTACATGGATTTTTCCCATGGGTGTAGCGGCCACCTAGTGTTTGTGAACCACCCTTAAAAAAAACATTAAATTATATTATATGATTTACAAAAGAAAATTGATTCACCAAGGCCAACAAGGATAAAATATTTTGAGGGGGACTTTAAGTAAATGTGCTTGTTATTAAATAGTTGTTCACTTTAATCTAGAAGATGAAGTTCCAAACATGACACGATTACTTAAAGAGCATATCATCTCTCTTGTGTTGGCCTACAAGTGCTTGTAAGGGTTGAGTCCCACATTGAATTGTTGGCCTCTCTTATCTCTCATATAAATAGAGGAAGGAGAGTTTTTCCATTAAAATATTCTCATTCACATTGGTGCACGTTGCACACAAGGAGCATCCTGCGGGTCTAGGGTTAAGTTTTATCCCTTGAAGATCAGAAATAAGGGTTTTCCAATCAAACTCTAGGGTGGAATTGTGAAGAAGAGAATGAAGAGAGGACCTCTTGATTTGGAGGATGTGTTAGAGTGATGCTTTCATATTGGATCTTCTTGGTTGCTATGGTTTTATCGATTCACCCTAGCTAGGGTTTGGAGAACGGGGAGGGGATTTGTACCAAACTTGAGATAAATCCATGATGTGTACATGTGATTCATTTTGAGCACGTTAATTAAGTTTGCAGTTGTCCAAAAACTTATGCAATTTCCAAATTTTATTTAGTTACATATGTTCTTTATGCATTATTATTTACAACCATATATTTGTTGTTGATTTGACACAAGTAAAATCATAATTGTGAAGTTATTTGACATCTAAGTGAAGAGTATAAGCTGCTTATTTTACTTTTTCCATGATTCCATTATTACTGTTGTGAAAGGGTATTTTCATATTTGGCTATTGGCAGATGAGTTGCCTTAAAATGGATTGAAACTTAACCCTTTGATTTGGTATCTTTTCTCCTTGAATTGCCAAGAAGTTTGGGGTGTTCTGAACTGAAACATTGTACTCTTTCCATTGTTGTTTCATATAGGGTTGTGATCCGAGAAACCTTATAGGATGAAGATAAATGTTTTTATTTACATTGAATTTCGAATTCCAAGAGATATCCAATTTCCAAAGGTGAGGTCCAAATAATTTGGATGTAAAATCTGTAGACTTCCTCTCTAATGGCCCAATTTAGTTCTTCTCTAGTCGGCAAGGGATGCCTTGGCACATCTAGAGAGTACCTGAAGTGGGAAAGGTGCTCTAGGGAGAAGGTCATCCACTGGAGAAGTCAAGTGGCCTCTTAAAACCAATCTTGGGGATTTATGATTGATTGTGGATGCCATTAAAATACACCACTTTTCCCAAAATCATAGAATCAATAGGATAATAAAAAGGTGTCAATTTACCTTGTAAAAATTTTCAAGTATTGATATCAGACATGTGATGAGAAACACAAATATGAGATAATTTAAATTCTGTAGTAGGTAAAATAATGCCCTCAGATCCACACAGAAGTGGTATCTTTGGGTGGTTTAAATATCAAGACAAGAATATATCAATGTTTGATGGAGCATCTGGAAGGAATTCCATCCCTTCTGAATCTTGAGTAATTTATGACAGAAAGAGTCCAAGTGTAAATTTGCATGAAATGCAAGTATTCAATCAAGTAATATGGAAGAACCTCTGGCAGCCATGATAGGGCTTTAATTGTCAATTGATTACACAAGCAAGAAATAATTTTCATACAATACTCAAATTGATTGTGGAAGCCATTTAAGTATCTCATTCTGTCCAAAATCACAAGATCAACATGATAATATAGATGTGCAAATTCACCATGGAGAAATTTTCAAACACTAAGTTAAACATCCAATAAGAAGAATGAAAAAAAGGTTCATGTGAAGGAAAATGAGGCCATTGTCCCAGTGGGAGAACTAGATATCCATTTTCCTAACAAATATTTCAACATCTCAGTCCCAAGTATTCCCTAACACCATGGCCAAGACAAATGATTTTCAAACACTGAGATTGGAAAAGTGATGAGAAACAGTGGAAGCATATCAAAGAGGCTAGTGGGATGGAAAATGAGGTCATCGCTAACACCAATGGGGGGACTGGAGATCCATTTGCACCATAGTGACATCAATGTATCAACTCCAAAAATTCCTTAGTACCACAACCAAGCCAAATGATTTACAGTACATATCTTGTTACCATCTGTATATGTATGCAATCAAAGTATTTCCAATAGTTGCAACTTCTAAATTCTCAGTTGTTAGGTTGATTAGCTTTCATTCTTTTTAGAAGCTTAAAGGACAAGGGAAGCATGGATATCTGGCTATAGAGTTCTACTCCTGTTTCTCATTTTTATAGTTTAATAGTTGTATTTTTCATGTCCAAGTAAAGGGTGCTTCGTGTTTCCCTCAACTTATATATGTAATCTCCAGTTCCAATATTAATATAAATCTTTGTCACTCTCAAGAGAAAAACAATAGAAGAATTGTGACCATTTGAATTCGATGCTTAAGCTCCCCACTATGTGCCCAACTATCTCTGTAATGATGCCTTTGGACAAAATCCCAATATAATATACTCACAACATTCATTGATAGAACTTAGAACAATATTATCTTCTCATTATTTTAACATGGTTGCATACTAGTTTCATTAGAAAATCCAACTACAAGTTAAAGCACACAAAAGTTATAAATGCAGATTAGGGAATACTAAATCAAATTGCAAAAAAAATGACATTCAAAAACATTTCACAAGATGAGACTTCAGACCTGTTGTGACTATACAAAAATTGCAATATCAGAAGTATAGCTATTTCGCCAGACAAAATTCCTTTAATCTTTGCTAGTCTTTCTTCATAAATGACTTCTATTATATCCAATTCATTATTAGCTCCATTGGGAACAGTAGCACCATCTTTCATTTGTACACCATCAGAGGTATCCATTGCAATAGACGTTTAAGCCAAAGCATTGTTCCATTATTAGAAACATCACCCAGAACAACTGAAGATTGTCTAACATCTGCACTTCTTGTGATTTTCTACTTGAGCTCAGGAAGTTGGTTTCTAACATTTATTAGGAAAGTCTGATCCTCATTTTCAAGCAAATCAAATTCTATCTGAAAGGCCAACAAGGCATTATCCTACAAAAAAGGGAGCAAAAATATTGGTTTCAATTCTAAATAGTGAAAATGCAACCCAATATCAGCTTAAGTTCATCCATTATCAAAATTTCCTTAAACAAAGAAACATGCAACCACTATCAAGATTTCCTAAAAAATTACCTTGTCCCCTCTTAGGAGTTTCTCCAATATACTTGCAACAGTTCTAGACTCCTTCAGAAACATGAGGCAGTGACAAATGCTTAAATAATAAGGTGAGGGTAGTTTTTGATATATTTTAACAAGGAGTGCAAGAATCTACAAAACCAACGTAGGTTTTATAAGTCAAATAACATGTTGCATGTCCTATAATGTGGTTATCAGACTTTATATAGTTAGGTGCAATTAGAACATTAAATTGGCTTAACATATATGAGTCCCAAAACAAAATAAGTTTAGATGATGAATACCAAAAGAAAAGCATGACATTTACTACAAAGAAAGTGAATTTGCAGTGCTAAGAGTGAAATTATAAAAGAAATTCCAAGCATGTTGATTCTTTCTGAACATGGGTTGTAATTTACCAATATAAAACCATAGATTTAAAATTGTGCCATAGATTTTTGAACGTACCACCTTTCCATGTTTTTATAAATAAAGTTCATCTGCTAATTACCATAGGAAAACCGTGCAAATGTCATGGAAACTTCCCAATGCATAAAATGCCAATAATTGACTAAGCATATTCATTTCTAGGTACCACCTTTACCTATTTTTATAAATAGAGTTTATTTTCTAAATACCGTAGGAAATCCATGAAAATAAGATAACTTCCAACAACAAAAAATGCCAAAAATTCATTTCTTAAAAAATAGATACATGAAATGTTTAAAGACACTTGTAATTCTCTCTTAGTAATTTTCTTAATATTTGAGAAACAATAATATAGGAAGAAAGCAATACAATGCAATAAGACTGCCTCTTACAATCTTAACCAATATATGGAGTATTCATCAATGGTTGTAAAAGTATGTGTCCTAAATTCCTAATTGCTAGTAAAGTCCCATGCAAATGATTATAGATTAGTGAAAAACACTAGAAGGTTTAACAGTCAACTAAGAAAACATATAATTTCTTCGTAGATGCACAAAACTATTAGATATATTTACCTCATGTCGACACTCTCTTCTACCAACAAATCCATGAGAAACATTAATGTACTATGAAATCATTCGAGCAACAATATTATAGTAGTAGGGAATAATATGTTTCCATTATCACAAGAGAAACCCAATAGCTACTTTCTCGCACCATACATATTGTGCTCCAGTTTGAATTATATTCAAAAGAAATTTGTTAGTACTAGCAGTTGTATTTGAACTAGAAAATATTGGGGGCTACAACCATTCCTATATAACCTGAGACAAGAGAGCTAAGTTGAGTTGACAAAATCCTATCTCTCCCCTTCCCCAAGCCAAATCAGGGAGAAGGACAGTTTTTTTTACATCAACTTTTTTCACTGTCATGACCAGTACCACATGAGTATTATCTAAGAAATTTATTACATAGAAATATACATTGACAAAAAATACCTAATACATAGAGCCTAGTAAAGAATAGTCGAAATTCGCAAGCAAACACTAGGAAACCAATGTTTTATTCCACTCAACTTCTCTTTTGTGTGATTTTTTCTTTTTTTTTGTCCTATCATGATAGGTAGGGAACTAGTGGTCTATTTAATTACTCTTGCATATGAAGAAGCCCTCTCAACACCCTAAATTGGAGGATCCTCCCTTGGTGGCTTGGCATAATAATTCAAAGCCTGTTCAACTTAAAGCTTCTTTGTCCCCTCCAAATCCTTTAATTTTCCTCATGGACCACCAAAGACTCAACTTTTTCTTCTTCTCCTTGTTACTGCTCACCTAATACATTTTGAAATTTTGTAGACTGAGCGCAAAACTAATAATTTGGTTTGAGTGGATTACAATAAATGTTGTCATGCGGAAAGAGTCGATAGTGCGGACACAACCGACCTCCCTAGAAGCAAAAGCTTTCTAGTGACAAACAAGACAAATAAACACTACCTTTCTCTAAACATGCATTGAGAATACAAGTAATCGGGGGATCTTAACATACCTTAAGTCCAACGCTTTGTAGTAGTCCAGCCTCGCCGATCCAGATGAGCTCCTCCTTCTCTTTGAAACCTGCATTCACTAACAAGCCAAAAGATTAAATAGCACCTGATAAACTCATAAAACAATACATATCCAACATACAGACCAAGGAGTATATGAAACAAATCATGAATAACAATCTGTTGAGAAAAATGAGTTCATTTGTATTAAGAGGAAACAAAAGGAACCATTACAACCTGAGCCTTGGTGTTGTGCAAGTCCCTCCTAGGGTCCAGCAAGAGTTTTCCTTTACTTTGATCAGTTCACCCACTCTAAAATAAGGCTAGGAAAGGATGGGAATCTCTCCTCTCAAGCTTTACAAGGGAGTCCTAATTCCAGCAGCATCTACCCTTAGGAATGTTCAGCTTTCAACCTCCCCTCCCTCTGGCCCAATGCCTGTATTTATAGTGCTCTAGAGGAAGTTATTCAGGTCCACCATCAATGGGATAAGCCCCTCTTCGGATGGGATAGCTCCCCTCTTGATGGGTAAGTTCCTCTTTGGTAGGGATACATGAACCATCTGGAGGAGCTTCATACACATCAAACAAGCTTCTATAATGCTCTAGAAATGACCACAAGTAACTTTTTTGGAGTGAAACTTGCGCCTTTTGACCTTTACAGGAGTACGCACCCATTGCTTTATAGACAGAGCGTACAAGTACGCAGGTATTGTGAACTTGGGATGCGTAGACGCAGGTAAGGCTAAGAGAAACTCTATACCCAGAGATATATATATTTTTAATGACTTTCTCTCTTTCTTGGAGTTTGACATGGAGAGCAGAGGTATGAGGCTTGCCAAGGAGGATAGTATGACAGTTGATGAAGCCATACTAACTGCAGATAGTAATGGTGACAAATTTTAGTGTAACACATATTATAGGCTTGTACTGTGATCTACAAAGGCACATAATAAGGGAGGTGAAAAGAAGTCAATGGACCCCAATCGAAGGAGACGAAAAAACTACTTGGTGGGGGTATCATATGATTTCCCCCATGCAATACAGGAATAGGAGAAGGACTCTCCTGAACAACTGAGATGGGAAGGTCACTCTTCGATTCATGAGAATATGAGGAGACAAGAAGAACATGAGAAGTATGATCACTACGCTCTTCTAGAACAAAGTGAGCAACTGGTGGCAGACCCAAGTCGACACTCTTTTCGACCAATGGTTAGTCCAGAACAGACACAAGAGAGTCTCACTCAGGAAGAGCAGGACGGGCAAGAGATGAATCCAATTCAATCTCTTTACCAACTAGGAGAGGGTTAGAAGAAAGCCTCTGATAACCAACAGGAAGTTGGGGTTGAGGAGTTGTAAGGTTTTCCAAAACTTTGGAAGCTTTATCCATAAGAGGACAAAGGTGAAGAATATTCTCTCCTTCACATAACCTACAGGGGAATCTAATCTTTCCCTTCTTCTTACCATCATTAGCTGAAGGCGTAACATCAACATGATCTCCAGAGGTTGACGAGGATGGTCAGTTTAGGTCTTGAGACCATACATCGAAGACTCTGGGAATGCCAGAACAGTCACGAAGGAGATGGTCACCCTTACACAGCCTGCAAGGGAATTTTACCTTCCACGAAGGATCAGAATGTTTGCCGATGGGGGGTGCATTTGGAGTAATAACTTCACGATTAGCCTCTTGCTTATCTAACTTCTTCTTCTTCGTGTTCTTCTTCTTCTTCTTATCCTCCTGGTTATAGGATTTCAAACTTTCACCAAGCGAAGGAGAAGAGGAGGTTGAAGAAATGGGGTAGAAGGTGAGGGGTCAACCTTAGAATCATCATGACGTGATTCAAATGAAGGAGATGGCGGGGCATGATTTGGGACACTCAAGACCACCGAGGTCGAAAATAACCAAACAGGTAAACCAATGGTTAACCAAGGGAGGGACAACATTGCCATATAAGGAGCACCAACATTTCCAAAAGAAGGAAAATGTCCAGGATTCCCATTCGAGGGGAACCCTTAACTGGTAAACTCTGGGAATGTTTCCATTGGAATTGATCCTAAAGAATCACTAAGGAAGATAGCTTTAACCAAGAATATTTCGTGCGTAGGTAATTTTAAGACACTGAAACAAAACTTTGCCTTTTCATATTTTAAGAGTCGAGAAAAGGACGAAAGGTGACTCTAGTCGCTTTCGCAATTAACAAGCTCAAAAGGACAAGTGCTCAAATGATATTTTAAGTTTAATGAGTCAAAAATATCAAATGACTGCTCTAGATAATCTAGGTAAAGAGGATTACCAGGAAACCATGAACTGCAGAATACCTCCCGACGAACCAAGAAGAACGGGCAGGAAATCCCCCCGAAGCTAACAACAACTGCTAGGTTTAAAGACGTTGGAACATGTCTCTAGCCTAGACCACTAAATGTGAGCGTTAAGTTTCAATGCTTCCTTAGGTTAATTGAATAAATTTTAACGGTTGATCTTGAATTAGGTTTCAATGACAAGGCCCTACCACTGTCATCTAAAAATTCATATACGCAACTATATGAGAAAGGGGATCTTTGTTCGATGAAAGTTAACACTAATTAAGACATAGGGAACACAAAATCAATGCAACAATCAAAGAATGAAATCTTTCTCTAATAAATTTCTTAAATGCACTTAATATTCCCTTAACAACAAAATAATTTTCATTTCCTTTCCAATGTTTATGATGATGCAATTATAGCTTCTCAATAACACTACTAATGCAATATTTTCGCTTAAGTAAACTAGAATGATGTTCTCCTTTTCATAAAATGCAAAATGAATCTTTCACATAAAGCACTTTAAATGAATTTTTTCACAATTATGAACAAACCAACATTAATCAAATCTAAAGCATTATAAATGAAACTAAAAGCATCTTCTTCCCTTAATCAAACAAGCCAAACACATAAATGCTTCAATCGAAAAACCAAGCAATGTAATCTATGGTTGGAAAGAGAAAAGAGACACTCGAAATAAGAGAACAAACAAGACTCTTTTACTCACTCAATTGAAAACAAAGCATCCTAGTTACCTTTGGGAGTAAGAAGAGAGTTTGAGGGTCAAGACACATTAGCATTGGAATGGGAGAATTTCTGATTTTTCTTACCCCTGTGACTGGGGTGACGTTTGGGCCAAAAGTAGCACCGATCGGCATGACTAACCAGTACTACAACTAGCGCTGATGGTTGATTGATGAAAATTTTTGGCCAAAAATAGTGATGATTGAGGGATTCAAAGAAAAAATATAAAATAACTTCACACAGGGCTAGACTTAACACATTAGAGGGTGGGCTAAACCAAGAAAGAACACAAATCAAGCTAAATGAAGCTTTCTAGTTAGGGATAAAATGGTCTAAAACGCTTACGGGGTCAAAATCAAAAGATAAATACACACCGGCCAAGATTGGGGTCAAGCCCTAATCTTCACTTACAGGCATCGGCGTGACCGCCTAACTGAAAACAAGCACCAGAAGCTGGTTGGCGCGACTGTTCCTCCGTAATTCACACTGGTCGGCGTGACTGTCAGCCGATTAAAAGCATTGTCCAAGGGAACTAAGGAAAAATTAAAAAAAAAATCAAAATAGGGACCAGATTTGCTACTATGAATTTTAGACTTAGGCTAGTAAGTAGGAGAAAAGAAACAAAACCAAAGGGAAAATGTGAAACTAGAAAAGTTCTCATGAAATCATGAAATCCAAAACAAACAAAAGTATTGGGATCCCCAGTGAAGTCACCAATTTGTGGTGAAGTAAAATTATAAGTGCGGACACGAACGAATTCCTCTAGCTCAATAATGGGTCTAGCCACAACAGATACATTCTATGGAAGATTTTCTTAGGTTAGAATCAATCAAGAGGGCCTACCTCTTGGTCCTTTATCATATTTGATGATGTCCTGGCTTTCTCGCTCCAGGAATCTCTCGCTTCCTTCTTCAAGCTCCTGAAACAAGTGTTACACAGTAATTTGTCACTGCCTTCATCCTAGTCTTCCTACTGTGTCATGAGTCCAAAATCATTCATGCTCATGCTCTCTGATGTTGCCAAATGACCCACTTTTCCAAAGGTTTCTGCATCATCGCATCTGTTGGCCAAATAAACGTGCTGAAGAGCGCTGCAAAACAGTCCAGAAGCGCTGCCATCGCGGAAGTACACATGATTCCCACGATGGTCGAATTTCATGTGTCAGCGCAACTGTCTCTTGTAGTTTCCCGTGATGACACGACTAGCTACGTTATTCAATAGCGATGTCAGCATGGCAGACCAGTTATGTGCCTGCGATGATCCAGATTGGGCGAATTTGTTCCAACAGTCAACCTTCCAGATGACTCCAGACCTGGTTGTTGGCCGAGTTTATGTCTCCCTCCTCTCTCTGGCATGGTGGTTCCGTCATTTGTGCTACCTTCCTTGGAGATAAGCTCATCCTCCCACCTTTCATGGAGACTCCTTCTCCTATTTAAACTCTCACCATTGCTATGTGCTTCTAGTTTTTTTAGTTTGGAATTCTTAGTCTTTGGAGTGTTTCTGATAGTACTGTGAGTTTGCTAGATAGCTGGTGTGAGTGTGACAAGTGTGGGATTGTTGAGAGCTTGAGGAAGGTTGTGAAGTGCCTTTGATCTTGTGTAAAACTTGTGAGTGAGAGAGACTTGTATGTTGGGAGGTCCATCTTCATAGAGTGAATGCTTGAGGAACATGCTGGTTGGATCCCTTTGAGAAGGCTTGTGACGTCAAGACTTTGGTTGTAAGCTTACTCTATTTCATAATTAATGCAATCAATGATGTTTTCCTATGTCTTGTATGTAATGTACTAGATAGCTCATGACTTCTTGACTTTGTGGGTAAATAGATCATTGTTGTTCTGGTTATGTGCTTTGTTGTATTTCCTTTGCATTGTTTCAGGTTGATTACTCATTAGGAGAAGGAAACGAAAGCTAGAGCAGCGCAACGGAACTCCATCGATCACCCGTTGAGGTAGGCCTGCAACTCGAAATATTTAAGGAAAGCTATTGTTGATTTGTCCTTGTTTGTGACTAGACCCACTCTAGGGCTAGAGGGGTTGCCTCTGTTCGCAGAGGGAACACTTTCCTGCATCACAAATTGGCGACTCCACTGGGGAGCCTTGGCCTTTGTTCTTTTCTTGTTTACTCTTGCCTTGCTTTTTGTTTTACTCTCTTTTGAAGTTTGGGAACTAGTTATCTGTTTGTTTTACTCTCTTTTGAAGTTTGGGAACTAGTTATCTATTTTCTAAGTTTCTTGGCTTGATCTGGGAAATGTCCTTATTTGCTTAAAGATTAATTGTTTCTGGTTTGGGAATCTTTGGTTCGCCTGTTTCTTTTTTGAACATCATCGTGCTTTTTAATTTAACAGCTGTGCTGTCATTACGTCACCCTTTTTGTAATATCATGTTCATCGCGTTATCACACTTAACAGTTGCGATGGTTCTGTAAATCGGACCATTGTGGAAAAGTCGTTTACTTCCACGCTGACATCGCTTTGTTGCTGCATATTGTTCTTTACCAACACTCTATTGCTAGTGTATTGCCTGCGCTGATCACTGTAGAGTTGAATTTTTCAATTCTGCCTCCTGAATCCTTCAGTCTTGCTAGTCCCTTGTTGTTCTCACTTGTTTGATGACTTGTTTTTCACTGTTTAGAGGTTGAGGCACTCTTGCGAGCTTTGTTAAATGAATCTTCTTTTTCTTGCTTTGTGACCTAGTTTCATTGTTTCAAGTCTCTTAGATCAATTTGGCTTGGTTTCCTGTTTGCAAAGATTCGTTTGCTGCTTGTTGTTGGTTTGATTGAGCCTTCCCCTTTGCTTACTTTTGGTTGATTGTTTAGTGATTGTTATTGGACAAATCTCGGCATTGATTTGATTTCTCTTCACTACCCGGACATAGATTACAATTGTTTGGATCAACCGTTTTTCCACATTTGTTTGTTGCTTATTGGTTTCTTTAGATTAGAGGCATCAAATCAAAAAGATTGCATTTCATTTGGCATGCGAAAGTGAAAGTGAATTTGTATTTCAAGTTGCATATTGAAAAGTGAATGATTAGATATCATTAGTAGTATCCGTTCACTTTAAGAATTTATGTCTACTTGCATTGAGTGACTGTTTTTTGCCTTGGTTTTCTTGGTTCGAGAATGATCTCTCTACCTTCCCATAGGTAGGTGTTCATTGAAGAAAATCGATATTTCATTCATTCTAGCTACATCCTAGGTTTTGTTATATACAGACGGTAAGGCCTGAAAACTGAAACATAATCGAAGATCAACTTTAAAATGAACTGAATAAATCTAACAATGCATTGGAACATAACACACACATTTAGAGGTCTATGCTAGAGACGTGCTCCGGCGTTGTTAAACCTAGTCACTTTTGTTTCCACTCAAGGTTGGGTGATTCCTCCTTTTGTGACTCAATAGTGGTCTAGCACGGATTTTTGCTCCCACATACTGTTGAGTATATGGGGAGACCCCACTAGGTTATCATCCTTTATCCATAGGAAGCCATGTCTACCGCCTTACAAGTTGTAAAGCACCGAACACAACATTTAGGAAGATTGACTGTCGTACGGAAAGTCCTTGGTTTTCATATGACTGCCAAGGTGTATATGCAGTTTTATGGATTTGTTTGGTAAACCTTTTTGCCTAGTTCTCCAGAGTAGTCACTTTTGTTCCTTTTCAGACTTCCTAAAAGAAAAGGTCCATCTTAGCACTTTTCACTTCAGGCTCATTAAATATTCGAAGGCGACTAGAGTCACCTTTCGTCCTTTTCTCGACTCTTTAAAAATGAAAAGGTCAAGTCTTGTTCCTACGTCTTAAAATTTATTCGGCCATGATTCACATTTACCCGGTTAGATCTTGTTTGTGTTAGCTTGAGTAGGGTTCTTTCTCATTCTCGATGGCAACATCCCCCAAGCATACCGGCCAAGGTTTTCCTTCAGATGGAAATCCTGGTCCATTTCCTTCCTTCGGAAATGTCGTTGCTCCGTATATGGCAACATTGTCATTACCTGGGATAACCATCAGTTTGCCCGTATGGTTGTTTTTAACCTTGGTGGTCCTGAGTGTCATGATTCCTGTTCCACCATCTCCTTCGTCCGAACCAAGACATGTTGATTCCAAGGTTAAGCCTACGCCATGTTCTCTTGTTTCTTCCTCCTCCTCTCCTCCTTCGCCTTGTGAAAGCTTCACATCAAGTAACCAGGAGCCTAATAAGAAGAAGAAGAAGACGAAGAAGAAGAATAAGTCTGATAAATCCAAGGCTACCTGTGCAGTTACCGCTCTAAGTCCATCCCAAGTCAAACCACCTTCTGCTACTTCACAGAAGGTTAAGTTTCCTTGTAGGTTATGCAAGGGTGACCATCTTCTTCGTGATTGTCTTGGCATTCCAAGGATCCTAGAAGTATGGTCTCACGATCCGGTTCGTCCCTCATCATCCTCTGAAGCTCAAGGCGATTCTATTCTAGCAACTGGCAATGGTAAGAAGGAAGGGAAGATTTGATTCCCCTGTAGACTGTGTGAAGGCATCCATCCCCTTCACCTTTGTCCGCTCATGGATAAAGCTTCCGCCATTTAGGAAAGTCTTACAGCTTCTTCACCCCAACTTCCTGTTGGTTATCAGCGGCTCTCTCCAGACCCTCCTTCCATTGACAAAGAGATTGACTCAGATTCTTCTCTTGTCTGTCCTCCTTCTTCCGAGCCTGGCTGTGCTAAGCCTGTTCCAGACCAGCCATTGGTCGGAAAGAGTGTCGACTCCGGATCACCACCTGCTGATCGCTCTATTTCGGAAGAGCATCATGCTCATGTTCTTCTCGTCTCATCAAATTCTTCTGAGTCTGAGAACGACAATCCTATCCCAGCTGATTCGGAGAGTCCTTCTTCAGTTCCTATAGAGTAGGAGGCAATCATACGATTCCCCCACCAAGTAGTTCTGTCATCTCCTTCGACTGGAGTCATTTGACTACATTCCGCCTTCCATCCCATGTGCCTTTCTATATTACAGTACATGCCTATGATAAGGCAGTACCTGGCACTGTCTTGAATGAGGGTGCATCTGTCAGTGTTATGCCTTCCACTACTTGGAAAGCTTTGGGCTCCCCACCACTTGTGCCAGTCACACAGAATCTGTTGGCATTTGACGAAGGAACTAGTCAACCTTTAGGGATCTTCCCAAATCTTCCAGTTACTTTGGGGGGTAAAACCGTCTATAAAGATGTAATGGTTGTCCACGGTGCTTTATTTTTCAATCTTCTCCTTGCTCGTGACTATTTTTATGCCATGGGGGCCCTCATCTCTTCACTTTTCCGTGTGGTTTGTTTTCCACACGACGGAAGAATGGTGACCATAGATCAATTATCGTTCTTTAGTCCCCTGGTGCCTCCTGTGCAGCTGTCATCCCCTCTCGGTTCTTGCTCGCAAGCAGTACCTTCCTTGCCACAGGTCAATTATGTGGCTACCCGTTCCATCTCTGCATCTGCTGCTGATCATGCAGATGGTCTCGTACATCATGTACTAGGGGCATTGGAACCCGATCTGTCATTGGTGCATCATGACACGTATTCCTCCCAAACTGTGTTTCTTCCATCTCGCGAAGACCTCTTGGGAGCCATGTTCTCATATGGCCCATGAGCAGGTGCCCGAGGATAGTTTTGATCTTGTGTCAACCTTGTTAAAAAATGAAACAAGGTGTTCCGAGGATAGTTCTGATCTTGTGTCAACCTCGTTAAAAAACGAAAAAAGGTGCCCAAGGAGTCTTGAGGATAGTTCTTGATCTTGTGTCAACCTCGTTAAAAAATGAAACAAGGATCCCGAGAATAGTTCCTGATCTTGTGTCAAGCTCGTTAAAAAATGAAACAAGGGTTATGAGGATAGTTCATTTGCTGTGTCAACCTCATTAAAAAATGAAACAACTCCTTTTCCAAATCGAGTCTTTGATTAAGATCTCGTAAAATCCAAGTAGAGTCTTTCCAAGATATCGAAAGTGAACCTTCATTCCATCCACCTCGTTGAATGCAATGAAGCTTGGGGGGCATGTACCTCGATTTGTGTTATTATGCTGGGGGCATGCGAACTTATAACAATCATATTTTTTTTGTTTCAAGCTTGTGTAAACATGAAACCGAATCCAAGCATAGTTCTCCATGGTTCAAGCTTGTGTAAAAATGAACCCATAGCCGATTTACATCTCGTGATTGCCGTTTATCCGCTAAATTTCTGCTAGATGAGCCTTGGTTGTTTCATTCCATCGCCACCATCTCTTTGGCTGATCATATGCTTTAACTTGATTGTTTTTCCTTTCCTAAGGAACCGCAGCGATGAGTGGTTTTATTAGCCAGCCTCTTCACCATTACATGTTTTGAGTAGTTCCACCATTGCCGGAACCAGTTGCTACCCTTTATACCACTCGTTCTTCTAGAACGAGTCTCCTTTAAGCTCTTTTCTGACTCGTAAAAGATGAAAAGATTGCCGAGTATTTTTCCCTTTTTGACTCGTTAAAGAAAATAAAAATGAAGGTCTGCTTTCAGCTCTTTCCTAACTGTTTAAAGACAAAACGATTGCCGAGTTTTCCCTCTTGACTCAGGTCTGCTTTCAACTCTTTTCTGACTATTTAAAGACAAAAAGATTGCCGAGTTTTCCCTCTTGACTCGTTAAAAAGAAATAAGAGGCGGTCGCCTTTAAGCTCTTTTCTGACCGTTTAAACAAAAAAGATTACTGGGCCTTTTTTGTTTCAAGCTCATTATCGGTTACGAAACGACGTGCTTCCGACCGCTTTTCTACTTTTTTGGGTCGAAGTCACTACATACGAAAAGTACTCCTCGATCATAATGGTCAGGTGGTTCTTTCGAGTATCATTTTATACTTTTCTGGGCTCGAAAGACACAAACCTACGAAAAAGGACCCCCCCTGGATTTTTCTTTTCCGTGTCTTTTTCAAACTCTCTAAACATAAAAAAGACTCCGAGTTTTACCTATGTCAAACTCGTTAAACCCTGATGACATTGGACTCGACACCATGACGAGACTCGAGCTTCTCCTTCCTAGGGCTCATTAAAATATTACTAGGTTGGACTCAACAACAGGTTTATCATTGATTGTCTATGGCAGCTAGTCACTCTTGAACATCGACACTTTTGCTTCTTATCGGGTTGGGACATCCATACGTCATCATTTGGCCTTTCGTGGGTTGGGTTATCATTCTTGCCTCATTCCATTTGATTCATGCCATCTCCTTCGAGCCTCTGATCCATTGATGCCTGAATGCTGCCACACCCCCCTGCGGATTCGTGTCGCCGACATGTTCAAGAGTATAATCCTTCTGCAGTTTACACCTTCATCTTTTCCTCTGATACTCTGTTTCGCCATCTACCTCTTGTTCCTTATCTCGTGTCGTTGATGGGGGAACATTATGGCCCTCCTGCGATAGGTCGTCTCCTGTCGACATCAGCTCATTATCCAGGAGATTGACCTAGAGATCTCCTTTTGGTACCTTAGAGCTTGCATGCCTCAATGGCAAGTTCTTCACACCTGACGGTCGACCTTCATCATTGGTCATCGATTGGGTGATTCCATGGGTGTTCAACTTCAGCTCCTTTTTCACACTTCGTGGATTGTGCTGGATAGTACCTTGAGATCCATTGACATTATTGGTGGTTTCTCTCGCGCTTGTTAACAGTTTTCATCAGTGGCTGGTAATCAAGCGATGTTCTACCATGCTCGAACTCAGCACATTTATTCACATGTTAGGATTTGTACTATGATCGGATGGTTTCAAGACCCCGAACTCAGATTACACATGTTCGGGCTGAGTGGATTGGTTTTATGACTACATGACTCATTCATGCATGGCTGTGACCATACCTGAGTCTTCATGGATGGCTGCGACCATACCTTTATCATCATCATGGTCTCATTAGCTAGATGGATGCATCCATACCACAAACCTATTTCGTATGTCTTTTGGATGGTTGCGCCCATGCCTAGACTACATGTAATTCATTATCAGAGATATCAGTTGTACTTGCGTGCAGGTTCTTCCAGATGGTGTTCCAGTTTAGTTAGTTTCGTAAAGAATTTCACCCCTCCCTCTCTCTCGAGCTTCATACTTTAGCGGGAACCTGTTACACAGTAATTTCTCACTGCCTTCATTCTAGTCTTCCTACTGTGTCATGAGTCCAAAATCATTCATGCTCGTGCTCTTTGATGTTGCCAAATGACCCACTTTTCCAAAGGTTTCTGCATCATTATGTCTGTTGGCCAAATAAACGCGCTGAAGAGTGCTCCAAAATAGTCCAGAAGCGTTGCCATCGCGGAAGTACACGTGATTCCCGCGATGGTCAAATTTCATGTGCCAGCGCAACTGTCTCTTGTAGTTTCCCATGATGACATGACTAGCTACGTTATTCAATAGCGATGTCAGCGCGGCAGACCAGTTATGTGCCCGCGATGATCCAGATTGGGCGAATTTGTTCCAACAATCGGCCTTCCAGATGACTCCAGACCTGGTTGTTGGCCTAGTTTAGGTCGCCCTTCTTTCTCTGGCATGGTTGTTCCATCATTTGTGCTACCTTACTTGGAGATAAGCTCATCCTCCCAACTTTCATGGAGACTCCTTCTCCTATTTAAACTCTCACCATTGCTATGTGCTACTAGTTTTTTTAGTTTGGAATTCTTATTCTTTGGAGTGTTCCTAATAGTATTGTGAGTTTGCTAGATAGCTGGTGTTAGTGTGACAAGTGTGGGATTGTTGAGAGCTTGAGGAAGGTTGTGAAGTGCCTTTGATCTTGTGTAAAAATTGTGAGTGAGAGAGACTTGTATGTTGGGAGGTCCATCTTCATAGAGTGAATGCTTGAGGAACAAGCTGACTGGATCCCTTTGAGAAGGCTTGTGACGTCAAGACTTTGGTTGTAAGCTTACTCTATTTCATAATTAATGCAATCAATGATGTTTTCCTATGTCTTGTATGTAATGTACTAGATATTTCATGACTTCTTGACTTTGTGGGTAGATAGATCATTGTTGTTTCAGTTATGTGCTTTGTTGTATTTCCTTTGCATTATTTCAGGTTGATTATTCATTAGGAGAAGGAAACGGAAGCTGGAGCATCACAATGAAACTCCATCAACCACCAGTTGAGGTAGGCCTCCAACTCAAACTATTTAAGGAAAGCTATTGTTGATTTGTCCTTGTTTGTGACTAGACCCACTCTAGGGCTAGAGCAGTTGCCTCTCTCCACAGAGGGAACACTTTCCTGCATGACAACAAGTAAACAACAACAACACACAAACATAATAATAGACAAATTGCAATTCAACCTACTTAACAAGTCAAGAAAAACTAAGCCATGAATATGTAATATGACAAAACATGTAGGAAATCAATCAATAGTTGCATATATTAATATCAAAGAGAGATTACAACCATTCGTCTTGACGTTGTAGTCTTCCTCTAACAAGAGGTTGTAGAGTTGAGGATTCTGTGATCCATATCAAGTTTACGAGAGATTTTTCGGCGAAAATCACATGAGAAACCATTTGTCGACGCGTTTCAAACCAACCAGTGTGGTTCATCATCAGGACAAGACTAGGTTCCCACACACTTTTGCTATCATTCCATGACAGCTGCAAACAACAATAGTTTAAAGGCTCTTCCCTTTATAATTCACTCCAAACTAAACACACTTCTCCCTCACACAACTAGATGGCTACAACTAGTAATAGCTTGCTTGTCTAATCAAAATAGTATACTCACACTCGGCCAACACTCTAACTTTGACTAGTTTGTGCTTGGGAAGAAGGGAGGTTTATATAGGAAATATGGATGGGAGATGGATCCTATTCTCATGGGAGAAGGACTTATCCATTGAGGTAGTTCCATCATTATAGGGGAAAGGATCCCAAACTGTCATCCTCGACCCAATTGGCCAAACCATTTACCTGACTTCCATTACAGAGCCTCTAGAGCTGGAAGCTTTGGCTCTAATTTAAACGACTTTCCACAACAGTACCAACACGACTAGAACACAACTCAGTCGCACCAATCAGAACAGGGAATAGTGCTAATCTCTGCACATCGGCACGACGGAGAAAAAGGTCATTAGCGCTGGCCTTGTAAACTAGGAAAAACATAAGTTTCAGTGGAAATGGTGCAAAAGGGAAATGATCTACTCATGAAGAGGGACACAATGGGAGTTTCTTCATGAAGGAAAAGCATGCGGGGTTCACTGTAGAGGTCCTCCAGGATCAAGGAATAGGGAGTACAGTGACAAGATGCTGTGTAACAGTCGTTCACCCAGTTCATGTCATGAAAGAAGTGTGTGGACTGTTGGGTGAGGGACATAGACTATGCAGTGGTTCTTCAGCAAGTAGGGCCTAAAGTGTTTCACCGCCTTGTAAACTTCATATGCTTTCTTATGGGTTAGTTATGTTTTGGTCCCTGCAATATTGCGCTCATGAAGGAGATGGGATGTTCATCGTTCATCTCGTCCTTCTGAGTGAGTACTAAATCAAGAAAATTATCAGAGGAAAACATGTATAGCAAGAAATCCTTCTTGAATTTTGGGTTGTATAGTGCATGTGCTTCCACAATAGCTTGCTTAATGCATACTTTTCCCTCTTTCCCCAGCTGTAAACTACATCTTTCTTGATCATGTCCTGCATGGGCTTGACTATCTGTGCATAATCCGAGATGAACTTCTGGAGGAAGTTTATCTCGCCTAAGAAAGACTACATAGCTTTCTTGTTGGCTGGGTGAGGGATCTGTGTAATAGTCAGGACCCAATCTAGATCCACCTTGATCCTTCCACAACAATGTGTCCGAGAAGGTTCCCCTTAGACACTTCTAATATGCTCTTTTTGGGATTCAAGGAAATCCCGAATTTCCGGCATTTCTCCAAAAGTTTCTTCGCATGGAGTATGTGGTCCTCACGTCTTCTTGAGAACAAAGTCACATCATCGAGGTATACCACTATGCTCTATCCAATGAGTCCGCTAAAAGCGATATCCATGGCACGCTGAAAGGTTGCACCTACATTTACAAGCCCAAACGACATTTTCTGTAAGCGAACGTACCCCGCTTGGTACGAAAGGTAGTCTTAAGTCTGTCAGGTTATTCTACAAGAACTTGATTGTATCCTAAAAAACCGTCGAGTAGGGAAAACATCTGTGCCCTATATATTATTTGCATAATGTGGTCCATAGACAGCACGGGGTAGTTGTCTTTCTTTGAGGTACGGTTCATGTTCTGGAAATCAACACACAAGAGGATTTCCCCGGACTTCTTGCGTATAGGAACAAGGTTTGAGACCCACATGGAATGATGAACCTTGTATATCATCCATGCATCCAACAGCTTGGAGAGATCTTTTTGTATGCAAGTTTCAAGTGACAAATGTACTTTCCTCAGCTTCTGCTGATATGGCTTGACTGCTTCTTTGATCGGAATGATGTGTTGGATTATCCACATGTCATAAGTTTTTAGATCATCATATGTCCATGCGAACACATCTCAGTATTGTTTAAATAGGTGGACAAAGGCTTTCTGCTCTTGCTATGTACAACATGTGCCGAGATTGACGAACTTCAGATCTTGTTCTGTTCCCAAGTTGATCAATTCGTGCATCATGGTGGAGTTGTGGGTTTTGTTGATCCTCAGCCCCTGAAAACATTCTTGTAGGTCATAAAGATTTTCCAATTATGCTACACCCTTCGTGATAATGTGGCCTTTCCTGTTACCAGATTCTTCTTGTAGAGAGCGCTCGTGCTCATCGTTATCTATCAATGCATCTTTGAAGACGTCAGCGTTTTCCATGAAATGAAGTATATGTTGATCATCATTAAACACATGTAAGTTAGTTATGTTTTCAAGGATCGATGGTTTTTACAAAATTTCAATAGCAAATCTATCCCTAATCAGTGACATTCTTGAAGTTACATTTTACAGAGCATTGGCAGCTGCATTACGCCTATGTGGTACAATAGTGATGTTAAATGCTTGGAAGTTAGAGATTAGTAACCATAACTCTTGTTGGTAACTTTTGATATGCAGTGTCAAATAATGAATGGTGTTACATACCTGTCGTACCACTATCTCTTAGTCACCTACCACTTTGAGCGCAATCACGTTGAGGCTGATGGCTTTCTGCAAGCCCAACACAAGTGCTTCATACTCAGCAATGTTGTTCGTGCACTCAAACTCCAAGTGCCTTGAAACTAGATGCTTCCTATTGTATGGGTCGATCAAGACACTTCGAGCTCCTAATCCATCATGTGTCCTTGATCCGTCAAAGTAGATGGTCCACAACTTTTTTGTACATGGAATGTTTGATGTGCTTGTACTACTGCTACTATTGTTTCTACTGCTATTGCTACTATTGGTACATTGTACTATACATGTTTCATTACCATCAATTGGGCAAGGAAGGAGTCCCAACTATGTGTTAGGTGGGGTTGGAGCTAGCTGTGTAGGATAACACCCCAATGTTGTCTCTAGGAGGTAGTTTCCAAACACAAGTTTTGCAAAGGCCAACGATTCATTCTCACCATTGATGGGAGTGACATTATGCCTCATATACCTCTTGGATAATACCCAGGTTTGGTTGTTTCTGCACTTGTACAAAAGCCACATGTGAGACCAGTTTATAACAAAATATCCATTCAGCTTGCTGGATGAGTCTCTGCTGAGTAGTATATCGTATGCTTCTAGTATGTCCACAACAATTATGTTGACGCATTGGTGGACTCAACTATCATGAGATAGTCAGATGATCACATTTCAGAGTTCACTAATGGTTCAGATGTTTTATCAAGTTGGATGATCTGCGTGGATGTCTCTCTCCATTGTGCTTTGATATTTTTAGCAATGGAGAGCGGTATGACATTGGATGCCAAGCCAGAATCAACCTAGTAGTTTTGAACATTATAGTTGAAAACTTCAAATGAGAGAAGGAATGTAGGGAAACTTGAGTTTCCTTCTTCCATTCAAAGTGTGTTTAGCACAACAGAATGTGATCTCAAGGTATGCTTTCTCACTTGCTGGTAGAGGCTGCGTTGTCCGTTGTTGTTTGTCCCAATGTGTGCAGCAAGATGTCTCACTGAGTCTAGATCTTAGCTAACTCGAACAAACTGATGTTCATGCAAGTTTTTTTCATGCCATGTACAATGTTGTAGTCCAAAGGTGGTAGACTCAATGAGATGTCTGGGGTAGGACTGATGTTCATGTTGTTCGGCAGAGTGTTCTGCATTATGTTGCCTATGGATGTACTTTTGTTTGTCGCTGTCTTCCCAGACTTGTTCTTTGTTTTTTGCTTTGGGTCAGTTGGTGAATCAACCTTCCTTAATAGCAGTGTCATCTTTTCTTGTGCTTTGCCAAGTGTAAGGGGAGTCCCTTTACTCCTAAGATTGTAACGATCATTTTTCTTTAGGGGCTATTTCTTGGTGTTTGTTTTCAGCATTGCTTGCTAGAACTAATACATGTTCACCACATGCCCAGAACTTGATGCTTCATTAGGTGAAATACCTTTGTCATTATCCATGTCTTCTGGTTCTTCCTTCATATTTTTTTATGCATCAAATGTATGACTACATACAGAGCTTGCGACTCGCTTTTAGTTCGAACAAGAGTCATCTGGGTGATGTTCTTTGTGGAATGAATAGAACTCAAAATTTGCACACTAATCGAGTTGGAACATAGAGCTCTGTACAATTTTTGTAGGGTACCAGTTGCTGCCTAATGACATGCTTCCTTCTCTCTGTTTGGGTGGGTGGCTTCTTACAAATGTGTCTATTTTCCAGTGTTTAAGCTCAGACACTCCTGTTGTCAAGTTATTGACGAGGCGAGTGGGGGTTTCAATATCATTTTCTTCCCTGTCTTTACCTTTGCTCACCATCACCTGGGACTTTATGCTCGTGTCTTTGGAGTCCTTTGTTGGTTCATCATCCTTAATGACTCCAATCGTGAAGAGGTATTTCTTAACAGCAATAGGCTCTTTGCAGTTTTCCAATAGATTTGGTTTCACAGCTCGCTTGATGAACAATTCAATGCTGGTCAGAAGTGTGGATGTGTAGTAATCAATAGTGATGGAGTCATGAGGTTTGGTGTCTGCTACAGACCTATTCAATATGTGTGTAAACCTCTAATTGAAATATTTTACCTTTTACTTCCCCTCCATCTTCAAGCTTCCCAATTCTTTGAGTAACATATTTGGGGTCTTATCAACAAAAAACTTTTCAAGAAACATGCTTTTGAATGCAACCTAGTTATGTATGGAGTTGGCTGGAACGTTGTGATACCATGCAGCTGCGCGACCGTCCAATGTACATGGAAACAATCTACATGCTACATTGTCATACCATACCTCAAGGGTCTACAGCTGCAGGTAGAACTTGTCCAAATGATCTTCTGCCTTTACTGTGCTGTCACGATTAAACTTGATTTTCATTCTTTCTATTCACTTTAGCATCTTCTGCAAAACACTCAGGAGAGCAAATGGTCCCTGAGTCATCCATTCCAGATTTTGGTCATCCATCTCTTCTTCTTCTTCGTCCTCTTCCTCTTCCTTAAAATTTGACGGTTCTAGATCTGAATCTGTTGGTTCATCTCTACCTCTGCCTCCTCTGCTACCTTCTCCTCTGCCTCTTGTACTAGAGTCTGATCCTAATATCACAAGGGTGTCTCATTCCCCTTACCGAAAGGCCAGAGGTTCCTCTCCTTCTTCAATAGCTTCTGCTAGACCTTCAACTGTGGCAAGAACTGCTTCTTCCATTGACGATACAACAACCCTTGTGGGAGTGGATTTTGGCTTCTTTGATGCGTATGGAAGGTGTTGTATGCCTGGGATGACTCCGAATGATTTCGAGAGCTAGCAGGTGATGGGACGAACAGATCAAAGGTGATGATATGGAATTTCATGTTCAGTCCTGGGAGGTGAGAAGTAACCAACTGCAGAGTCACACGTAGGTGAGAGGGAGTGTGAGTTACTACCTTGACCAGATGGTTGATGAGTGAGTGTGAGAGGATGTTTAGCCATATACAACTGGCAACCCTCCTTCTAGCGCCAGAAATGTTGACAATGTTGGACCCACCAACATTCAGGGGATCACCCCAGTATGAAGTTCAAACTAGACCTCACACCGTTTGGTGTGGGAGTCTCATTTGCTATGATGACCCGGTTGCAGTTACCTTAAAGATTTGCTTCAGCTCTCGATTTTCAACGCTGGAGAGATATTTGCTTTATCTTCGAGTAGTGAGGTTCACGTGCTTGGTGATTTCTACTGTTACTTGTGTCAATGGTTCTTGGAAAATAGAGGGAGAGGGTGGGAGTGAGTCCCAAGTCAGACGAGAGGAAGCCCCAACACTGTTAGGAACACACAACACAACAGGACATGCACAGCTTCCGGAAGATTAGTCCACACGGATGCGGCAGTCACAACACAAAGGGAAGGATAACATGTACAACACACAATGGAGGAGTCCGCGCGAGTGCGACAACTGTTATAGCAAGTTTATGTGAAAGATTTGTCTGATGTATACGGAAGTAACCAACACAGGCATGACAACATTAATAGTTAATAAAACACATTATCATTAATATATATGTATTACAACAATTGAATATGTTCAAGTGTTAAACACAGGCTAAAGCAACATGCATTACAAGTGTTCAAGATCAGTCTTATAAATAGTTACAATACATGTGTGAAAACATGATGGCCAGTTAGCAAGCTTCTGAAATAAGAAAAAGTTCAAAGACACATTGTTACACCATACATCACTAACCCCATGGGTGAGGCATTGGAGCCACTACTTCCTCCTCAAAGAAAAAATTACAAACTCTCAAGGCTATGTGGGAGGATCTGAGGTGAAAAAGTCCTTTGCATGTACAAATGAGCGGGTATTTATAGCCAAGGGTGAAACTGAACCTTGTGGTTGTTCGACTTCCCTCATGACTATTTGACTTCCATGACCTTTTGACTTTACATGACTCTTCATCTAACAAGTGGGTCTCTTGGACTTCCACGTTACATTACATTGATTGATAGTATGTCCCACAATAGATATGTGGATGACATGACTCATGAAAAGACTCGACATGACAGTGCTAGTACATTCATGTTGTTGTTGGTGTCCATGTCGAGCTACAGTGTTGCTGGGTGATGGATGTCCTCATGGTGTGTCATAGCTTCACCTCCAAATGGTAAAGTGCATGGAATCTTCGATGGTCTTTGGGTTCACTTGATGTTTCATTTGCACACTTCTCCTCGATTGTATGTTGGCATGATTGACAGGTTCATCCATTTGCGACAAGTGCATGTTCATTTGTCCGTACGTCTGTCTGCAAACACATCTTTGCATGATCATCCGTTCATGAGCACATCTCTTTGCATGCATCATTTGTTCGTTTATTAGTGAACATGTCCTTCTGCATGTACTCCCTTTGTTCATCCCATCCGTCGTTGTTCCATGTTTGTTCGTGTACCTGTATCTGCAGTCACTCATGATGAGATGACATCAAATCCATAAACCTCCTTGTCTACAATGATGCATGATCGTTCCAGATGCAGGTGACTGGGAGAGGAGACAAGGTTGCAAGTTTTGAGCTAAGATGGGGCTCTGGGAACTAGTGGTGAAAACATCGTAGAAGTGATTAGGTGATGGGGATGGGAAATCCAGATCAATAGTGACTCTTCATGGGGCCTAGCTCAGCTGGAGGACAAAACTGCGCAATTTTCTAGAGGAGGTTCGGGCTGTGGGAAGGCTGGGTAGACAAAAACTACGCAATTTTTGGAAGGAGCAGGTAATGGGAGCCTAACAGCCAAAACTGCACAGTTCCTGGAGGTAATTGACAGCTGGTTGTTGGGACCTTGACATAAAAAAATGCACAATTCATGGAGGGAACTGATAATCAGTTGTTGGGACATTGTCAGCAAAAATTGCGTAATTCCTAGAGGGAACCGAGAGTCAGCTGCTGGCGCTTGTAGGAGCTGGTGGTAGGGAAAACTACACTAATGTTGGGAGGCTAGCATGCTAATCACCTCTGCATAGTTTTTGAGCTGAGCTGAGTGTTGGGCAGCAAAGGGCTTGCTCATGAAAATTGTGCAGTTTTCCGGGTGAGTAGTCGATCGACTTATTGGTGGGCTGGCTAGAAAAATTGCACAATTTTTTGAGGGAGATAGGGATGGGCACTATGTGTCTATGCGTCTAGTCTACGCAATTTTCTTAGTCATCAAAGTGGGAAAGGCATGCAACCTTTGCACAATTTTTTAGGGGAGTCAGTCTAGGGTGATTGTTCGGTCAAACTCTCTTATTGACTAGAATGAAGGTTGATTGATAAGCTTGTGAGTAGCGCATCTTGAAATGACTTGCTTGATTCTTCTACGTTTTTTTGGTGACAGTTGATCGAATCGATGGTAGGGCAAAGGTCCAGCTGTTAGAGGGGAATCTGATCCTCAGATCTTTAGCAAAATGATGAAGTGTGTGAGTGAGTGAAAAGATGCATACGTGAACTTGCAAACACACACTTACATGACTTGACAAAGAGACAACTCAAACCATCCAGAAACACATGCTCAACATGATTGACCGACAGTGTGAGTGACAAGCGCGACACTTGTGATTGATCATTGGTCTATCATGACGATGCTTGTGCGACAATGTATATGACTCCTTGTCTGAGCATGACGGATGTTTACATAGCGAACATAACATGTACACATGAAGAAAATACGTTGTGTATGACCAAAACATGGTCACAAACATGACATTGACATCAACATGCAAACGTTGTAAGTGAAATGATCAAGCAAGGTGGGAGCTAAGACTCACACGAGCTCACAGAGTGAACCGGAATGCATATAGTCATCAAGTAAAACTCTCAAAGGAGGCTTAGAAATTAGATGTGGGACAAAATTTTGGAGGTTGTTGCAGCCGCTACAAAAGTACCATATGTAGTCTTTCCTTTTCCAATAGGAACAGTAATCATTTTCATAAATTGTGAGACTAGAGAGCCAAAATATTTTAAGTCTAGATATGTAGAAAACACAACAAGATGTTGTTCCAAACCATTGTTTATACTTTCATCTAACATTATAGAGAAAAATGGACTTTCTAACATTTTTCTAGTTTGCACCTCTTCAAAGTAATTTGATATAGAAGGAATAAATTCAATGGCTTATTTTCTATTTATGTAGGAAGAATACTCCACTCGAGAAGGCATATTAGGTGTCTGCAAATGCATTTGAAGATGAAAAAGATATTCATAAGATATTCATAATTCCACTTATCTCTCGCACTTTTCTATCACAGAACCAATTTTGCGGAGGGCTGGGATTGCAGCGCTGGTTATCTCTTAGATGTTGATGCCAATTTTGTATGCAACGGACGACTCAGATTATCTCTTAGATGTGGAAAGATGCTCCAAATTTTTTCAAAGATGCACAAGAAAAGCACAATCCATGTCATTGAAGAAAAAATAATGATAAAATCACAATCTATGGTGTCCAAGCAAAAATAGTAACCAAATCATCTAGTCAAAAATAAAATCCAACTTTTAAAATAGAAGCATGTAGATATAGAAGAATGGTCAAACCCCTTTTCATGTCATCACTATGGCATTTTTCTATCATAGTTTAGGAATTAAATAATTCAACCTAATTAAAATAATGAAAGTGCCCTCATCTTTGTCATTACCTATGTCAATGTTATCCTCTAATAAGCACTATGAGCTATCTTATGCAACGGACGACTTAGATTACCTCTTAGATGTGGAAATATGCTCCATATTTTTTCCTATCTACCAAACAAAGCACAATCCATGTCATCCAAGAAAAAAATAGTAATAAAAGCACAATCCATGTCATTCAATAAAAAAATAATAATTAAAGCACTATATGTCATCCACTTAAAAAATAGTAATAAAAGCACAATTAAAATCATCAAAGAGCTCTCAGACCCTTGCAACAACTTATGTCAATTATCTCCTCCAATAAGCACTATGAGTTATCTTATGTCAATGTTCTCTTTTGATAAGCAATATGAGTTATCTCTTAGATGTTGCTATCACAAAATTCCAATTTTTAAGCAAGGGTTGGAATTTCAAGAAGTGGAAAGATGCTCCATCCAATGGAGGATGTAGTTACCTTTTACAACTAAACAACAGAATCAAACCCATTTGCATAAACTATACTTTAGGTTTTCTTTCTGACATCGATGCAAAGCTGGAAATATTCTCAATTTCCTTAAGTTGCTTGCTATTGCTCACAATCAAGGAACACCTAGTTTGAATCACAATCAAGAAACATCTAGTTTGAATAGCGAAGGGAAGAACAACCATCGATTCTATCATTGGAAATATTTTCATTTTGATAATGAATGTCGTGACTTGTAGGAAAAAATGGTCAATGCCTTTCTTATTGAACAACATCGAACAACACAAGTGTTGACATTGATGATGCACACCTAGATATCAATGTTAATAATTCAACCTCAACCCACCTTTAGTGGGTTCTCGTGGGGAAAACCACAGTGAGAACAAGAATGAAGTTCTCTTCAGTCAACAATTTCTAGATCAAGCAAAAACTTGCACAATTAATCATAGACAACGGAAACAAAAATAAATTTCTTTCTCAACAATTGATTGACAAAATCCAAATTTTTACCACTCATCCCAAACCATATCATATTGGATAGGTGCACGAAGTAGTACCTACTTTAAGTTTGTAGTGTTTTATCATATTTTCCATTAGACCATTCATTGATATAGTTTATTGTGATGTTGCACCCTTCTATTGTTGAGATGTGATTTTTGCCGAGCCCTAATAGTTTCACAAAAAGGCACAAATTTGTGGGTATTATAACTTCTATAGTTAGTTTTGCAAGGATAATAAGATCTACAATGTCATCTCTTCTTTCCCTTATTATTCATTTCCTAGAAGATAAGTTATTAGCCATATCAATATCCACGAGTTCAAACTGTTTGATACGTTCCAATGCTCATCCCTGTCCACATTCATCTACTTGCTTTATAATGCTCACACTTTTGAATGGATATGTATTTCTGAGCATCAAGTTCAACTCCAATCCTCATCTTACCTCATACCATGCCCTAGTTAGCCTCTTCTTTATGGTTCTTTTGAACACTAGTGTGTACATGTCTTCCTTAACGTAGGATTAGTTGGGAACTAATGTTTCCCACCTTCCGGTGCTGCTAATGTTCAGTGCCTAGACTTCTATTTGTTAAACTACTCACATTTTTATAATCTACGAAACAACTAGGTAGTCGGAAACAACTTGAAGCATGTTAAGATGAGATTGTGTTAACACCATTGGACACATACCTACACACCATGTCTCAAAAGATGAATTTGTTTCCTTTACCCCTTTTCTCAACTAGAAACATTTTCTTCTCATGTTCCTACCTTTTTTTCAGAAAGATCTCTGCTTCTTTTGCTATGAGATGAGTTCAAAATCAAAATGGTTCTCTTCCTACTCAAATTTCAATGATTTTTTGTGGGTTTCTATAATTGGTTCATTCCGTTGCCACATTTGTTCAAAATGTCATTTAACAGTCTCTTAATACCAATATTCCCAAAGGTAATCTCTCCTATCTCAACAACTATGTGTTGGAGAATTAATAAAGCCACACAATGCAGGAAACTCTGAGAGGAGGAGAGGCACTTCAATTCCAATGCTAATGGTAATATGAAATCAAAAATTGAATCAAATTAGAGCAATCAAGATCCTTGATTGTTGAGATAACATGTTTGATAAGCAACACTAGTTATCTCTCGCACTTTGCTATCATAGACTGCCAATTTTATTAGGAGTCATAGGGTTGGGATTGTTGTGCTAGTTATCTTTATCTCTTAGATATTGATACCAATTATGTTTGCAAATGAGGGCTCGTATTTCACAATGTGGAATGGTTTTCCAACTTTTATAGCTAGACAACAAAGTCACAATCCATGTCATCGAAGAAAAAATAGAATCCACTATAGTGTTGGTGATTTTTTTTAAAATAGAAGCATGTAGATATAGAAGAAGGGTCAAAGCCCCTTTTGATGTCATCATGATGGAATTTTCATATTGCTATAATACATCAAGTCAGGTGTTGCAAAATCACATGCATCTGATGCCTAAAACCTTGTTGAGTGGAAGAAAGATGTAGCCAAGGCAAGGATAATAATATTGGAGGGAGTATGGGATCATATATCTCGAATATACATGGAAAATAAACTGTGTTCATGATGTGGAAAGCACTTACAAAAAATTGTTCGAGAATAGTAGAGACCATAAGAATCTTACGCTCAAGGATAATCTTCGAAGTATGAAGATGCAGAAGTATGACACAATTACGTGGTATCTGAGAAATTTTACACAATGTCCTGATGAACTTGGAGGGGTTGGTTTTAATGTCCCTGAAGAAGACTTCGTAATCCTAGCCCTTCTGAGCCTCCCCAATAGTTGGCATAGTTATCACAATTCGATGAATGGGAGGGAGATACTAAATTGGGAGCGCTTATGATCAAATTTGGTAAAGGATGAAATAAAGACGAATATTAGAGATGGGACTTAATCCAAGGGTGAGGATGAGAAAAACTTTTCATTGGTTGGAAAGGAAAAGGGGAAAAGGGGAAAAGGGAAGAAATCTGAATCGAAACCATAATCTAGTCAACAGGGTAAGAAGAAAAATTTGTCAAAAATTAAATGATTCTATTATCATGAATCCGGGCACTATGCCACGAAGTGTCGACACAATAATGAAATCAAGACGACCTTAGGAGGAGGAGCAGGTGAGGCTTTGGCTTCACAGTTCGAGCTTTACTTTATCCTCATTGCATGCATGGCTAGCATAGTTATGGAGAGCGTGTGGTACTTGGAATGAAGTGCATCGTTCCACATGAATTGGAAGAAAAATATTTGAATGTGCACATCGAGATGTGGGACGATGGAAGGTGCATTGTTCCAAATTACTGGGAAGAAAAAGATTTGAATATGCACATCAAGATGGGGGACTCAGGTGCATCGTTACACATGAATTGGAAGAAAAAGATTTGGATATGCAAATCATCTCTGTTGTAGTTTTGGAAGACGGTGGCTATGATGTGGTCTTCAAAAAAGGAAAAGCATTCTTGAGACACATACCATGGGACTAGTGAAGCGGACCAAGGTTCATGTGGAGAAACTATACAAGCTATAAGTGGAGGATTGTGTTGCATTGAGAAAAAAGGTGGAGAAGGTGCAGAGTCATGATGTTGGCGAAATTTGGCATAAAATACTTGGCCATTTGAATCGTATCACTTGAGCAACAAGATGTATGCAAAAGGTGTACCTCAGCGAAGTATACAAAATCCACATTCCATGATCAGGACAACAAAGGACATGTAGTCCTTGAAAGGATCCACTCTGGTGTTTGTGGACCTTTCTTGATAGCCTTCACTGCCAAGAACAAATATTTTGACTTCTCATAGAAGTGTTGGATCTTCTTCATGCAGAAGAAGGATGATATATTCTCCAAGTTTGTAGAATTCAAGTCAATGGTTGAGAAATAAAAATGCAAGAAGATGAAGGCCCTCAAGAGTGATAATGGAGGTGATTACATGTCAAATTACTTTAAAATTTTATGTGAAAAATAAGGCCTTCGACGAGAGTTGATAGCACCCCACAACCCACAACATAATGGGGTGGCTAAGAGAAAGAACCATAGCATTGTGGGAGTAGCAAGTGCAATTTTGCATGATCAAGGATTACTGCTGCATTTGTTGGCTAAGGCATGTGACACAACAGTCCATTTCCAGAATCAGAGCCCTCATCAGATTCTGGTCATGATTACACCAAAGGAGGCTTTCTGAGGGAGAAATCTAGATATGTTGCACTTCAAGATTTTTTGAGCCTTTTTTTACTGCCATTTCTCCAAATAATCAAGGAAGAATTTAGAGCCGACAATCATAATTGGGGGTATTTTTGGGTTACATAGAAACTCCCCATAACTACCGTGTGTACTTTCCATCACCCAGAATGAAAGTTTTGTGAAGGGATGTAGAATTTGACGAAGATAAAACCAAGCAGTGCTCTTTTAAAAGGGAGCTTCTGCTAGCCATTGGGTTTGTGTTCATTCCAAAACCACCAAATTTAGAGATAACATTCAATGATTAGTAGTTGCCCTTATCTCTCTGCTTGAACCTACAAAAACTTTTTTAGATTAAGGGGGGGATGCTAGCCAAATAATATGTTAGCGTGAATAAGAATCGTCACTGGGAGTTCAAGGGGCCTTGGAAGAAGAATCAAAATGTCACATGAACATATGTCTAAAATGGGCCTCCTAAGAAAAATGTACAACCAAAATAAACTTTATAAGAACCAATAGGATCCAAGACAATGATGTCAACAATGAGGGATGTTCACCATTTTTGGAGTAAAAAAGTAAAAAGATTAAAAAATAATAAAATAATAAAACTACTTTTTCAACTCGTATTTTCAACTTAACTCCCTATGGGTTTACTCAAATTTCGAGCAGGAGTACTTATTGGATTCAGAATTTGATTCCTCATCCAAAGAGTACCCGTGTTGCATACTTTCGATGGACCCTGCTACATGAAAATGAGAAATACATGAAAAAGTGTGATTGCAATCACATTTTTCATGTATTTCTCATTTTTCAAGTAGTTGGGTCCATCGAAAGTATGCAACATGGGTACTCCTTGGATGAGGAATAAAAATCTGCATCCAAAGAGTCTTCCCACTTGAAATTTTGAGTAAACCCATAGGGAGATAAGTTGAAAATATGAGTTGAAAAAGTAGTTTTTTTCTTTTTTCCCTCTAAAATTTGATGATGTAATCTAATCTTATTTTATTATTTCCACTATTATTTTATAATTTCCTTAGGAGGCCCATTTTAGACCTCAAAATTTCCCTAATGGTAGTTATATGTGTATCTTATTAATGAAATGCAATTCATGTTTATCTCTAAGATCCTAATGCATTCTAACAAACACAAGGAGGTGGACCTGTGATATCCTAGGGTAATGTTACCCTTAGGGTACTATGCTAGCTAGGGTTTCTTCAAGCAATCAGACATATTATATGCCAATAGTGAAAATTTATTCATTTAACAATAAGCATCATTGAGTAACATAAAGACATCCAATAGCAATAAATATCTCTTATAATAATATGAGTTCTCTATGCACAAGGAATTAGGGCTAGTTGCACAAGAACAATAATCCTCCAGTTTTACAATATCGATATTCAGTCAATCAATACTTCAAGTAACATTAACCAATTACCACTACTCCAACTATAACCCTAACACTTTAGTTTACTGCCACTACACTAATTGTGACTCATTGCTTAATTTCTTGATCCAACTATGATAGTGCTTGTTGCTTAGGTAAGGTCTGAATTCACTATATAGAGGGTCAATCTCTTGTTCCTTCGATGAACATGCTCTTGTTGTTTGACTAGTTTCCATAATTACGCTTGAATATGATAATATATTGCCCAACAACATGTACAACTAAAATATATCATGAAACAACCTCACTGTCCTACAATTCAACCCTTTTATTGACTAAGAAAAACCTTCACTATTTGAGATGTTTTGGTCTCTCTCCTCAAGCCCTATGGCCAGATTTTTTTTTTCCCTACGATCAGGTTGGTTTGCGTCCCAACTAGCCTACGACCTTGCGACTCGGCTGGTTTGGGAATTGTATCCTGATTGGTTTGTGGCCCTGTGGCCCAATGGTGTGTGACCTTGCGGCTGAGTTGGTTTGAGGCCTTACGGCACGACTGGTTTCCAGCCCTGTGACCAAACTGGTTTGTTTCCCTTGTACGTTATGGTTGCATCCCTACAACTCGAATATCTATGCCCCCGAAAATGACTTCCACTATACCTTTTTTACCAAATGAATTACTGTGCAGAGAACCATGTCTTAATGTGCTAGATTAGACAGTTTGTTGAAGAAAGATGTCTGACTAGGGTGGAATATTTCACTAACAAATTTAGAAAAGACTAGATAGGGTGGAATCTTTCACCACTAAAACTAGACAAGGAAAGGGGGTCTTAAAACCCTTAGAACCTCACGTTCAAAAAAATTAGAGATATTCCAATCTGAATTAATCATGGAAAAATGATTCCAACTCTTTATTTATAAATTCCCTCATGGGGTTTCTCGAATGTGAAGGGTTGAAATGAAACCCCCAACTTGGGTCTTTTTACCACAACCGACCCAAATTTCACCCAAGGTTTCCCTAAACATTTGGAAAATTGGTTTTTCCCCTTCTATGAAGACTATAGCCTATGGGGTTGGATAGGCTATTTCATCCTGTTGTGACCAATTAATCCATAGGGGACATTACAACCCCCTCTTCCTAACATTGCTTGTCCCCAAACAATTGATCATTCGTTTTTTGTACCATCTTTTCTTCAATTCTCACAAATGAAGAGCTTCCTTCGATTCTTACAACTGTCATAGTTAGAACACTAACACCCTTCTTTTTTCCTTGTAGTCTGATAAACAATACGTTTTTTGGAGTTTTCACCATGTAATAGTTACTACTACCATTCATTGGTTTATAGTTCAATTCTGGGTTAAGAGTACAAATATGTGGTGTTGTTGAAGCAAGTTCTACTTTTAGACATGAATTTTCAACCTTCATTTGTCTTGTTCCAACAATTTCATCATTGTCACTTTCTTTATGAATCATCTGGGGTTTATATTTCTTACTAGCATTTATAGAACCCCCTTCCTTTGGGACTGAACGATATTATTGTTGGCGCAAATTGCATTTCTCTCCTGCTGATAATGATCTTCCTTAGGCAACAACCCTACCAAGGCTTTGATAGTCAAGCACTTCAGGTTACAAATGTTAATGTTGATCATAGCCCTCCTCCAAGTCACCTCCAACCAAGTCAAATTCAACAAAGACAACATTGGTGAAATATCTAAATTTTTTGCCAACCACATAAAATTTCAGACTTGCAATGAAGAATGAATATTGACCCTGTGACAACCTCTAAAAAATCACAAAAACATCGCACATATGGACAGATTTAGGGTAGAAACAACTCGTCTATTCTCTCCTTTGAATTCACTCCCTTTCCTTTGACTCTCCCTGTTTTTTCTTCTTGTTCTTGCACAAAAATAGATGTATATGATGAGTGAATGGTTGGTCTCCAAAATGGTCGAGTTGACTTCTATATATACATGTCTAGGAGGGTTGAATAGTTGCCACTAAGGGTGACTTATCCAAGGAAGGTTGACTTGGACTTATGAATGAAATTTTGACTTTTTGACTCAAAATAAAAATAATCTCCTTTTTTCGTACAAGAAGTCGAAATGGGACTTGACTCAATTACATTTCTTTTAACTCACAATAAATTCCATTTTGAATCAACTTACCATATAAGTGTGAAGAACAAGCTTTGACTAAATAAAAAATAATAATGAATATAATAAATAAATTAATGGTACATTTGAATTACATTGAAGATTGACACTAGTTACATTTTTCCTCCCCCTTAACTAGGGAGGTATTCATAATGACACAACAAGATACTCTCAAGTTGAAATATTCATATAAAAAAGGATTCAGAGTGCTAAGCATCAATGATGATTTACACCATCATAGCCAACATTGTTAAAAATAGCAAGGCCTTGACTAATAAGCTCTATCTCTCTGTTAGGTCAGAGCACAATGCTAGGAGGTAAAAATTTGACACCACCGCCTCTAAGGAAATACCCCACCTAAGTGGTCTTAAGGTATGACCTCACAAGACCATTTCCTATTCCAAGGAAAAGTACGTCCTCCAGACCATTCTTTTCCAAGTCCATGTATCCAACTTAGGATGTTAATCCTAGTTAATCATAATACATGATAAGAATGTACGTCCTCGATGCTTACCCAATCAACAATTCTCCAAGCTAGTGCCTTAACTAGGCTTATGGTTGTTTCTCTTGGCCATAGTACATGAGACATGGAGAATACAAGGTCCACCCTCATTCCCTTTGAGCTAGGGAGGAGTTCCTCTCTCCCTCCCAAAAAGGGAGAAATAAACACAAGCCTAATCTTGTCATTACCATCTTTCTTTGTGGAAGGAAACATCATCAATGCATCGTCTAGTTGCTTCATCAATGGAGACATATTACTACTTCATGACTTCTTCCTTAAGCATAAAGTGCTTCATCCTTCTTGGTTATCTTCCAATCTTCACATAGTCTTGAATTGACCATGTCATCAAGTAGTCCATCAAACATTATCCTTCATAATTGACTACCAATCACCACATCATCTGAATCTATGGTGCATATGAGTATACTAAGTATCCTTCTAGGAGCCCATACCATGTGTTTATTGTCAATGGTATCTTTTCTCATTTCTAGAGTGATCGATGTATCCTTAAGTCAAGTTGTAGGAGTTATTCATGTCAACTCCTACTGCTAGCTCCCTCTGAAGCCAGTGTTACTTCAATCCCATAGTATACAATAACCAACAAAACATCTATATAGTTTTTCCAAAAATGTGCTCTAAATTCCAATTAGCTGTCGGACTAAGGCTAATGATGTTTGTCATATATTTGTGGACTTGTCAATCATTCATCTAGGAGATTCTTAATGATAAACATCTTTAGATTTCTACCCAAGTATAATTTTGGTTTACATGTATCATGTTCTTCCTTAAACTTCCCTCTTTAGATATCTGATACAAGGTATTTATGAAAAACTTCTTCTAAGGTAAGTGTACTTCTTTCTTCCATGTCATTTAGTTGATTTCTTTGAACAAAAGTGCTTCTTTAATCTTCAAGTCTTGTCCTTATCTAAATTTGAAGAGGATATTCAGGACTTGTAAGATAATGAGATTTCTCCTTTGTGATGAGGGCAACCTAATTTATGCCTCGATGCGGATTCTTAACTGGCTATCTTCAGTGCATAAACTTTTTTATGTCTTTTATTCAAATGCTAAGTTCTTTTTACTTCATTGGTATTTGAAAAAAATATCATGATGAAGGAATCCTTATGATGTTGCATAATGACCTTGACTTCTTGCTATGTATTTGCAATACTTTCAGAAGAAATCACATTCAGAAATGTTTGGTCAACATGTTCCGAACCAACCAGTGTGGTTCATCATCAGGACAAGATGAAGAATTAGATCATGGCACCAGGTTAAATAGGAAGGCATATCATTCTAATGGCTACAAGAAAACGACTATAAAACAAATGACTACTTTTGACTAGGTAAATAATAGGGGAATAATTAATTTAATATTAATTTAAATAATGAGTTACATGTTTATAAATGTATACTTATAATATTTTTAAATAATCTTAAACTAATAAAAATTGAAGATAAAATTTTTATTCATTTTAGTTATAATTAAAACAATTTGTCTGCTTGGGGTAGCTCAAGTGGTGATGGTCATGGAAATGAAGTCTCACCGAACCGGAGATCTTGGGTTCGAATCTTGTGCTACCTTCCCCCATATATATATATATATATATATATATATATATATATATATATATATATATATACAAACTCCTTAAACTGAGGCTAGGGATGAAATTAAAATAATGTAAACAATAATCTTATAAGAAACAATAAAACATAATGTCCTAAGTCAAAGGAAGATTGTACAAGTTTTAGATTAATAAAATTATAATATGTAAAGTTATTCAATAAAGAATAAATTTAATTTAAATAATAGAGTTAAAGTATATAAGAAAATACTAATATTATTTTTCATTAATCTTAAAATAATTAAATATAAGAATTTTAATCTTTTAGTTTTAATTTAAATAATTAAATATAAATAAATATTTAAATATATAAATTAAATATTTAAATATATTTTATATAATTTTTTACTTCACTAAGAATAATTGTGTGTGTGTGGGGGGGGGGATTAAAACATACTTCCTAAATGAGGCTAGGGATAATTATTAAAACAATGGGAAACATTATTCTTAAAGGAAATCACTATTACTTTTCAAGCCAAAGGTGGAAGGTAAAAAATTAAGATTAAAAATTTTAAATGAAGAAGGAAAAGGGGAAACAAATGAGAATCAATAAGCCTTGGGGGTGAGAAACTAGAAGAAACCAAAATCAAAGAAAATCGACAAAACTATAGGATCAATAAGGACAAAAAATGAAGAGGAAAGGGCAGGAATCCAATAACTACTAATTTTCCATCCATCATCCCTGTGTTCTGCTACTCTTGTAGTAATTTCTTGCTAAATGACATGATGACCGCTTCTAAATCTTCATGATGAAATTAACATCATTGACTACTACGATGACTGTAGAATGTTGTGACTTATGGAATAATGTGTAGACAATTTTGATGACCCATATCTTCTAAGTTGCATGCTCTATCTTATACCTTCATGAATTCAAGCTTGCGACTTACAAAAGAAACTTTCATCCTTCAATATGTGATTGCTACTCTAACTACCATCTATTAATAAGAAATGAAAACAAACATTTTTGAAAACCTGATACTTGCTAAAATCATCAATAGTGAAGGTCCTTATTGTCTTTGGTATTGGGTTTATTTTCATCTTCTTCATGTTCTATGGCATGTGCTTCATTTCTTTCCTTCCTTTTGTTTCCTCTATTATCCTTGGAGATTGAGTACTTAGGACATTCTCTTTTTATGTGTCCAAATTCATGGCAACCAAAACATCTAACTTTGGACATATCCCTATTTCCATGAGAATTGTTGTTGTTGTGTTTGTGATGAGAACCAAATCTTTCAAATTTCCCAGACTTCTTGTTTTATCTGGTAGAAAATGCTTAAGAATATTTATTATGGGGTTTGACATCATCTTTTGCCTCCAACCTTGTTTCTTCTAGAATACATTGAGCCCAAAGTTCCTCTAAAGATGGAGTATCTTTTCTTGCATATATTCCACTAGAAAAATCATTCCAAGCTAGAGGTAGAGCATTGAGTATGGAAGTAGTTAATTCAAAATTAGATATGACTTCTCCAGGTACTTAAAGTTACTCCTTTATATTTGATATCTTCATAAAGTACGATGAAACTTCTTCATCTTTAGATATTCTAGTTCCATAGACTTGATTTCTAAGAGACATATTTTGATTAGTAGTATTTACAGAGTATAGTTTGACCAATTTTTCATAGACTTCTTGGGATGTGGATAGATCTGAAATAAAAGGGATAAGACTTAGGGTAGAAAAAATGTGTCTTCTCTCTCCTTTGACTTCGCTCTCTTTCCTTTGACATTCATTGATTTTTCTTCTTATTCTTTCATAAAAATAGATGTGTATGATAAGTGAGTGATTGGTTTGGAAAGTGAACGAGTTGAATTCTATATATACATGTTCAGGAGGGATAACTGCCTCTAAGGACGACTTTTCCAAGGAGGGCTAACTTGGTCTTGTGGATGAAATTTTGACTTTTTGACTCAAAATAAAAATAATTTCCTTTTTATAACAAGAAGTCAAAATGGAACTTGACTCAATTACATTTCTTTTGACTCAAAATAAATTCTCTTTTTGACTCAATTGACCATATAAGTATGAATGCATGCTTTGACTAAAAAAATATAATAATGAACATAATAAATACGTCAATGGTACATTTGAATTACATTATGAAGGCTGACACTAGTTACATTTTTCAACAAGTATGGCCTCCAATCTGAAAAGGTAAAGAGCTAATTCCTTTTTATTTATGAATTGCTATTGAATTTATCTTCCTCCAAAATTGCAGAATCTTCATGACATTGATGAGTCACTTTTTTGGCTTCATCCCTACTATCTTTGGACAATGAATTTATTGAAGTTGGTTAAAGGCCATAAGATTGTTGGTCATTATCTAAACAATAAAATGTCTCCCAGCTCTTGTGTACTTGTATTTTCTAATGATGATGCCCCACTATTATCATCTTCCTTTGTAGTCAACAAATGTGTGTTGTTATTACTTGCATAGGTTTTTCATTAAAAAACAAACTAGATAATCCATATATATATTTGACCAATATATATTTGAGGCATTTCCTCCATAGTCAAAAATGGCTTTGTTAGACCTTGTGGGGTAGTGACCACTACAATCTCTTGTGTCCCCTTACCACAATTTATGGGCCTACCTTTGTACTTAATCTCACAAAAATCCTGAAAGGTTATGGATGCCCGAGTACCCTCTTCTAGCATTTGGTATTCCCTCCAATAATTAAAAGTATCTTTGTTTTTTTCTGGTGGTCCATAATTCCCTTTTTCCATCCATCTAGGAATTGGGGAATCCAAGGTCTCAAACTATCTGTCTGAGAATATTAGGCCAAATAGGAATATGGTAATTGTTACCTACATTTTTAAGAAACTAATTTATCAGATATTTGTTCTACTACCATTGAGCAACTATATTTTTCTTGGTTTTTTCCTAAGATTTCTTTTTCCAATTCTCCATTGAAGCCTTCCTTGAAGATCTTGGGTCACCAACATAAACCCAAATGCTCACAGGCTGGCAAGGTGAGGTAGCTTTGATACCACTGTAATGTCCTAGGGTAACGTTACCCTTAGAGTTCTATGTTGCCTCGGGTTCCTTCAATCAATAAAATATATTATATGACATTCATTTAATAATAAGATTCATTGAGTAACATAAAGACATCCAAAAACAATAAATATCTCTTGTAATAATATGAGTTTGCAATGCATAATGAATTAGGTCTGATTGTCGAAGAACAATAATACACCAATTTTACAATACTAATATTCAATCAATTAGTACTTCAAATAACATTTCCCGGTTACCACTACTCCAACTGTAACCCCAACACTATTCAGTTTATTGCCGCTACACTAATTGTGACTCACTGTCTAATTTCCTAATTCAGATATGATAATGCTTGCTGCTTAGTGAAGGTCCGACTTCAATATATAAATGTTCAAGCCCTTGTTCCTTCAATGAATGTGCTCTTGTGATTTGACTCACTACCAGAATTAGGGCTTGAATATGATAATAAGTTTTCCACCAACTCCTAAAATTGAAATATATCACGAAACAACCTTGTTGTCCTGCAACTTAGACTTTTTCCTCACCAAGAAAAACCTTCCTTGTCTGAAATTATTTAGTTTGTCTCTCCTCAAGCCCTACGGTTGGATTGGTCCACACCCTACAGTCAAGTTGGTCTGTGGAAACGTTGCACAAAGTGGGGACGAAATGGGGGTGTTTTTTGGAAGCAGAGATGCGGAAGCGTCTACTATATATATATATATATATATATATATATATATATATATATATATATATATATATATATATATGTATATATGTATATATGTACATATATATGTATATATGTACATATATATGTATATATGTACATATATATGTATATATGTATATATGTATATATGTATATATGTACATAGATATATACATATATACATATATACATATATATGTATATATAATAATAATAATAATAATAATAATAATAATAATAATAATAATAATAATAATAATTTTCCATTTAGTTTGTCTCTCCTCAACCCCTACGGTTGGATTGGTCCACACCCTGCGGTCAGGTTGGTCTGTGGCAACGTTGCACAAAGTGGGGATGAAATGGGGATGTTTTTTGGAAGCAAAGATGCCGAAGCATCATTTCCCAAATGTCTAGGAAGCGAAGCATTTCGGAAGCGTCTACTATATATATATATATATATATATATATATATATATATATATATTATCCATTTATATTGGAAAAAACATCCCAAATACCAAATTAGTTGTAGAAGACACGAAAACATGTACACTTTTACATGAATCAAGATAGATATGGCATCCATGATTCCATTGTACATCAATGATTAATTATTCAAGCATGAACCATCTATATTCTAGCAATTACAAATTGTTGACGGTACTGGACCCGCCAACATGCCAGGGGATTTCCCTAGCAAGAAGTCCCAAGTAGACCTCAGGCCATTTGGTGTAGGAGTCCTAGCAGTGGGTCATACGGTATTGCCTTGACCACGATTGAGCGCAGAGGTAAGTAGGATTTCCTTGTTGGTAGAAAGGGTGTGATATGTGCATCAAGCTAAGGAAGGTGCATGAACAATTCTAACAAGCAGAAAGTGGGGTGAGTGCGCCTCTTGGAAACCAGTGGAAGCACGCAGCTTGGAAGAGAACACACGAGCAGAGATGCATCACAAACTGGAATGTAGGTGAGCCAACAATCCAAAGTGACGGTTAAACCAACAACATGCCTCAGTAAGATTCATACATACATATACAAAAAGATTCCATACATACATTCGTAAGAAAACAACTACATATATTGTTAAAGTAACCAAGATAATTGAAATAAAATAACAAGACATGCATGAAAAGTGTTGGCACTGTTATATTAAGAAATGAAAGTTCCAATCATATAATACAACCATGACCAACCATTAGTCCCGATAACGGAACATTACAGTCATTATCGCCTACTCCTCCAAAGAGATGTACTAGTTCTGTACTGTGGAGAAGTCAAGGCTCATTACAATACACTCCAAGATTCCTCTAAGATACTCCTATCGGAAGCTTGGCCGCCCAAAATCCCTTACAATGAGTTATGAGGTTCTATAAATAGCAAAGGGTGGGGTGACTCTTGACATTCCCCTTTGTGACTTTTCCCATACCCTCATGACTCTTTACCTACTACATGACTGTTACATTCAACTATCAACAGTTGGTCTTTCACTTTTACAAGATGTTACATTACAATCTACACATGTACCCATGTGAGACAAAATAGGCTTGAGAAAGGCATGCAAGCTATCACTAAGACTCAGACAGTTGTGGCAAGACCAACTCCTCGACATCCTCGCGATGATCGATGGTAATGAACTGATGCCAACGTTGGTCATTCGTGTAATTTTTAACCCCGTACAGAAATTACCTGCATACGAATTCTAAAACACAAAAAATAAAAAATGCGAGAGCATAACACATAAAACACATATACACAGAGATTTTCCCTAGATCCCAAAACCGGGACTACTAGTTTGATTTTTCATTATATTCCTTTCAATGTTACAATACATATTTATACATGTTGAAGCATCCAATACCATGGACCGAAAACCATCGCATCCAAAACCATGGACCAAAAACCGTCATGTCCAAAACCATGTGCGAAAAACATGCACCCCTCAAACCCCCTGTGACTCCCCCCGCTATGCAACTGGTGCAATGAAGGGGGGGCTTTGCCCCCCTTCTAAACCCATAGTTAACTATGTGGGCTAGTCGTGGAAAGAATATAACACAACCCAACATTCTCCCACTTGTTGTTTTCTTTCCACAGTGGGCCACAAGAGAGCTTAGTCATTTATCCAGCCCTGCAACTCAAATTGTTTCTCTACACCAAGTGAACTTCTCAGAGCTCACAGATTTTGTCAATGCACCTGCAGTATTCTTCAAATTGTCCACCTTTACTAGCAACACCTTTTTGTCTTCTATCATATCCCTCACAAAGTGATACTAAACATCAATGTGCTTTGTCTTTGAATGATATTCAGGGTTCTTTGCCAAGAATATTACACTTTGGCTGTCAAAGTCTATCCTTATAGCTCCTTGTACTAACCCCATACTTGAACACAATCTCTGCAACCAAAATTCTTCCTTGCTTGCATGAGTGGCTGCCATGTATTCTGCCTCTGTCAGCCACTCATGCAAGCAAGGAAGAATATTGGTTGCAGAGATTGTGTTCAAATAGGTTAAATACATACCCACTTGTATCTTCTCTCATCTAGATCTCCAGCCCAGTCTGCATCAACAAAGCCACGAATATCCAACACTTTGTCCAATCCTGGTCTTCCTTGGTAGCACAAACCATAATCACTAGTTCCATGCAAATACCTGAAAACCCGCTTCACTGTTGTCCAGTGCTCCTTCCCTGGTTTTGACATAAACCTGCTTAATACTCCCACTGCATGTGTAATGTCTGGTCTAGTATAGACCATCGCATACATCAGTCTACCAACTACACTTGCATATGGAACACGGGACATGTCCTCTTCCTCTTCTTGTGTCTTGGGACACTGTTCAGCAGATAAATTTACACCTATAGGAATAGGAACCTTCACCGGTTTACTATCCAACATATTAAACCTCTGGAATAATGTCTCGACATACTTCCTCTGGTTTAACTAGAGCTTCCTCTTTGTCCGATCCCTTTTAATTTCCATGCCCAAAATATCGTTTTCAGCACCAAGATCTTTCATGTCGAATTTGAAGGACAAATGGGTCTTGAAATCCTGGATAATTTCTTTGTCATTTCCAACCAGCAACATATCATCCACATACAAGACCAGATAAATAACATGGTCACCAATTAATTTAAAATACACACAGTGATCTGCTTTGCTTCTGGTGAAGCCAAGTCCCCGTATAAATGTATCAAATTTCTGATACCAAATCCTTGGTGACTGTTTTAACCCATACAAAGACTTCTTTAACTTGCATACCAGTTCTTTCTTACCCTTCACCGCAAAGAATTCAAGTTACTTCATGTAGATCTCCTCTTCCAGATCCCTGTGAATAAATGTTGTCTTCACATCCATCTGTTCTACCTCAAAATCAAAAGAAATAGCAACAGATAAAATTAATCTAATAGAAGTTACCTTGGCAACAGGAGAAAAAATATCACCAAAATCAATTCCCGACACCTAGGAATAACCTTTTTCTACCAACCGAGCTTTGTATTTCTCCACCTTTGTTTCTGCATTTGTCTTATTCTTGAACACCCATTTTCTTTCAATGGGTTTCCTTCCAGCCAGCAACTCCACCAGATCCAAAGCCTCATTTTTGTGCAAAGATGCCATTTCATTAACCTTGGCCTCTTTCTAGAGTTTTCCATCCTCTAAATCTACTGCTTCCTTCAAAGTTCTAGGATCATCATCAGTAATAGATAAAGCAAAATTTGAACAGAAATCAAATGGACTATACCTTTCTGGTTGCCTTCTTTCTCGAACTGATCTTCTCACACCCAAAGTTTGCTGTTCTTCATCTTCTGATTCCTCCTCTGCTGTAGAGTCTGATTCTTCCTTTTTAGCTCAAACTTTATCTTCTCAGGTTTCTTTGGTTGGACTTCATGTTTAATAACATATTTTACCTCTCTGAACACCACATCATAGTTGTACACAACCTTCCTTGTTACTGGGTTCGAAAGCTTATAACGCTTTAAACCATCCTTATACCCAATAAAGATGCACTTTTCAGATTTACTATCCAACTTGGTTCGTTTCTCCTTTGGAACATGTACATATGCATCACATCCAAATACCCTCAGATTTGAAAGAGAGGATTTCTTACCAATCCATACCTCTTATGGAGTCTTATCCTCCAACAATGATGAAGGTGATATATTGACCAGGTAACATGTTGTCTCCACTACCTCTGCCCAGAATTCCTGTCCTAACCTGGCATCACTGAGCATGCTTCTTGCCCTTTCCATCAACGTCTTGTGCATTCTTTCTGCAACTCCATTTTGTTGAGGTGTATATGGAGTAGTATTCTGTTGTGCTATACCACAATTCTTATAAAATTCTTTAAATTCGTTACTGCAAAACTCTCCACCGTTATCTATCCTCAGCACCTTTATCTTCTTCTCTGTCTAGTTTTCCACCAGAGCCTTAAATTCTTTAAACCTGTCAAAGACTTCAGATTTATTCTTAAGGAAATATATCCATGTATTCCTTGAGAATTCGTCTATAAATGATACATAGTACACAGACTTACCCAGTGATGGAACCTTCACAGGTCCAAACACATCATTGTGCACAAGCTCTAATATATGTTTTACCCTCTTACCACCAGAGGGGAACTCACCCGGTTCTGCTTCCCATATTCACAATTTTCATAGAAATCAAAATGCAGAGAGTTATTACTCATACCTTTACCATGAATTATTCAAAGGCCTTTCTCTCCAATATGTCCAAGCCTTTGATGCCACAACATGGTCTTCTCTCTAAAGACCACTAGATTTTCTGCTCCACTTTCAGGAACCACAGAACTGTTGCACCCATCAACAATAGTGCTACCTTGCAGCTTGTACAGAGTTCCAATTCAAACTCCCCAAATCAATACCAGTGCACCCCGAACCATCTTGCAGGTATCCTTATCGAACACTGTTTTTACACCTGCATCATCTAGCTTGCTTAAAAAAATCAAATTTCTGGCTAATGAAGGAATATGTAGAACACCCGGAAGTGTTCTAACCCTTCCACCTTGCAACTTCGACTTTACTTTTCTGTGACCAATGATTCTATCCTTCCTATCATCGCCCAAGAAGACATCACCACCATCATATTTCTCATACTCGCAGAACCACTCTCTATGGGGAGTGAAGTGAAAGGATGCACCTGAGTCAATCAACCATGCCTCATGACCTACATGTGTACTTGAAGAAGCCAAGTACACATCCCCACCGTCATCTGAGGTTGTTTTTGCCTCTACAGAAGGAGCATCATCAGATCCATTTCCTTTATCAGGAGCTTTAGATTTACAATCCCTTTTGTAGTGCCCTTCCTTTCCGCATTTCCAGCACACCACCTTTATAGGTTTTCCTGGAGATTTAGATCTCCCTCTAGATTTAGATATCCCACTCGATGACTTATTTTTGTTTCTGTTCTGGGACTCTCCTCGTACAGACAAAGCGTCACCATTCTGGCTCTCCATATTTTTCCATCTCATTTCCTCTGTCAGCAAGGATGGGACTATTTCATCAAACTACAAGGCAGTTGTATTGCTACCTATTGCAATAACCAGACTATCCCACGAATTTGGTAGAGAACACAACGAACTGATGCACTTATCTTCATCTGAAATTTTAATATCAATAGATAATAATAGACTTACCACAGTATTAAATGCGTTCAAATACTTTGTCACTGAGTCTCCATCTTTCATCCTCAGGTTATACAGCTTTTTCCATAGGAACAGTTTATTCACTAGAGACTTAGATGGTACAAAGTCCCTAACTTGTCCCACAATACCTTTGTCATAGATTCCCATGATACATTTGAAGCAATATTGAATCTAAGACACACAATCATATTATGCTCTTTGCCTTCCGATCCAACTTCTTCCATTCTTCATCGACCACTCCCGTTGGTTTAGTACTCGGATCTACCGTGATCCATTGATCTCTATCCACCAACAGATCCTCCATCTTGAGCTTCCACAATTCAAAACTCTGACCATTAAATTTCTCGATCTCTATCTTTCCACTACTCACCATCTTCTTTCACCATTAGAATCGATCTCGTAGATCTCCCATTGAACAGGTACTTTCACAGGCCCGAGCGAAACCCCTCAGTCAAAAAGGCGTCCCCTTGAAGCCAATACAGCTCTAATGCCAAATGTAGGTTTTAACCCCGTACAGAAATTACCTGCATACGAATTCTAAAACACAGAAAATAAAAAATGCGAGAGAATAACACATAAAACGCATATACACAGAGATTTTCCCTGGATCCCAAAACTGGGACTACTAGCTTGATTTTTCATTATATTCCTTTCAATGTTACAATACATATTTATACATGCTGAAGCACCCAATACCATGGACCGAAAACCATCTCGTCCAAAACCATGGACCAAAAACCATCACATCCAAAACCATGTGCAAAAAACATGCACAAAACCATAGGTAGGTCTACCCAACCTAATAGAGTGGGGTTACCTGCACCCCTCAAACCCTTGTGACTCCCCCTGCTATGCAATCGGTGCAACGAAGGGGGGGCTCCACCCCCGTTCTAACCCCGTAGTTAACTATGTGGGTTAGTCATGGAAAGAATATAACACAACCCAACAGTTCATGATGGTGTTCGTGTGCTCAATGGTGACATCCTACTGAAAGTGAACTATTGCCTATGTTGCATCTGGGTACACTGATATGGCTCATGTTTCCTACTCATCTGATAACGTGCACATCATCGTCTCGAGTGTAGCTGTACTAGCAAAATACTGATGCATATTATCTGTGATGATCTCCAAGTGTGTGTTGGTGACTATGTGCATCAGCTTGTCGACATACACGTTCAACTCCAGTAGAACTTGGTTTTTATCTTCGCCTCGGTGAGTGTGCCAATGGGTGGGATCGCATGTGCGCGCACAATGACATCTATGCTCCTGAACACCCTTGCATGTAATTGACGACACTGCTCACCTTGTCTACTTCGTGCCAGCTACTGGGAGGGGTCTATAACTTGTATGGGTGCAGTTTCATTAGTTTGTGCATGTTGCGCCTCTTGCTATACCTATTCTTATTGAAACTCCTCTCATCTATATAGCTCCTATTATTCCTTGAGTTATCGCTTCAGCACCTACAACTCCTTTGTTTCTCTCTCTGCCTTCACACGATCCTCCTATCGCGCTGTCACCTCATAGCCTCAATCTCCAAATTTGTTCTTATCACAAGTGGATATGCTTGAACTTGCAGCTTTTCTTCGCCTCTATGTTGTCAAAAACCTTCCTCTTGCCTTTGCCGCACGCAGGTGTGCTACCTTCTGCTGTTGTTGATGGTTCTAATCGCTATGATGTTGTGGCCATTTCATCTTGATATCTTTGTCTATGAACAACATGATGTCTTCATAGATAGGAAAGCTCATAGACACTTGCTCAACCACATCCCCAGTTGCACTCTCAATGATGTCCTTTGACTCTGCTCTCCTGGGGGCCATTGTACCGATGTTGTTGAGAGGCAGATGAAAACCTATGATGCTTGGAGACATAGCAACACTCATTGAAATAAATCTATCAGTTGAAAACCAAAACAAACATGAGGACTGACTTGCAACATACCTGTGTGACTAATTGTGAAGATTGTGCAATTTTCACCAGGAGGCTAGGAGACTGACTTCCAAAACTGCGCAAGGCATAGTCCGAGCTTTCGGGGCTTACTAACTACTGGAACTATGCAATGCACAATCTAGCCTAGCCCTCTAAGGACTGAAACTGTGCAATCTGAAACACAAAAATCTCATAGACACTTGCTCAACTGCATCCCTAGTTGCGCTCTCAATGATGTCCTTTGAATCTACTCTCCTGGAGGCCATTGTACCTATGTTGCTGAGAGGTAGATGAAAACCTATGATGCCTAGAGACATAACAACACTCATCGAAATAAATCTATTAGTCGAAAACCAAAACAAACATAAGGGCTGATTTGCAACATACCTGTGTGACTTATTGTGAAGATTGTGCAATTTTCACTAGGAGGCTAGGAGATTGACTGCCAAAACTACGCAAGGCATAGTCCAGGTTTTTGGGAGGGTGACTAAATATTATAACTATGCAATGCACAATCTAGACTAGCCCACTAAGCTCTGAAACTGCACAATGTAAAACACAAAAAGAAACACAAAAAGCGACAAAAACACAGGACATGAGAAGTAGACTTACCCTGAAACAGCTAAGGTGAAAGTTTTGAAGACAACTGGATGTGATGTGGAATGTCATAGCTACAAGATTGATGTGAGGAATGAGATCTGCAACATATGGTTCATAATTTTTTATAAGATCTAGGTTATGACACGCATGCCACAAATCTAGGAAAAAGTGACACTTGGTGAGAGGTTCCTAAAATGGTCTTTGCATGTAACCTCCATGGTATAAAAATATATACCTAAAATATAGGGATGCCTTTTGTATGCTTACTTTTTCTTTCTCGAGAAAAGCATCCCATTCATGTAAATCAATTTTGCTCGGTCCCAGAGGGAACTGGTCAATCTGAAGTCACGTGCATCGATCTGCGAGCCTGGGATGAAAATTTGCACATTTTCTGGGCTGAGAAGAGCTGGCTATCTGTCAGGCATTATGCAATTTCTGGGTTGAGCAGGTCATTGCCTCCCAGAATTGCACAATTCCTGGGCTAAGGCTCAGTGCTAGGTCAAATTGCCCAGTTTTCTGAGGGAGGACTACTTGACTGTTCTGTGCAATTCTAGAGCCTAGCAGGCTACCCAACTGATTTGCACAATTTCTGGAGGGAAGGTTGGTTCCCCTCCAAAATTCCACAATATTCTGGGGCAGTTTCTCAACCAAAAAATAACCTAAGTCTGGGATGGCAGCCTGTGAAGGGAGTGAAGCAAACTGACATGCACAGGATGGCGGGCCACTGAAAATCTGTTGAAGCCTATGTACTTGACAGTGCAAGACATGCCGCTAAGTATGGTTGGTAGGGAGGCTCCAAAATGAGGTTAAGGAAAATTTTGGAGGGTTGTTGTAGCCTCTAAAACACTTGGCGATGCACTAGTAGATCTCCAGCTCTCTAGATGGACCTTATTCATGAAAAGCAAGTCTAACACCTCTGGAGTATTGTTCAGTTCTTTGATCATCTCGGCTTCCACACTTGCTTGATTGTAAGATGTAGCATCCTCCATGCTCTTGATCGATCGACATAGATTCCAAGCCAAGCCAACACAGTTGTTTCGATTGGGATGAGGGGTATATTGATGCACAAGCCTTATGGTAGTTAGAGTTTAAATTTTCATCTCTGGTGTTGCTACGCTACCAGCAGGCCTGGACAGTACCCCGATGGAGTCACCCAAGAACACAAGTATCGCTCTGCTGCCAGCGAGCCTGGTCATTACCCCAGCGGAGTTACTTGTATCACCTCTCTGCAAAAGAAGCCTTTCTCTTCTTTCACCTTATTCATTTTCATTTTTTTTAAATTTTTTCACATTTTCATTTTTTTGTTATCATTTTCATAACTATGCATAACACCTATTCATTTCAGAGGCAGAAGAGGGATCCTGACTTATTGATATCAGAAGAGGTTGTTCCTTCAGAGAATTAGTTTGTATATACCTCTGACGTGCTTGTTAATATTTTCCCCCTCGGCTTACTGTACTTGAGTGAGCTAACAAGGGTTAACCCAAAACAACCGACTAAAGTAGGTGAAACTAGTTAGCGTGCAAGAATTGTGTTTTCATCAAGGCTCACTTCACTCAGAACGTATTTTCCATTAATGTATCATGAAATGAAGACAAAAAGTTCTTCAGACATAGGTAAGATGACAGATAACGAAGTATTGGTAACTGCACAAGTCCTCTTGTACTTTACCCAGCTTTTTTCCAGAATCGCACACGATCCATGCAAAACTATTCTACGAACGTAAACAAGCAATCAATCCTAAAAACAAAGCAAAAGAAGAAGTAAATGCGTAAGTAGTGCGAGTAAGAAAACAAACAAGAAAGCAAGAAAATGGAAAAAGTAAGAAGCAATCATTCATGCAAGCTAACAAACCCAAAGAAAACACTATTACTCCTAAGCTAATGGTGCATGGGTCTGCTCACGTGAAGTGATACTTCTAATGTAGCCACCGGCACATTAGTTGACCCATGTTGGTGAAGACATGGTTCGCGAACATAACAGACGTGTGAACCAACAAACATGAAAGATATAACAATGAATACGAACACACTCTGGGCTTAAGTGCATGCACAAAAAATAAGTGAGTGAAAGCGCATGACATATACTTTGTGGACTTGCCATGGTGTTGTGCTACACTATGTGCAGATTTTAAGCATACACATTCTCTTGACTGTGGCATGCAAGCAAACATGAGAAAGGTAGACCACTTACGTTGCACAAGTGTTCTTGCTGTGTAAGATTCCTCCAATGTAAGAGAGATGGGAGCGTGAAATTCGAGTGGAGGAAGCATAATCTGTGTGTAAGATTGATCGTCAATGCATACAGATGAGTAATGAGGAGCCTTCAGTGTTTCAAAAGTTTCCTAGTTTAAAGTGAAACCAACCTTAGGACAACGAGGACCTAACATAACCACCACCTCTGGCTGAAGTTCCTCAATAACCTATGGAGTTTCAACTTCATCAATAGGTAGATCATTGGAGACTAGTGACTTAGAAAAATTAACAATGAGTGAATCAATATCGTGATCAAATGAAGAAGTACAAAGATCACGACAGCCACAATCAGAAAATTTGGGATGTTCGTCAGCATCCTCATGATTTGATGAATCGTGCAGAGAGGTAGATGAGAAGCGGAGAAATTCACCCTTGGTGTTTCCGGAAAAGGTAGATGAAAAATCAAGTGGATTTTCAAAGAATGATTTGTCCTTTCCACTGTCGAATGATGGACTGACATCCGATGTGTTCTGCAAATTATCAACAATGGGTATACGTAGACAAAGATGCACATGCAAAATCAGGGATGGCAGAATCACCAATGATGTCAAGGAAAAATGGAGGAGGTGTGGACAAAAGGGAATCATCCTTCGCCGCAGGTTTATGTTTAGGATCCTAGTCATACTCTTCATCAATGACAGTGTAAGTTGTTTGTGCGACACCAACTCCGTCGATGGTTTGATCCTTGTTCACAATAGGTGTAGAGTCCGAATGGAAGAACACAAGACATTGCAATCCACAGGACCAACAGAACATGAAGGACAAGGTTGTGGTGAGACATGCATGTGACAACCCATGGTCTTCGCAACCAAATCTATGCGAAAATCGAGAGAAGTGATGTTGGGAGAATGTGACAGTTGAACGAACATGTGTGCATGTTCTCCAACATCACTCTGTGATGGTGAAGTTGTTTGATGAGAGGATGGTGGACAGTCACTTGTGACAATGACCGTGTATGTCTGTGATTGCGTAGCTCCATCACCGAAGTATGACAAGTGGGGTTTGAACTTCAACTTTTTCTTGGGATTGACATATTTGCTAAGGCAATATTTAAATTTTTCCATGAGATACTAGAATTTCATCTGATTTTTTGGAGCTTCAAACTGCAATACATGGAAGCGGTCCCAAAAATCCATAGGCGATTCTTGCGGAGTCTTCCGTTGTTTTAACAGTTTTTTGTCAAGAGGTTCTGGATCAAAATGATGGAAAGTAGCTTCAATGAGATCAAAAAAATGGTCAACTGACTGCATGTTGTTGGGTGGCAGGCTACAACACCATCGTTGTGGGGATTCACGAAGTGTGTGTGCAAGCAACAGGTTGGCCTCTTCATCAGAGAAGTCATTTGCATCATCGAGAAATGCATAGAAGTCTTGTAAGTACTCAGGCGATGCTGCTTCGCCTTCAGCATCATACGTGAATTCGGACAATAGATCAAAAATCTCCCTCGTGATGTCAAGACGTTAAGCATATGAAAAACATCAAGGAGGGATGAGTTTAACAGTATCCATGACAGATGTGCAAAGATTCAAAACAGAATGAGAGGACACAATTTTCATCTGGTCTTCCTTCTAGCGCCAAAAATGTTGACGGTGTTGGACCCGCCAGCATGTCAGGGGATCTCCCCAGTAATAAGTCCCAACTAGACCTCAGGTCATTTGGTGTAGGTGTCCCAGCAGTGGGTCGTACAATATCGCCTTGACGGCGGTTGCACACAAAGGTAAGTAGGATGTCCTTATTGGTAGCTAGGGTGTGACATGCACAACAAGACAAGGAAGGTGCATCAACAGTTCTAACACACGCAAAGTGGGGTGAGTGCACCCCTTGGAAACCAGTGGAAGCACGCGGCTTGGAAGGGAACACACGAGCGAAGATGCATCACAAACTGGAAGGCGGGTGAGCCAAGAATCCAAATTGATGGTTAAAATGCCATCATTACTCAGTAATATTCATACTTACATATACAGAAAGAGTCCATACATACATGCATAAGCAAACAACTACATATATCATTAGAGTAACCAAGATAACTAAAATACAATAACAACACATGCATGAAACGTGTTGGCTCTATTATATTAAGAAGTGAAAGTTCCAATCATACAGTACAACCATGACCAATCACTAGTCCCAATAACGAAACCTTACAGTCACTGCCGCCTGCTCCTCCAAAGAGATGTACTAGCTTTGCATTGTGGAGAAGTCAAGGCTCATTACAATACACTCCAAGCTTTCTCTAAGATACTCCTACCGAAAGCTTGGCTGCCCAAACGCCCTTACAGTGAGTTATGAGGTTCTATAAATAGAAAAGGGTGGGGTGTCCCTTGACATTCCCCTTTGTGACTTTTCACATACCCTCATGACTCTTTACCTATTACATGACAGTTACATTCAACTATCGACACTTGGTCTTTCAATTTTACAAGATGTTACATTACAATCTGCACATGTACCCATGTGAGACAAAATAGTCTTGAGAAATCCATGCAATCTATCACTAAAACTCCTCGACATCCTCGCGATGATCGATGGTGGTGAACTGATGCCAAGCTTGGTCGTCCATGATGGCATTTGGGCACTCAATGGTGACATCCTGCTGAAAATGAACTCTTTCCTCCATTGCATCCAGGTACACTGATATGGCTCCTTTGTCTAACTCGACTGATAACATGTGCATCATCGTCTTGAGTGTAGCTAGACCAGCAACATACCAATGCATAGTGTCTATGCTGATCCCCAAGTGTATGCTACTGACTATGAGCATCAACTTGTTGACATACATGTCCAGCTACAGTCAGACTTGGTTGTTGTCTTCACCTCAGCAAGTGTACCAATGGGTGGGATTGCATGCGCGCACATAATGACATCCATGCTCCTTAACACCCTTTCATATGATCGATGACACTTCTCACCCTGTCTGCTCCATGTCAGCTACTGGGATGGGTATATAACTTGTATGGGGGCAGTTTCATAAGTTTGTGCATGTTGCACCTCCTGTTGTACTTGTTCGTGCTACAAATCCTTCTCTCGTCTGTGCAAATCCTATTCTTTCTTGAGTTGCCACTTTAGCATCTGTAGCTCCTTCTATGTTTCTCTCTCTACCTTCGTGTGATCCTCCTATCGCGTTGTCACCTCATAGCCTCAATATCAAAAGTTTCTCTTATCACAAGTGGATCTGCTTGAACTTGCAGCTTTGCTCCGCCTCTACGCGATCAACAACCTTCCTCTTGCCTTTGCCGCATGCAGGTGTGCTACCTTCTATTGTTGCTAATGGTGCTACTCGCTGTGATGCTACAGCCATTTCATCTTGATATCTTTGTCTATGAACAACTTGATGTCTTCATAGATAGGCAAGCCTATAGAAACTTGCTCGACTGCATCCCTAGTGGCGCTCTCAATGGTGTCCTTTGACTCTACTCTCCTAGAGGCCATTATACATGTGCCGCTAAGAGGTAGATGAACACCTGTGATGCCTGCAGACATAACAACACTCATGGAAAGAAATCTATCAGTGGAAACCAAAACAAACTTGAGGACCGACTTGCAACATATCTATGTGACTGATTGTGAAGATTGCACAATTTTCACCAGGACGCTAGCAGACTGACTGCCAAAATTATGCAAATCATAGTCTGAGTTGTCGAGAGGCTGACTGGCTACTCGAACTATGCAATGCACAGTCCATCCTGGCCTACTGAGGACTGAAACTGTGCAACACACAATTTTAGTAAGCAGTGACATGCAAACCAACAAACTGCATTGCGCAGTTTCTGGGACCAGCAAGGTACTACCTCCTAGAATTGCGTAATGCAAGGCTGGAGGTAATTTCTAGGCCAAACTTGTGCAATTTCTGGAGGGAAGGCAGAGTCTTCACTTCTAGAAATGCGTAATGCTAACCGGGAAAAGCAAGGTCCAGGCCAAGGTAGCCAGTCCGCCGACGGGCGACTGAAAACATGAGAAGTCTAAATGCATGGTGAAACTAAGTGTAAACAAGAGTGGATGATCGTGCATGCAAACAATAAGCGCAAGATTTAGAAAGAAGAAAACATGCATATGTGTGAAGCGGGTCGCCGCAATAACAACCATCGGTGCAAAAACAGTGTCATGCATGCGACAACAGTGAGATGCAAATGGAAACTAAAATGGTGCTTCTACAAGATAACATTCAATAAAACGACAGCAAGCGCTCATTGAAATGAAGCAAACAACACTTACACAAAGCGAAACACAAAAAGCAAAAGAAATGTAGCGCAAGACATGAGAAGCAGACTTACCTTGAAACAGCTAAGGTGAAAGTGCCGAAGACTCCTAGATGTGAGGTGGGATGTCAGAGCTGTAGGATCAATGTGAGGAATGAGCTCAGCATCATCTGGTTCATAAGTTTTGATAAGATCGAGGTTATGACATTCATGCCACAAATCTAGGAAAAAATGACACTTGGCGAGAGGTTTCTAAAATGATCTTTGCATGTAACCTCTAGCTGCTAAAAATAGATCCCTAAAATCTAGGGATGCCTTTTGCATGTTGCCTTTTGCTATTTCAAGAAAAGCAGCCCATGCATGAAAATCAGTTTTGCTCAGTTCCAGAGGGAACCAGTCAACCTGAAGGCACATGCATTGATCTGTGAGCCTATGATGAAACGTTTCAGAGTTTTTGGGCTGAGCAGAGCTAGTTGTCTGTTAGGCATTGCACAATTTTTGGGCTGAGAAGGTCACTGCCTCCCAGAATTATGCAATTCCTAGGCTAAGTTCTAGTGCTGGGTCATATTACACAAATTTCTATGGGAGGACTACATAACTGTTCACACAATTCTGGAGCCTAGCAGGCTCCCCAGCTAATTTGCCCAATTTCCGGAGGGAAGGCTAGTTCCCCTCTAGAATTTCACAATTTTCTGGGAGAGCTTCTCAGTGAGAAATTAACCTAAGTCTAGGATGGCACCCTTTAAAGGGAGTGAAGCAAACTAACATGCACAGGCTGGTGAGCCACTGAAAATCAGCCGAAGCCTATGTACTTAATAGTGCAAGACATGCTACTAAGGATGGTTGGTTGGGAGTTTCTGTGCTGAAGTAAAATTCTAAGTCCGGATACAAACAATTCCTCTAGCCCGATAGCAGGTCTAGCCACAAAAAGGGCATTCTATGGAATATTTTCTTATGTTAGAACCAATTAAGAGGGCCTACCTCTTAGTATGTTTATCCCGTTTGGTGATGACCTTGCTTGCTCGCTCCAACTATCTCCCGTTTCCTTCTTCGAGCACCTGGAACAAGTAAACAACAACAAATAACAACTGTGATAATAGACAAATTTTATTCAACCTACTTAACAAATCAAGAAACATTAAGCCATAAAAATGTGAGATGACATATTATGTAGGAAATCAATCGATAGTTGCATATATATTAAATCAAGAAGAGATTACAACTGTTGTCTTGACGTTGTTGTTCTCCTATGACAAATCTGGGTTCCCACACACTTCCCTTAGCATTCCATGATGGCCTCAACAATGGCAGTTATAAGGCTCTTCCCTTTAGTCTTCACACTAAAACAAATTCACACTTCTCCCTCACACACAACTAGATAGCTACAACTATGAATAACTTGTTGATTACTCCACAATCAAAATTTTAACCAGAGCCTAATTAGAAATAGTTTGTGTGTGGGAAAAAGGGAGGTTTATATAGCATGGATGGAAGGGATATGTTTCTTCTTCTCATGGGAGAAGGTCTTATCTCTTGAGGTAGTTCCATCCTAATAGGGGAAAGGAGCCCAAACTGACCTCCTCGACTCCATCCGACCCAACCATTTACTAGACTTCCATTACGAAACTTCTAGAGCTAGAAGCTTGGGCTCCTTATTTAAAAAACTATCCAAAAGAGGATCAGCATGACTGGAACAAGGCTGAGTCACTCCGGTCAGTGCTAGGGACAGTTATAATCCCTGCATATCGGTGCGAGGAGGACACGGGTCATTAGCGCCAGTCTTGTAAACTAGGAAAAATAAAATATTTTTGGGAAATGATGCAAAAGGGAATTGTTTAGCTCATGAAGAGGGACACAATGGGAGTTTCTTCATGAAGGTAAATCATGTAGGGTTCACTATAGAGGTCCTCCAGGATCATGGAACGGGAAGTACAAGGACAATGACAAAATGTTGTGTAAAAGATGCCCCCTAAAGCGTGAAGGCCAAACTAGAGTGAGGCGTGAAATGCTCTATGAATCAGTGCAGGAAACCAGAGTCTGTCTTTAGAAAACCTGCAAGCAAGTACAAATACATACACATAACCGAAAACTCTATCAAATGATACATGAATCGTGGTATGGACACATCCATCCAGAGAATGGTCATGTAAATGGATCCAGGCATGGGCACAACCATCCGATAAAGAGGATCATATCAAAAGCAAGGTATGGTCACAACCATCCAATAATGAGAATGATCACATATGCCAACTCATGGTATGGTTGCAGCCACCCATCCGAAAGAGAAATGCATATCAGCACAATCATGTCACACCACCGTGCAACCTAGACTTTTGTAATCTAAACCCAGGGTCTTGCGCTCCAACACAACCCGATCAAAGTACAAATTCCAACATGTGAATAGATGTGTTGACGTCGAACATGCTAGAAAATCACTTGATTACCAGTCAATGATGTAAATTGTTAACAAGCGCGAGAGAAACCACCAATGGTCCTCAAGGTACTATCAACACAATTCACAGAATGTGAATAAAGGAACTGAAGTCGAACACCCATGAAATCACCCGATCGAAAGCCAATGATGTGAACTTGTCATCGAGTTCGAAGAACTTGCCATTAGGGCATGCAAGCTCTAAGGTACTGGAAGGGAGTCTCTCGGTCAACTTCCTGGATAATGAGCTGAAGTTGACAGGAAGCGGCCATGTCAAAGGAGGGCCATAATGTATCCCACATCATCGACACGAGATGAAGGGATGCAAAATGATTTTGGATGATACAGAGAATCAAGGGTAAGTGTAACTGCAAAAGGACAAATCTTGAATATATCAATGACACGATTGGAGGTTTGGCAGCTTTTGGATCCATAGGATCAGTGGTCATAATCACATGGTAGAGATCAAATGGAAGGAAAAATAAATGACCCAACCTAGGAAGGTCGAAGATGAAGTGAGGACATCCCAACCCAACACGAAGCAGAAAGTGTCATTTTCAAGAGTGAGTTGTCGCACGAATGATTGAATTTCCAATTTTTTCCCCACCATTTCTGGTAGGTACCCCAATTATTTTTTAATCACAAGCTTGAAGGGGATAGAATATGCTTGCACTGTAAGTTCATCCTTCGTATGAACCTGACCTAGTAAGTTTAACGAGCCCTAAGAAGGAGAAGCTCATGTTCGTCATGGTGACGAATCTGATGTCATTTTATGTTTTAACAAGTCCTACAAAGGTGCAACTCGGTATCTTTTTCATGTTTAGAGAGTTTGAAAAAGACATGGAAAAGAAAACTCCACATAGTCCCTTTTCGTACATTTGTGTCTCTTAAGCTCGAAAAGGTAGAAAACGATACTTGAGAGAACCACTTGAACATTTCATTCAACGAGTACCTTTTTCGTAAATAGTGCATCCCAACCTGAAAAAGGGGTAAACATATACTAGATGCACGACATTTTGCATCCGTTAATGAGTTCAAAACAACAAGAGCTCAATGAAATTTTCATGTTTAAAGGGTCGGAAAAGAGATTGAAAGCGGACCCCGCATTTTCTTCTCTTTTACGAGTCAAAAGGGAAAAATACTCAATAATCTTTTCATTTGAGTTTTATGAGTCAAGAAAAGAGTTGAAACGTGACTCAACACCACCATCGAACATCCATCACCTATCATTGTGCACAAAGGTAAAATGAATTATCTAGTTCTTGAGGTAAAAATAGGTCAAAAACACTTTAAAACCCTAATATTTCATGAAAAACTGAATAAAAGGACGGAAAAGTAAATATATTTTACCATTTACCTTTTTACCTTGTTGTGAAAAACTTTTTACCCACTTTTGCCCTAATTTTTCGAGAGCAATGTGCGGGAGATCCGGGATTTCATTCTCCGAGCTGTCAGTTGCAGGTAAGAGCCAAGACCTTGAGCTCCATATCTATATTATTTATTCCTATTTTTATCCATTTTTTGGATTTCTGAGGGAGGTTTTGCCAAAAATAATTCTCCCTAGGTCGGTGCCATTTCCGGGCACAGAATCGCGTAGGTCGAGGGTTGCTAAAACAACCAACCATGCTGTCGGTGCAACTGTTTTTAAAATAGGCACGATGGAATCGTGAACAAAGAAAAACCATTTTTTCTCTTAGATCCACCATTTGAATCCAAATTTTAGTTGCAAAAAATGATTATTGACTTGAATACATGGTTTTTGTAGCAAAGAATCGTCGAAAATGGTAGACTAAAATGAATGTGAGCACGAAGATGTGGACACCCAAGTAATGGTTGATTCGAACTACTTGGATTCCTTGAGGAAATGTGGGATCCTCAAGTTCTTTCTCACACCAGGGATGCGGGCTCAACCGGAGTTGTACCTGATTAATCTCTGGGACATAAATCGGGAAATTTTTTTCATTGGTGACCAGGACTTGGAGTTGGAAACTTCATAAATCTATTTCATCATAGGACTGACCCAGAGATGGGAATCAGTCAACCTATATGGGTCACGACCGATTGGGGTAAGCATATCCATGCTACTTGCCGAACATTGCCCAGAAGCCCTCAATTCCAAGAGTGGCAAGATCGAGATTGTCACTGTGCGAGATCTTACACTGAGAGTGCTACTGTTGACCATCAATAGAGTGCCTGGGTCCCAAGTACAACACAATGCCAACAAGTCTAAATTTCTATATGCTATCGATTGTACATCACCGACGATCTTCAATTGGGCAGAAGCCATGAAGATCAACATGAAACACCAACTGTCCAAAGCTAAGGTGGGGAATCTGAAGCAATTTTGCTTCAGATTTGTGCTAGTGACCTTCTTCCTGGAGCGGGTTTCGTTGTTCCAGTACTAGCTAACTAAGGTAGGTCCATCGATGCCACAATACCCACAGATGGTCTGTTGGAGTCATTTGATGCCTAGGATCGTCGGGGGCCAACATATGTCCTACAAGCCCACCTTCTTCTCATGGCTACGATGACAGTAGATCGTAGTGGAGGATTTCCCGTACAATGGTACAGAATTCCGCAGAGATTCAGATATGCCGCTTCCAGATGGGGAGGATTTCGACGATGGTAAAAAATAGATTTTTGATTTTTTGATTTTTAATTGTTTTTTATATATATGTGTTTGTAACAACATTTTGTTTTACCAATGTAGATGTTGGACCAGAGCGTCCTACTAGGATGTCCCCGATAGCCAGGTGCATCACTCGCTAGTTTGATGTCGATCCTTATCAGAAAGGAAGCGAAAACGAGGAGGAGATTGCAAGGAACCTTGAGGGGTTGACTTGTGGTATCCCAGAGTATGCCTAGGTGGGAGACATCCCACGCCAGTACCAGAGGCATACGGTGGGGTATCTGATCGGATCCATTGATTGCTGACTCATGTAGCATGAGCAGTTTCATGTTACCATGATCACCATGTTGATTAGCTCCTAGGTCCAGCATTTACATTTTTGAGGCCTGTGTGCCATGAATATATGAGGCCTACGAGCCGTGAATGTTATTTGAACACACATATTATTTTTTTGGGTTTTGATGTATCAAACATTATCGCCATATATATATATATATATATATATATATATATATATATATATATATATATATGTGTGTGTGTGTGTGTGTGTGTGTGTGTGTATTTTCTTGCTTACTATGGTACAAATGATTTGTTTTAGCTTTTCACATGTTTCGTAAATATCTATCCAACACATAATTAGTTAATGCATCTGTCAATGTATTCATGTGCCTGGGAATATGATGATATGTAATGTAATCAAAATTTCTTTCTAGTAGACGAATACGTAGATACATTCTCAATATCTGAGGGTTTCTGATGGAATATTGCCTGTTGAGTTGAAGGACAACAAGTTGTGAATCCAGGTTGACAACCAATTCCCGAATGTCAAGAGCAATGGATTCTGACAACAATTCAATAACTGCATTGTATTCAACAATGTTATTAGTTGTACAACCTAAAAAAATACCTTGAATATCAATCAACTCACTATGAGGGTCATAAATGGCCCATGCCATGGAGGATAGATTCTGGGTACTACAGTAAGCACCATCAGTGAAACCGATGTGAGGAGTCACAGACATCTGCAAAGCAAGGAAAAACATAGTAAACAGGAAAGTTGTTTGAAAACTAACACACCAAACCACACTGCACAAAAATGAATGACACACTAATGTACACAAGTAACCATGCAAGATGACCTAAGCATAGTATTTTTTGAGATAAAGCCCATTTCGGGGCTTGTCTAAAGGATTTCCTTCATAATCAATTAGCTCATAGGCCCCTTTTTGCAACACTCATTTAACAATGTAGGGCCCATGCCACATGGGTTCGAACTTGCCTACCCCTAGCTTATCATTAGCTTGATCATATAGTAAAACCAAGTCACCCTCAGAGAACGTGCGAGGGGAGATTGACCTATCGAAATGGGACTTGACTTGCTTCTTTTGTGCTTCTATGTCCAAAGCAGCAAGATGACGAGTCTCATCCAGCCATTCTAAATACAAGAGGCATTCTTTGTGAGGTGAGGTTTCGAGGACAAGTTCGACAACTAGCTTGAGTGAAGGAATTTCGCACTCAATCAGTAAAGTTGCTTCCAGACCATAGACTAGCTGGAATGGTGTGAAACTAGTTGCGTCCTTGGTCGAGGTTTAGTAAGCCCACAGAGCTGAAAAGAGCATGAGATGCCAATATGACTTATGCATCCCAATAGTACGTTGAAGCATTGTAACCAAAACTCTGTTCACAGCTTCAACTTGACCATTGGCCTAAGGGTAATATGGGGTTGAGCCATCATGGTACAAACCCAATGTAGAGGTTAGCTTAGCCATCATGTAAATTCAGAAATGGGAGCCATGGTCGGTGACAATGGCTTGAGGTATGTTGAACCTAGAAATAATGTGATTGAATAGAAATTGAGCTATCGTTTTACTGTCTACAAAGTATGTAGGCATCGCTTCAGCCCATTTGGTGAAATAATCCATAGCAACGATAATATAACCATGACGCTTGGCCAAATGAGGGTTACATGTCATATAGTCAATGCCCCATTTGGCAAAAGGACCAAAGGTAATGACGGGGTGTAGGTGAGCAGGCGAGCGTGCATCTTGCGCTGGTAAATTTTGCATTCATGACACTTGCGAATGGCAAGGATGCAATCCTTAAAGATGGATGGCTAGAAATAACTAGCATGAAGGATTTTTTGAACAGTAGCATAGCCAGACATAGGACCTCCACATACCCTAGAATGGAGGTCATTGAGAACTCTCTTAGCCTCCTCAAGAGTAAGGCATCGGCGAAGAACTCAATCGACACGACACGGTATAAAGTATCTTCAATAATACGGTAGGGTTGGGAGTGATGTTAAATGCGTCGGAGATCATCCTTAGTCAACGCATCTAGAGATACATGATGATATCACCATACCACGGGTCAAGGGTGCTAATCAGGAAAAGAGTCTCATCTGGGAGCTGCTCATCTGCACCAGTGGGGAGAGATGTAGAAGGAAGGGAGCAAATCAACTCGGCAAAAACCAGTGATTTCTTAGATTTGGCAGTAGTAAACACCAAATCAAATTCTTGAAGGATGAAAATCCATTTAGAATACTTGCCCCGCAGCAACTGACGAGTTAGGATGTAGGTCATGGGGTTGCATTTAGAAATCACAGTAGTAGTGAGTAAGAGAATGTAGTGCTGAAAGTGTTGAACAGCATGTACGACAGCCAAAGCCAATTTCTCGACATGGGCATAACGCATTTTGGTGTCGACGAGATTGTGACTGAGGTAGTAAATAACATGGTCATTTCCTTCATCATCATCTTGTACTAACACCATAGCAATGGTACTACAGGTTGCAGCTAGATAAAGGAAGTAATTGTGATGATAATCTAGGGGATGCAGCAAAGGAGCATTTATGAGGACACCCTTAAGGTCATTGGAAGACTTTTGGGAAATCTCATCCCAAACAAAGGGAATTCCTTGCTTTAGCAACCGAGAAACTCCTAAAGCTAGCTCAACATAATTGGGTACGAAACGACGGAGGAAATTTTCTTTTCCCTGCAGGCTCTGCAGTTGGTGCAACGAAGATGGAGGGGGTAAATTAACAATGGCCTCGACTTTAAGTGGATCAAGGGGAATGCCTTCCTTAGAGACAATAAAGCCGAGGAGTCGTCCGGATTTGACGCAGAAAACACATTTATGCAGATTAAACTGAATGTTGTAGTGTCTACAGCGAAGAAAAATCTGACGAAGATGATCAAGTTGATTATAGCGCTTACGAGAATGAGTGGGAAGGTCATCCAAGTAAGGTTGAATAATGTTTTGAATGTCGTAAAATGTATAGGACATCACCCTCTGAAATGTAGCCCCAACACTTTTGAGGCCAAAAGGGAGTTTTTGTTTGCTCCCAGCACATTCATCAATGATCTTATCAATGAAGGGAGTGGGATAGTTATCCTTAGGACAGGCACGATTGAGATCACAGTAATCGACGCAAACGTGGATTGTGCCTTGTTTCTTGGCCACCGATACAATATTTGACAACCAATCTATGAGAGGGATCGGATAAATAAATCCAGATTTGAGAAGTTTTTCAATTTCACCCTTGATAGTTGTTGCTTTCCTAGGATGCACTGGCGAAGCAGTTAGCGCATGGGCTTCATGTGAGGATAAGTTGTTATTTCATGCATGATAATTCTAGGATCAATGTCAGACATTTCCTCATATGACCACGCAAACACATCACAAAATTCATGGAACAGACGAGTATAGATCTTGATCTCATATGGAGAACAAGTTACCCCGTTATGGACATTTTCAATGACACTAGGCTTGACAGAAATATCAATTGGCATCATTTGGGTAATGTTACCCAAATTTCCTTCCGACCATACTTCATGAGGCATGATCGGCACCTGAAGTGGTAGGGAAGGAAACTGAGAAGAGAACTCTTCGAGACAAGTAGACATGACTGTCGGGCTAGGCAGGAACGAGGAACGATGATGAGTATCATTCCAAGGTGGTTCCTCTAGAGACATTACTTCCATGATACTCTCGTCAGCAAGAAAAATCTCAGCTAAGGGATCAGGAGATTCCGAAGCACCAAGCCACAGGGATTGAGAATATGTATCGAGAGATGTCCTCGAAACAAGAAAATCAAAGGATACGAAACTTAAGGCCGAAACAATTTCCACATAATTGATTTTGGTGGGACTAAGTGGCATAACCTGGCCCCAGGTATCAACAAGATCCGGTGAAGGTATGACCCAAGGATCAGATTTGACTGAGATCATGTTGACATAGGCAACATGAGGAGGTGGGAGCAAAAAAATCCCCATCAAGGCAGAATCTTTAAAAATTCCTGCCCCCACACTCTCATAAGGAGCACCGGTGTGCTTAACATACGAAACATTTCCATCTGAGGAGGAAGAGGCAAAGAAGGACAATTGGTCAACTGTGACGATCTTCCCTTGATGGGGAAAACGAATCATGTAGAACAGGGAGGAGGCTACAACATGTATGGCATGGTTCCAACTTCGTCTGAGTAGAAGATTATAATTGAGATTAGCGTCAACAATCTCCACCTCGACGTGTACTATCTTGCCCTCCAAAGTAATGGCAAGGTTGGGTAAGACACCGAATGGTTGCGAATCATGCTCGTCAAAAGCTTCCAAAGTGTTAGGGGACTGGTTCAAAGTAGGAGAACCAATTGCCTTCCAACAAGCAACTGACATGATGCAAGTAGAAGCACCTTCATCGATGATGGTGCTATGAATAGTTTTCTCATTGATGATTACCTAAATGAGAAAGGAAATCTGATGAGGTAGTCCCAGAAAGTGGTTCTCTAGATCAAAACATATCAAATTGGAATCGATAGGTTCAATACCTTTAATAGCTGACAGTAATGATTTCCACTAAGACGGACAACTTTGGAGTACCTCGAGAGCAGACATAGCTGACGGTGCCTGACCCAAATCCTCAACAATATTATAGTGTTGAGCGGCTTGAGCATTGGGATTGTACGAGGACTTCCTTAGCACACCTCGAGAAGGTTTTCGAATGGGGGAATCAGGGTTAGGGCACTCAATATGAAGAGGGCCAGAACTCTGGGCTGAAGAAGAAGGGGTGGCCTCTTTCTCTTTCCCGGCTGTCGGAGCAAGAGTTTGATAATATTTTGATCTAGTAGCCACATTAATAGGCGTAATCATCATGAACACTTGTGATCCTGAGGAAGGAGATGATTGAGGTTGGTCTACCATTTGAGTCTGCTAAGACGGAAATGGCTCTTTCAGGATAATTGGGGTCCCTTTGAGCAAACGACTAACTGCGGACCATCAGGGACAATCCTTAGTATAGTTATCCTCCTCACAAATGAGGCATAGACTTAGGCTTCCATTGTGAAGAATCATCAACAAACGACATAGGAGGACCCTACTTTGGAGCATCGGCTTTAACGTTGCCTTTGCCTTTCTTCTTACCTTTCGAGGATTTTTCCGCTGTGGTAGAATGAACATCATGGGCCTTTGAGGTTTTACCAAGGCCAGGTGGATTCTGGGAGGGACTATTGGAAGCAGTTTTTGAGACCAACTTCCATTTGGAAGAAGATTTGGCAAGGGTCTGGGATACTGAACCAATTACTCCATCAACAGTTGGTGTAGCCTGTGACTTTGATGTCGTTGGATCGGATGATGGCCTCGGATCATCGGGTAACAACTCATACAAAGTGCTAGACGAAGAATAAATGAGGTCTAAGTTTTGGGCACGAGGTCTAAGTACTCTAGCAGCTACTCAGCTTCTCAGATCAATTGAAGAGTAGGCTACAACAATGCAGGGGGGTTTTCTTCATTTGGTGCATTATTTTCCATTAATGTCAAGGGGGGAGAAGAATTCCTTGAGTGGGATGATTGTTGATTCTAGGGGGAGTATAGTGATGGGAAAAACCATGCTTCATTTTAGGGGGAGCTTGGTCTGAAATTTTATGAGAATTCATCATGATTTTGATAAAAGCTAACAAATTGGTTGTGGAAATCTAGGTTACAACTGTCAAAATTTATTATTTTGGGTACGTTGAATCCATTTCCAACATCAAAAAAATTATTCAAACACTCCCACACTCGAATTTCGGTGAATATTTGGAAAATTTCTTGCCAAATTCCAGTGATAAATATGTCTCATTGTCTCGGTGTGGCCCAAGTCCAAACCATAGTAATAGTTCACCTGAGATTCTTGTACCAACAACAATAGTCACCTCTCAGTGACAACTCCAAATATCTGAATTCTCAAGTACCAAACCAAACCCACCTCCAAACGAAATTTCCCTACCCTCTCCTCCAATTTTACCCCAAATCCAATGTAAGAATACTCGCATCAACACTAATTTCCCACACTCATCATATCCCTGAGTCAATTCCACCAACCATCACTATGCCCATGCGATCCTCCCCCTATCCCCTTATCCAAAATTAAAATCAAGGAAGATAGTTATATCAGGGCATAGAAATTATAAAATATTAATAAAATATTAATATCCTTTTAATCTCAATGAACCCTATAGAATCACATAATCCTATCAATTTAAATATTAAATAGTCACGCTAAATGTATAATTTATTAATTATATGTCAGGTATAAGGGTTAATTAACCTTTAACCAATATTAACTATTAATTAAACTCAAGGCTGACCATACACTTGATCATTAATCAAGCTTAATGTTAATCATAGCTTATTCATTAATCACGCTTAACCATTAATTAATCACCTAACATAATAAGCTACAAAATAATAGCATATTTGTGCGAGATTTGGGTATGTAGCTAGCATACACATGCCTCATACGTATATACTAATAATACTTATAAGGGTCAATCACATAAGTCAATAATTTAGAAAGTAGGTTAATAACCTAGTATAAGATAATAAGGTAAGGGTGTGTGCACTATAATGTATTAGATCATGCATTGCATATGTCATTTCTAAACCTTCAATCAAGAAGTAGTGGTTTTACATTCCTCTACCTACCCCATACAACCCTTGGGAGTCACTCTCCATGGATTACATGCCAAGTTTACCATCAATGAAGCATGGTAATGATTGTGTGTTTTTGGTTATCGACTAATTTTATAAGATGGCCATTTTGGAACCATGCAAGAAGAAATACCCACGAGCATTTTTTGTGTCATCCCCAAACATATAGTCAAACAAAAGTGGTAAACAAGTGCTTAAAAACTTATTTTGATGTTTCAGTTCTCAAAAACCACACAAATGAACACAATGGTTATCCCTTATAAAGTAATAACTAGGTGTTTATTAGATGCCTCCAAGGATCATGCATTGGATACAAAACATGACTTAGGAGGATGCAACACTTAGAGAAAACACAAATATAATCAAGTAAAGAACATGACAACACTAGATATCTTGAAACGACAGTTCACATAGGCTCCAAAATTGAATTAGACCAAAATTTTGGAGGCTATTTGTCGCAATAACAATAGAGTATCACAAGAGAACCATAATATACACACCGATATCTTCCAATGGAATGAAAATAAGGCTATGGAATTGATTAAATTCAAGTTATTGAACCTAGGACCCATCTCATTCTTGGTAGGACATGTCAAAATTTGGACAAAATCCTTATCTTCTCATGATCCCATCAAATATCCCAGTACGCTCATCAATTGTAGGCCTTGAAAAACATTTCCAAAGAGTCATGTCTTGATATAATGGTTGAAGTTGGACAAAAATTATGTATATGTGCATATTTCATATATCTGCAACTTCTGTATATTTGCATCTACCATATATGTGCAACTTCCATATATGTGCATATACAAAAGTTACGCATATAAAGAAACTGTGCACAACTTCAACCTCTGTATATATGTAGCCTCTGTATATGTGCAGCTTCTATATATTCACATATGTTAAAATTGTGCATATATGAAAGATATGCACATATATAGAAGTTGTGCATATACAGAAGATATGCGATACAAAATATGTGCATATATTTTGTATATGTGCATATCTGAAAGTTGTGCATATACATGTGCATATATGGTAGATGTGCATATACAAAAGATATGCACATATATGAAAGTTATGCATATATAGAGGATATGTGCATATACGAAAGTTGCACATATACGGAAGATATGTGCATATACATATGCTATGTATATATGGAGACTATCATATATATGGAAGTTGGGAATTTTTTTTGTATATGTGCATATACATAAATTCCACATACATGGAAGATATGTGTATATATAGAAGTTTCACATATACAAATATATATGCATATATGAAAGATATGTAAATATACGAAAGTTGTGCATATACGGAAGAACATATGCGCATATTTTGTATATACATAACTTTTGTATATGCACAGCTTCCGTATATGTGCATCTACCATATATGCATAACATCCATATATGTGCATATATAGAAGTTGACAACAACTTCAACCTCGGTATATGCACTAGTTCCATATATGCACAACTTTCTTATATGTGCATATACACAAGTTGCACATATATGGAAGATATGTGTATATTGTATATGTGCATATATTTTGTATATGCATAACTTTCGTATATGCGCATATATGTAATTTGCGCATATAACGAAGATATGCCCATATATAGAAGTTGTGCATATATGGAGGTTGAATTTGTGCATAAATTATGTATATGTGCATATATGGAAGTTGCACATATATGTTAGATGCACATATATGGAAGTTTCACAAATAGGAAAGATGCACATATCTTTCATATATGTGCAACTTCTATATATGTGCATATCTTTCGTATATGTCCATATCTTCTGTATATGTGAAACTTCCATGTATGCACCTATCTTCCATATGTGTGCAACTTATGTATATTCACATATATTCCTAACAAAAGTTGGTTATGAAATATCTAAGTTGGGAACTTTCAAATTTTCAACAACATAAGTTCTCCCATTAAAAATCTCACTTGATTTTGGGTAATTTAGTCATTAGGAAACTAACTTATAGCCTAAATTTACATGAAATTCTAGCTCCAAGAAGCTATCTTCCCTTCCCATTATGGCTTCCTTTCTTTCTCGGTAACACTCAGTGATCATCCAGATAACTAATTAATCAACCTAAATTAGCTCATGCAGGCAAATAATTTGAGTTACCCAGTTGAGATGGAGATTCCAAGCCATTGTACTATTAGTTTTAGATTATTTTGAAGTGTACAGGTGGTGCATGCAGTCAAAGGAAGGACCTAGAAGAATTGCGCAATACAGATGAGGGAATTTCCTAATTAGTAGGGGCCTAATTCGCAGAGAAAAATCCCAAGGAATTAGGAGGTTGGAGGGCTTTAAAATTGGCTAAGTGTTAGCTAGATTTAGTTAGTCAGGTAGAGGGATAGACTATACACTTTCAAGGTCTACTCAAGCTTGAGAAAGCATTGTATTTCTTCTCTATTATTTGATTAATGAAATACAAATAGTAAGGGGTTTTGAGGATTCAGTTAAACTAGTTTTAACTGACCGAGGAACTAATGGAAGGTCAATTTTTGTAAGTGGAACTTAAACCACACTGAATGAGCATCCAGATAACTAATAAATCAACCTAAATTAGGTCATGCACAAAGAGAATTTGAGTTACCCAGTTGAGATGGGGATTCCAAGGCAATGTACTATCCATTGTAGACTATTCCGAAGTGTATAGGTGGTGCATGCAGTCAAAGGAAGGACCTAGAAGAATTGTGCAATCTAGATGAGGGAATTTCCTAATTAATAGGGGCCTAATTCCCAGAGGAAGGCACAAGGAATTAGGAGCTTGGAGGGCTTGAAAATTGGCTAAGCGTTGGCCAGATTTAGTCAATCAGGGATAAATTATACACTTGAAGGGTGTGCTCAACCTCGCGCAACCATTATATTTCTTCTCTATTCTTTGATTAATACAATACAAATAGTAAGGGGTTTCGAGCAGTTTCTTGCCCCTAGATAAATCTCTATGTATGCGTGTTAAATATTTGTGCATGTTTATGATATGTGTTCTCGATCGTGAATTGTTTTCCACAGATGAGTAGAGTAGATTTGAGACTTATGATTTAATAAATTTCATGAGAAGTTTCGAATATACACATAAAATTTTGACATGGTATCAGAGACGGAATCACTATAGAGCAGAGATTTCGAATTTTTCGTTGTAGGAGGTTCGAATTTGTAGAAGATGGATTTCAATGAACTAAGGCTCGAGTATGCCCTTGAGGGAAGCTCGAATTATGTTGCATGGAAGGACCGCATGGAGGTAATACTGGAGGATAATGGATTAAAGGATTTCATTCATAATGATATTCTAAAGCCAATAACATTTGATGCTAAGGATCTAGTAGAATAGAAGAAGTTTGTTTCCAAGGTAAGGATAATCATATTGGAGGGAGTACGAGACCATGTTGTCTCAAATTTCCACGAGAAAGAGACTCCATATGCAATGTGGCAAGCACTGATAAATTTTTTCCAGAATAGTAGTGACCATAGGAAGTTGGCACTCAATAACAAGCTTCAAAATATCATGATGCATAAGAATGAGATTATTTTGCAGTACCTGAGCATGTTCACAAAATGTCATGATGAACTTGGTCAAGTTGGTGTTACTATCACAAAAAATGATTTACTGAGCCTATCCCTTCTAGGATTTCCCAAGAGCTAGCACAACTACCAAGATTCAGTGAATGGGAGGGAGAAACTACCAAATTGGGAGCACTATTGTCTAACTTGGGCAGGAGGAAATAACGTGGAATAACATAGATGCGACCTCATCCAAAGAAGAGGAAGATGAATTTGCATTAGTAAGCAAGGGAAAGAAGGCAAGGGAAGAAGTCCCAAGGTGAGGCTAATTCCATCCAAGAGGGAAAGAGGAAATACTTGTGAAAAATCAGTTTCTTTCATTGTCATGAATCCATGCAATATACCAAGAAGTGTCCACACAAGAAGGCAAACAAGAAGGAGCCTACAATAGCAGCAATAGGTGAAGCTTTGGCTTCACATTTTGAGCTTGAGTTCACTCTTATCACATGCATGGGGAGCACAATGATGGGGAGCATGTCGTACTTCAACAATGGTGCCTCCTTCCACATGATAGGGAATAGAGAATTTTTATGTGATTTGGAGTAGAAAGATATCCGTATGAACATTGAGTTTGGAGACGGTGGAAGGTATAACATGACTGACATTGATATAGCCACCTTTAAGAGGGAGTCGGTCTCCTCTCTCAGTCTCAAGGATATGATGTTTGTTATGGGTCTAAAGAAGAATATTATCTTTGTTGCGGTTTTGGAAGACTATGATTATGATGTGAAGGCATTCCTGAGAAACATAGCCATAGGAAAGGTGAAGCAGATTGGGGTTTGAGTTAAGAACCTATTGTAGCAACTATAACCACCCTCCAAAAATTTTCCTTAACATCGTTTTGGAGCCTCCCTACCAACCATCCTAGCAGCATGTCTTGCACTGTCAAGTACATAGGCTTCATTAGTTTTTCGGCATCTTTCTAGCCTGTACATTTTAGTTTGTTTCACTCCCTGACAGACTGCCACTCCGAAATTGAGCTAGTAGTTGGCTGAGAACATCCCTCATAAAATTGTGAAATTCTGGAGGGGAACCAACCTTCCCTCTAGAAATTGTGCAAATTTGTTGGGTAGCCTGATGGGCTTAGAAATTGCATAATGCAGTCAGACAGTCTTCCTCGGGAAAATTGGGAAATCTGGCCCAAAACTGCAGCTTAACCCAGAAATTGCGAAAATCAGTTGGGCAGATTGCTAAGCTCCAAAATTGCACAGTGAAGTCAGACAGGCTTCCTTGGAAAAATTTCTCAATCTGGCCCAGCATAGCAGCTCAGCCCAGAAATTGCACAATTCTGGGCAGTAGTCACCTGCTCCTCCTAGAAATAATACAACCCCTCTGGGACAACCAGCCTAGCTCCTCCCAGAAATTGCACAATTTTGGACAAAAGTCACCTGCTCCTCCCAAAAATTACACAATCCCTCTGGGACAGCCAGCCCAGTTGCTATCATAAATTGCACAAATCCCTCTCTCAGTCAAGCAGGATGTTGCGTGTGCCTTCAGGTTGACCAGTTCCCTCCAGGAACGAGCAAAACTAGTTTGTATGCATGGGATGCTCTTCCCAAAATAGTAAAAGGCAACATGCAAAAGGAATCCCTAGATCTAGGGATCTATTCTTAGCAACTGGAGGTTACATGCAAAGATCATTTTAGAAACCTCCCGCTAAGTGTCACTTTTTCCTAGATTTGTGGCATGCATGTCATAACCTTGATCTTTTCAAAACATATGAACTAGATGATGCAAATATCATTCCTCACATCAATCTTGCAGCTATGACATCCCACATTGCATCCAGGAATCTTCGGCACTTTCATCTTAGCTATTTCAGGGTAAGTCTGCTTTTCATGTCTTGCACTACATTTCTGTCACTTTTTGTGTTTCACCTTGTGTGAGTGTTGTCTACTTGATTTCAATGAGCACTTGTTTTCATTTCAATGTATGTTATCATGTAGAAGCATTGTTTAAGTTTTCATTTGCATCTCACTATTGTCGCATGCATGACATTGTTTTGCACCGACAGTCGTCGTTGCGGCAACCTACTTCACACACATGGATGTCTTCCCGTTTTCTAAATCTGCACTTAATGTTTGCATGTATGATCATTCACTCTTGTTTACACTCAGTTTCACCATGCATTCAAACTTCTCATGTTTTCAGTCGTCCGTCGGTGGGTTTGGGCTGCCTTGCCCCAGACCTTGCCTTGCCCAGCTAACATTGTGCATTTCTGGAAATGAATGCTCTTCTTTCCTTCCAGAATTTTCCCAAGTCTGACCCATCACTAACCTCCAAGCTTGCATTGCGTAATTCTGGGAGGTAGTGCCTCGCTGGCCCCAGAAACTGCGCAATGCAGTTTGCTGGTTTACATGTCACTGCTCATTGATATTCGCTTTGCCTAGTTTCAATCCTTAGCAGGCCAAGATGGACTGTGCATTGCACAAATCTAGCATTTAGTTATCCTCCCAACAACCTAGATTGTGCCTTGCGCATTTTTGGTAGTAAGTCTCCCAGGCTCCCGATGAAAATTGCACAATTTTCACACACAGTCACACAGGTATGTTGCATGCGAGTCCTCCAGTTTGTTTTGGTTTTTGACTGACAGATTGCTTGTCATGAGTTTTCCTATGTCTCCACGTATCATAGGTGTTTATCTGCCTCTCAGCATCACAAGTACAATGTCTTCCAAGAGAGCAGAGTCGAAGACACCGTTCAAACCACAACCGGGGATGCAGTCGATCAAGTGTCTATGAACTTTCGTATCTATGAAGACATCAAGTTGTTAATGGATTAGGATATCAACATGAAATGGTAGCAGTGTCACACTGAGCATCACCATCAGCAGTGGGAGAAGGTAACAAACCTGCATGCGACAAATGCAAGATGAAGGTTGTTAACAGCGCAAAGGAGAAACAAAGTTGCAAGCTCAAGCAGATCCACTTGTTATGAAGGAAACTTTAGAGGCTGAGGCTATGAGGCGATGGCATGATAAGAGGATTGCACGAAGGTAAAGAGAGAAACAAAGAAGGAGTTGCAGGTGCTAAAGTAGCAACTCAAGGAAGAATAAGAGTTTCACAGACGAGAGAAGGAGTTGTAGCAGGAACAGGTACAACAGGAGGCGCAACATCTACTCACTGATGAAACTACACCCATACATGATGTAGATCCATTCAGCAACTGGCATGGAGCAGACATGGTGAGAAGTGTTGTCGATCGCATGTAAGGGTATTCAATAGCATGGATGTCATTGTGCACATGCATGCGATCCCACCCATTTGGCAAACTCACCGAGGTGAAGACAAGAAGAGAGTCCGAGTGGAGCTGAACATGTATTTTGACAAGTTGATGAGCATGGTCATCAACACACACTCAGAGATCAGCGTAGACACTATGCATAAGTATATTGCTGGTCTAGCTACACTCAAGATGATGATGCACATGTTATCAGACGAGTTGGACAAAGGAGCCATATCAATGTACCTAGATGCAACGGAGGCAAGAATTCGCTTTCAATAGGATGTCACAATTGAGAGCACGGACACCATCACGAATGAACAAGCTTGGCATCAGTTCATGACTATCGATCATCGAAAGGATGTCAAAGAGTTGGTCTTACCACAACTGTCCGAGTGTTAGTGATAGCTTGCATGGCTTGCTCAAGCCTATTTTGTCTCACATGGGTACATGTGCAGATTGGATGTAACATCTTGTAAAGTGGAAGTCCAAGTGTCGATAGTTGAATGTAACAGTCATAGAGTAGTTGAAGAGTCATGAGGGTAGGTGAATAGTCACAAAGGGGAATGTCAAGGGTCACCCCACCCTTTGCTATTTATAGTACCTCATAACTCATTGTAAAGGCTTTTGGTCAGCCAAGCTTCTGATAAGAGTATCTTAGAGAAAGCTTGGAGAGTATTGTAACGAGCCTTGGCTTCTCCACAGTGCAGAGCTAGTATATCTCTTTGGAGGAGCAAGCAGCAGTGACTATAACGTTCCACTATCGGGATTATTGGTTGGTCATGGTTGTACTGTATGATTGGAACTTTCACTTTTTAATATAACAGAGCCAACACGTTTCATGCATATGTTGTTATCATATTTCAGATATCTTGGTTACTCTAATGATACATGTATCTTTTTCTTACACATGCATGTATGGACACTTTCTGTATAAGTATGTATGAATCTTACTGAGATGTGTTGCTATTTTAACCATCACTTTGGATTGTTAGCTTACTTTCTTTCCAATTTGTGATGCATCTTCGCTCGTGTGTTCCCTTCCAAGCTGTGTGCTTCCACATGTTTCCAAGGGGCACACTCACCTCACTTTCCATGTGTTAGAATCATTCCTACAGCTTCCTTGGCTTGTTGTGCATGTCACACCCTTGCTACCAATAGGGACATCTTACTTTCCTCTGCACGCAACTACGGTCAAGGCAATAACGTACAACCACTGCTGGGACTCCTACACCAAACGGTCTGAGGTCTAGTTGGGCCTTCTTACCGGGGAGATCCCATGATATGTTGGTGGGTTCAGCGCCATCAACATTTCGGCGCTAGAAGGAGGGCTAGATGACAAGCTAAGTCCTCACAATCTGTTTTGAATCTCTGCATATCTATCATGACTAACTACAAAGTTTGCCTTTCGGAGTGTATGTCTAATGGAAATGACTTCAAAATCTCGGACAAGCTCTGGGATAACTTGTCACATAAAACATACAATGGTAGAGGCTATGTAGCCTTGGTTAGGTACGCAGTCGGCATTGTAGGGTCATGCGGAATACATGGAATATTTGAAGAATACATGACCTGTGCACTGTTTGTCTACATGCTTCGAGGGCACCTAATGCACTGGTGTGCCACATTGCCTAAAAAATATATTCATTCTCTTTTTCATCTAGTTACAAAGATAGATCGTGCTTTCAATCACTTTAACCGTAAATCACTCAACAAAGAAATTCTGGAATTACGAAAAGCACCTGATGAATCTGTTGAACAGTTTCACGCGCTCTTTTGTAATATTGCATATCGATTTCCCAAAGATGAAATTGATTGGGAATTTCTCGATGGAATATTTGAGTATCTTCTTTACATATCTGAAAATCCACAATTCTTGAAATCACTTGAATCCCACTCAACACACTTTAGTGATGGACCTACACAATCACAGGAAGGCACAGTTGTTGTCACAAGTGACTGTCCTTCTTCACCTCATCAAACAACTCCAGCACCGCAAGGTGATGTGGGAGATCATGCACACACATTTGTTAAACTGACACATCCTCCCACCCCACCTGCTCTTGATATCTACACAAATTTGGCTTGCAAGCCTGTTGGTTGTCATGTGGATTCATTCCCTCAACCTCTATCCCTGTGTTCTGTTGATCCTCCGGATTGTACTGTCTTATGCTCTTTCATTCCAGACTCCTCACCTGTTGAGAATGATGATGCAGCCAACCTACTCCATCATTCATGATGAGTGTGTGTGGGAATCTAAAGAAGAACCCACAGTGAAGGATGACTCCCTTCCATCCACACCTCATCCGCTTTATCCTAAAATCCCTTGTGATTCTACCACTGTTGATTTCCTCTGTGAAAACTCATTTCCAGATGTTTCTACTTCCATTCGTTCACAGGACACGTTAGATGTCAGTCTGTCATTACATTTTGGAGAGGACACATCTTCCTCTAAAAATCCGTCCAATTTGTCATCTGTCATTTCTGAAAAACACAGAGGGTAAACATCCTTTCTTCTCATCTACCCCCTCTACATGCTTCATCCAATCATGAGGATGTCGACAAACATCCTGAATTTTTTGATCTTGGTTGTTGTGATGTCTCTACTTCTTCATCTGATCATGATGTTAATTAAATTATCGTCAATCTGTCTAAGGCACTGGTCTACGATGATCTATCTTCCGACGAAGTCGAAACGCAGCAGGTTGTCGAGGCACTTCAGTTCGGGCTGATGGTTATGGTAGGCCCTCACTGTCCTGAGGTTGGCTTCACTCCCGATTAGGAAATTTTTGAAACACGCAAGGCTCCTCATCACTCTCTGCTTTTCATTGAAGATCAACCAAACACCCATATTTCGGTTCCTCCACTCGAACTACACGACCCCATTGCTCTTGCATTAGAGGAATCTTACACAGCAAGCACACTTGCAAAATGTAAGTGGTATACCTTTCTCATGTTTTCTTGCATTTCACAGTCAAGAGAATGCATACACTTAACATTTTCACGCAATGTAGCACAACACCATGGCAAGTCCACAGAGTGCATGTCATGCACTTTCACTCAATTATGTTATGTGGATGTTTTTAAACTCAGAGTGTGTTTGTCTTGATCGTTATATCTTTCATGTTTGCTGGGTTGCGCAACTGGGCAGTTCATGAAACATGCCTTCACCAACATGGGTCGACCAATGCGACAGTGGCTGCATTGGAAATATCACTTCACATGATCAAGCCCATGCACCATTAACTTAGGAGTAGGAGTAGTGTTTACTTTTGGTTTTTTTCTTGCATGCTTGTTTTCTTATTTTATTTGCTTATGCATTTACTTTTACTTTTGTGTTGTTTTGTTGTTTGTATGCTTGTTTCCGTCCGTAGGTTAGTTTCACATGAAACCATGTGCGACTCTTGAAACAAGCTGGGTAAAGTACAAGAGGACTTGTGTAGTTATCAATACTTGGTTATCTATCGTCCTGCCTCTACATGAATAACTTGTTGTCTTCATTCCATGATATATCAATGGAAAATACATACTGTTCGAAGTGAACCTTGGTGAAAACACAGTGCTTGTGTGCTGACTAGTGTCAGCTACTCTAGTCGGTTGTTTTTGGGTTAATCCTTGACAACTTAGTCAAGTCAATTAAGGTGAGGAGGAAAACCTTAACAAGCACGTCAGAGGTATATATAAGCTACTCCTCTAAAGGAACAACCTCTTCTGCTCTCAATAAGTTAAGATCCCTCTTCCACCTCTGAAATGAATTACTACGCACAGCTACAAAAATAAAAAATGAAAAAATGAAAATGTGAAAAATTTCGAAAAAAATGAATAAGGTCAAAGAAGAGAAAGGCTTCCTACACAGAGAGGTGATACAAGTAACTACACAGGGGTACTGACCAGGCTCGCTGGCAGTGAAGTGATGCTTGTGTTCCTGTGTGACTCCATCAGGTATGGTCCAGGCCTGCTGGCAGCGGAGCAACACCAGAGATGAAACTAGAACTCTAACGACAATACATCTTGTGCACCAATATACCCCTCATCCTAATAGAAACAATTGTGTTGGCTTGGCTTGGAATGTGTGTTGACCAACCAAGAGCTTGGCAGATGCTACATCTTACAATCAAGCAAGTGCAGAAACCAAGATGAACAAAGAACTGAACAATACTTCCAGAGGTGTTAGACTTTTTTTTCACGAACAATGTCCATTAAGAGAACTGGAGTTCTACCAGTGTGTCGCCAAGTGTTCTAGCGACTACAATCACCCTCCAAACTTTTGCCTTAGCTTCGTTTTGGAGCCTTACTACCAACCATCGTAGAAACATGTCTTGCACTATCAGGTACATAGGCTTCATTGGTTTTTCAGTAGCTTTCCAGCCTGTACATGTTAGTTTTCTTCACTCCCCTCACAGGCTGTCACTCTGGAATTGGGCTAGTTACTGGCTAAGCAGCTCCCTTAGAAAATTGCACAATTCTGGAGGGGAACCAGCCCTCCCTCCAAAAATTCTACAAATCTACTGGGAATCCTACTGGGCTCAGAAATTGTGCAATGCAGTCAGACAATATTCCTTGGGAAAATTGCACAATCTAGCCCAACAATGCAGCTCAGCCAAGAAATTGTGAAAATCAGTTGGGAAAATTGCTGAGCTCCAAAATTGTGGAGAGCAGTCAGATAGGCTTCCTTGGAAAAACTACACAATTTGGCCTAGCATAGCAGCTCAGCCCAGAAATTGCGCAATTTTGGGCAGTAGTCACCTGCTCCTCCTAGAAATAATACAGCCCCTCTGGGACAGCCAGCCTAGCTCCTATTAGAAATTGTGTAATTTTGGGCAGCAGTCACCTGTTCCTCCCAAAAATTGCATAATCCCTCTAGGACAGCTAGTCCAGTTCCGCTCAGAAATTGCGCAAATCCCTCTCTCAGTCAAGCATCATGTTGCATGTTCCTTCAGGTTGACCGTTTCCCTCCAGGACTGAGAAAAAATGATTTGCATGCATGGGTTGCTCTTCCTCAAATAGCAAAAGGAAACATGCAAAAGGCATCTCTAGATCTAGAGATGTATTCTTATCAGCTAGAGGTTACATGCAAAGATCATTTTAGAAACCTCCCGCCAAGTGTCTCTTTTTCCTAGATTTGTGGCATGCGCGTCATAACCTCGATCTTATCAAAACTTTTGAACCAGACACTACAAATCTCATTCCTCAAATCGATCTTGCAGCTTTGACATCCCACATTGCATCCAAGAGTCTTCAGCACTTTCAACTTAGATGTTTTAGGGTAAGTCTTCTTTACATGTCTTGTGCCGCATTTCTATCATTTTTTATGTTTCTCTTTGTGTGAGTGATGGATGCTTCATTTCAATGAGTTCTTGTTTTCTTTTCAATGTATGTTATCTTGTAGAAGAATCGTTTCAGTTTTCGTTTTCATCTCACTATTGTCGCATGCATGACATTGTTTTGCGCTGACGGTCGTCGTTGCAGTGACCCGCTTCACACACATGCATGTTTTCTTGTTTTATGAATCCTACACTTAATTTTTGCATGTATTATCATTCACTCTTGTTTACACTTAGTTTCACCATGCATTCAGACTTCTCATGTTTTCAGTCACCCATCGACGGGTCTGGGATGCCTTAGCCTAGACCTTGCCTTGCCCAGCTAGCATTGCCAATTTCTGGAAGTGAAGGCTCTACCTTCCCTCCAGAAATTGCACAAGTCTAGCCCATAATTGACCTCCGGGCTTGCATTACACAATTTTGGGAGGTAGTGCCTTGCTGGCCCCAGAAACTTTGCAATGCAGTTTACTGGTTTACATGTCACTGCGAACTGAAATTGCGCATTGCGTAGTTTCAATTCTCAACAGGCCTAGCTAGACTATGAATTACATAGTTCCAGCTGTCAGTTAGCCTCTCGACATCCCAGACTATGCCTTTTGCAGTTTTGGTAGTCATTCTCCTAGCCTGCCGGTGTGTGACACAGGTACGTTCCCTCTGCAGACAAAGGCAACCCCTCTAGCCCTAGAGTGGGTCTAGTCACTACAAAGACAATACCAAAGCAAATTTCCTTAGAAAGTTGGTGTTATGAAGGCCTACCTTCGGTCCATCGTTCGATGAAGTCCTCATCGTGTTGCTCCAGCCTTCGTTCTTCTAGTCACTTGTACCTGAAACAACATGTACAGAAACACCACAAATGTAATAGGAAACAACCAAACAATCTACTTGAAGAGTCAAGGAACCTCAAGCTATCGACATACAATTTCAACATGCGATATAGGAAACAAGCTATTGATTTGTATTAATATAAATCAAAGTAAAACTTAAAACCAAGCCTTAACATCGTAAGTCTCCTCGAAGGGTCCCATCGGCATGTCTTCGTAAGCATTTACTTCTGAACCATCTCCCAAGGGAACAAATGACTCTCTCTTTAGTTCAAAAGGTTGATGCTAGAAATTTCTCAAGTCAACTCTACTCAAACATCTCTCAAGCCAAAATACATGTCAAGCTACTTCCACACTTCAATAACACTCTCTACCTCTACTCCTCTCACAGAAACCTGAACCTATCAAATTACATCTAGCTATCATCCAGTTACCTCCAACTAGCTAATCTCATTCATGGAGGAGCCATTTATAGGAGGGAGAGGTTCCATAAGACATGGGAGGAAGATATTATCTCTTAGGGAAGTTGCACAAAAGTTGGAACAACTATCCCAGAAGAGAGAGGCGAGCTCAACTAACCCAACAACCATCCCTAGGACCGCCCATGAAGCAATTTCATCTCGAAGTTTTGACGAGTTGTTAAAAAACTTTCCAAATTTGGCTCGTCGTGGGTGCAACATAGGGACAGAGTGAAGACTTCGCTAGTGCTAGTGTTAACTTGACCATCTTCATGGGAGGGATAACTTATGACCTGTAATGACCCAGAAACTTAAGTAAAAAGGGGTCTGCTTTAGGGATAATGAACTGAGACATTCTTCCTGAGATTACAAGGAAGGTTTTGACACATCATTGGCAACATGACACAGAATAGATGTCAGCAACATGGACCAGTAGTATCCGGGATCAGGGAATGCAGAGTTGATGACAAATTATTGTGTAACAGATGCCCCCTAAAGCATGAAGGTCGAGAGAGTGGGAGGGGTGAAATGCTTTACGAATCCATAACCGAAACAGAACTTCTTCACAGAGAACCTGCAGACGCAAGTACAACTGATATATCTGATACATGAGAACATAGTGAAAGGACATACATGTTCATAAGGCATGGGTGCAGCCATCCAGAACATAAACATAAATGATCTATGGTATGGACGCAACCTTCCAATCAGAAAGACCAAAATACTCAAGTATGGTCGCAGCCATCCAATCAAAAGAGTCATGTATGAATCAATCCACTCAACCTAGACATGTGTAATCTGAGCCCAGGGTCTTGAATCCCAACTGGACTATGGTACAATTTCTAATATGCGAATAAATGTGTTGAAGTCGAGCATACTAAAAAATCACTTGATTACCAGCCAATTATGTAAACTGTTAACAAGCGCGAGAGAGACCACCAATAATATCAATGGTTCTCAAGGTAATGCTAGTACAATCCACAAAGTGTGAAAAATGATCTGAAGTCGAACACTTGTGAAATCACTCGATCGAAGAACAAGGATGCAAGCCTATCGTCGAATGCAAATAACATGCCATTGAGGCATGCAAGCTCTAGGGTACCAGAAAGGAGTCTCTATATCAACTTCCTGGATAATGAACTGAAGTAAACAGGAAGAGACCAGTCGAAGGAGGGCCATAATTTTTCCCACATCATCGAACCGAGACAAAGGAACAAGATGAATGTGAATGAGACAGAGAATCTGAGGAAGGTGTGTAAGGTCACAGACTACAAAAGGATTAAACTCTTGAACATATCGGTGACACGACTCCAGAATTTGGCAGCATTTTGGTACCAGGGGATCAAAGGTCATGATGATGCAGCAAGGATCATATGGAATGAGGCAAAATGAATAACCCAAAACCCAGAAAGCCAATGGTAGAATGAGGATATCCCAACCTGACACGAAGCAGAAAGAGTGTCGATGTCCAAGAGCGACAAGCTGCCGTAACAACCAACAGAATGTTTCCAATTTCCCCCCACCATTTCTGTCGAGTACCCCAATTATTTTTGAAGCACAAGCTTGAAGAGGATATCATATGCTTGTAATGTAAGTTCATCCTTCGGACGAATCTGACCTAGTGATTTTAATGAGCCCGCGGAAAGAGAAGCTCGGTCTCATCATGGTGACAAGGCCAATGTCGTCAGGGTTTAACGAGTCCGACATAGGTAAAACTCAAAGTCTTTTTCATATTTAGAGAGTTTGAAAAAGACATGGAAAAGAAAACTCCAAAGGTCCCTTTTCATAAATTTGTCCCTCGAATCCGAAAAGGTAGAAAAAAATACCCAAGGGAACCTATTGACCATGATAGATCAATGCATACCCTTTTTGTAAATAATCTATCCCAGCCCAAAAAAGGGGTAAACTTATACTGGGTAGATGAAATTTCGCATCCATTAATGAGTTCGAAATGACAAGGGCTCAACCATATTTTTGTCTTTAAAGGGTTGGAAAAGAGCTGAAAGTAGACTCCCATTTTTATTCTCTTTAACGAGTCAAAAAGGGAAAAATACTCGGCAATCTTTTTATCTTTTATGAGTCAGAAAACAGCTTAAAAGTGACTCATCCTAGAGGAACGAGTGGTATAAAGGGTAGCAACTGGTTCCAACAATAGAGGAACTGCTCAAAACACATAATGGTCAAGGGACTGGCTAATAAAACCACTCATCGCTGTGGTCCCTCAGGAAAGAAAAAAACAACCAAGTGAAAGCATATGGTCAGCCAAAGAGATGGTGGAAATGGAATGAAACAACCAAGGCTCATCTAGCAGAAATTAGCTGATGAAAATGGAAACCATGAGATGTAAGTCAGGTGTGGGTTCGTTTTTACACAAGCTTGAACCATGGAGAACTTTGCTTGGGTGCGGTTTCATGTTTACACAAGCTCGAAACAAAAAACTATGCTTGAATAAGTTCGCATGCCCCAGTATAATGACACAAATCGAGGTACATGCCCCCCAAGCTTAATTTCATTCAACTAGGTGGATGGAATGAAGGTTCACTTTCAAGATCTTGGAAAGACATGACTAGGATTGTATGAGATCTTAATCAAATACTCAATTTGGAAAGGGAGTTGTTTCATTTTTTAATGAGGTTGACACAGTAAAATAACTATCCTCAAGACTCTTATTTCATTTTTTAATGAACTTGACACAAGACAAAGAAATATGCTCATGAATCCTTGTTTCATTTTTTAACGAGGTTGACACAAGATCAGGAACTATCCTCAACACCCCTTGTTTCATTTTTTAACGAGGTCAACACAAGAAAAGAACTATCCTCGTGTCCTGTTTCATTTTTTAATGAGGTTGACACAGGAGAAGAACTATCCTCGGCACCCCTATGAAGCGATTTCATCTCGAATTTTTGACAAGTTGTTCAAAAACTTTCCAAATCTGGCTCGTCGTGGGTGCAACATAGGGACAGAGTGAAGACTTCGCTAGGGCTAGTGTTAAATTGACCATCTTCGTCGGAGGGATAACTTCTGACCTGCGACAACCCAAAACCATAAGTAAAAAGGGGTCTGCTTCAGGGATAATGAACTGAGACATTCTTCCTGTGATTACAACGAAGGTTTTGACACATTATTAGCAACATGACAGAGAATAGATGTCAGCAACATGGACCGACAGTGTCCAGGATCAGGGAACGCAGAGTTGGTGACAAATTACTGTGTAAACCGTTGAAAATTACAGAATATTCACAGATAGTTACATAGGTACATTCCATGTCAATCCTCCAGTTTGTTTTGGTTTTCGACTCACATATTGCTTGTCATTAGTGTTGCTATGTTTCCAAGTATCACAAGTGTTCGTCTACCTCTCAGCAGCACAAGTACAATGTCTTCCAAGAGAGCAGAGTCGAAGACATTGTTCAGAGCACAACTAGGGATGCAGTCAATCAAGTGTCTATGAACTTTCCTATCTATGAAGACATCAAGTTGTTCATGGACCAAGATATCAAGATGAAATGGCAGCGACGTCACAGCGAGAAGCACCATTCGCAGTGGTAGAAGGTAGCACATCTGCATGTGACAAATGCAAGAGGAAGGTTGTTGATAGTGCAGAGGCAGAACAAAGTTGTAAGCTCAAGCAAATCGACTTGTTATGAAAGTAGCTTTGTAGGTTGAGGCTATGAGGTGGCAGCATGACAAGAGGATCATGCGAAGGCAGAGATAGAAATAGAGAAGGAGTTGCAGGTGCTAAAGAAGCAACTCAAGGAAGAACAGGAGCTCAATAGACAAGAGAAGGAGTTGCAGTAGGAACATGTATAACATGAGGCACAACATCCACAAACTGATGAAAATGTGCCCATACAGGCTATAGATCCATTCAGTGGTCATCATGGAGCAGACAGGGTAAGCAGTGCTATCGATCACATGCAAGGGTATTCAAGACCATGGATGTCATTGTGTGCATGCATGCGATCCCAACCATTTGGCACACTAACCAAGGCAAAGACAAGAAGCAAGTATGACTCAAGCTAAACATGTATTTTGACAAGTTGATGTGCATGTTCACTAGCACACACTCGGAGATCAACACAGAAACTACACATCAGTATGTTGTTGGTCTAACTGAACTTAGGAAGATTATGCGCATGTTATCAAATGAGTTTGACAAAGGAGCCATATCAGTGTACCCAGATGCAATGGAGGCAAGAGTTTGCTTTCAGCAGGATGTCACCATTGAGCACATGGACACCATCATAGAGGACTAAGCTTGGCATCAGTTCACCACCATCGATCATCGCAAGGATTTTGAAGAGTTGGTCTTACTACAACTATCGAGTGTTAGTGATAGCTTGCATGGCTTGCTCAAGCCTATTTTTTCTCACATGGGTATATGTGCATATTGGATGTAACATCTTGTAAAGGGGAAGTCCAAGTGTTAATAGTTGAATGTAACAATCATAGAGTAGTTGAAGAGTCATGAGGGTAGGTGAATAATCATAAAGTGGAATGTCAAGGGTCACCCCACCCTTTTCTATTTATAGTACCTCATAATTGATTGTAAAGGCTTTTGGTTAGCCAAGCTTCTGATAAGAGTATCTTAGAGAAAGATTGGAGAGTATTAATATATTTATTTGGAGGAGCAGGCGGCAATAACTGTAACATTCCGCTATCAGGACTAGTGATTTGTCATGGTTGTACTGTATGATTGTAACTTTCACTTCTTAATATAGCAAAGCCAACACGTTTCATGCATATGTTGTAATTGTATTTCAGCTATCTTGGTTACTCTAAAGATATATGTATATGTTTCTTACAGATGCATGTATGGACTCTTTCTGTATAAGTATGTATGAATATTACTAAGATGTGTTGTTGGTTTAACCATCACTTTGGATTGTTAGCTTACTTTCTTTCCAATTTGTGATGCATCTTTGCTTATGTGTTCCCTTCCAAGCCCCGTGCTTCCACAAGTTTCCAAGGGGCGCACTCACCTCACTTTCCATGTGTTATAACCATTCATACACCTTCCTTGGCTTGCTACGCATGTCACACCCTTGCTACCAACAGGGACATCTTACTTGCCTCTGCATGCAACTGCAGTCAAGGAAATACTGTACGACCCATTACCGGGACTCCTACACCAAACGATTTGAGGTCTAATTAGGACTTCTTACTGGGAGATCCCCTGAGATGTTGGCGGGTCCAGCACCGTCGACTAAACCTATATGCACTTGAATTAGAAGATACATGCAAAGCCTTGATGAGCAAGGAAAAGACTATATATATGGTGGTTGAGACGGATCATATTAGACCTCTCAACATGCAGACTCAAAAGAAGCCTTAGGACGTTTTGGAGAAGCCACAAATGGAGAATCAAAGAGAAGCCAGAGTGGAGATATACACTAAAGTAGAGACCTCCAGGAAGGGGATAGTTCGATCCAAGTGGGCAGAAGGAGAACATTCATCCATGCCTCTAGGAGTGAGGTGGAGCGATGTAGATCCCTAGTCCAAGAGTTGCATAATTTAGGCAGAGTCCATTGAGGAATTATCCTCATGGATCATTACCTTGTTTCGGGGCCCACAATATTCAGCAACAAGAGGATCAGTTTCAGTTAGATGTTGAGAAATGAAGAGGAGTGTTAACATCAGAGTAGGAGGCTCAATATTAAAATTAACAACAACACAATTTTCCTAGTAGAAAGTTGCAGAAACAGTTGATTTAGTTTGTTTTTTGGATGCTTCTCAGTTACAGATGTTGCAGTTGCAGCAGCAAAAGTTAGAGGTGTTGCATCAAGTACATTCCAAAGGTGTAGGATAGGGGTGGTTTTTAATCCCTTTCTTGTTGAGAGGGAGTGTTGAAAATGCAGAAAGAAAGTCTCAATTTTCATTTTTTTCCTTAATTAAAATTGAGAAAATTCGAATTTCCACATCGATAGACAACTTGGAGGAGTTAACTGATGTGAAATAACCCTTTTCACTTAGTTAAGAACAGTCAATTCAAGTTAATGAGTTGAAGTTCAATTTACTTGAGTTGACTCCTAAAAAATAGGAGTCTAGCTCATTTAATTCGAGTTAGGGACATGAAGTTCATGTAGGTTTTAACCCTGTACATAAATTGCCTACAAACAAATTTTTAAAAATAGAAAATATACAATGGCCAAAAACACAAAACAAATACATAGATATTTTCCCCTGGATCGTAAAAATGGTACTCCCAGATTGATTTTTAATTATATTCCTTTCAATGTTAGAATACATATGTATACATGACGAAGCATCCATAAACCCCAATCCATTAACCCTGTATTAGAGCATAGTTGTAGTTGCCTTGACTAGATCTACAAAATACCATGGGAAGAAAACCATCATGCCCAAAACCATGTGCGAAATCCATGCACAAAACCATAGGTAGGTATTCCCATCTAATATAGGGTCGAAAAAAAAAATTCCCAGGGGGACTACCGCCCCCTGCAAAACCCCTAATGAAGGGGGAGTTGGCTGCACCCCCTCTCACCCCCTGGCTTCGCGTGTGAGTCTAGTCGTGGAAATAATATAGCACACACCCAACGGTTCAGTTGTCTGCAATGAGCTCCTAAATTTTAGTAGCTTAGATTGAGTTAATTTCAGTTGTAGTAATTTAATTCAATTAAATTGAGTTATGGTCAGTTAGACTAGTTCTAACTAATGGAGGAACTAGTGTAAGGTTAATTTGTGGAAGTGGAACTTCAACCACACTTAGTGATCATCTAGATAAATAATCAATTAGCCTAAATTAGTTCATGCATGTTGATAATTTGAGTTGCCCAGTTGAGATCGAGATTTCAAGGCAGTGTACTATTAGTTGTAGACTATTCCAAAGTGTATAAGTGGTGCATGCAGTCAAAGGAAGGACATAGAAGAATTACGCAATCCAGATGAGGGAATTTTCTAATTAATAAGGGCCTAATTCCTAAAGGAACATCACAAGGAATTAGGAGCTTGGAGAACTTGAATATTTGCTAAGTGTTGGACAGAGTCAGTCAATGAGACAAAGGGATAAATTATACACTTTCAGGGTGTGCTCAAGCTTGAGCAAGCATTATATTTCTCGTCTATTCTTTGATTAATTCAATACAAATAATAAGGGGTTTTGAACAGTTGTTTTCCCCTAGATAAATATCTGTGTATGTGTGTTAAATATTTATGCATGTTTATGATATGTGTTCTCGATAGTGAATTGCTTTCCATGGATGAGTAGAGTAGATTTGAGTCTTATGATTTAGCAAATTTCATGAGCAGTTTCGAATCTACACATAGAATTTCTACATGAAACCCCTTTGACAACCCCTTTATCTGCTTCTCTTGTGGAATCATAGCCCCCAAACATTATCGTACACCTCATATATTAGCTAACAATGTATTAGGATTGTAGAAATTTTTAATAATATAACACTTATTCACAGAGATTATCTTGATTATACACTATCTGCGGAATGCATGCATAATACATAACCTCCTCTACGTTGATCATCAATTTGTGGAATTAAAAATAATTGCATGCGCACATTGAAACATCAATCACACATATCAACACAGTATGTAATGGGGAAAGCATACAACCGAAAACCCCGAACTAGTTGTATATTATAATGATAGAGAACATGTAACAATACATAGTACAATACTCCTCACAAGTACTCAGTACTATCTCCACCTACTACACACAAACTAGCTCATATCCGAACAAGTCACTGGTTCAAATCTCCTCCACTATTTTCCTGCCTCTACTGCGCAATCCAAGTTGAGAATAGATCCAATCCAAGTTCAAATTCCCTTGGCTTGTATTGCGCAATCCTCATTGGCAATCTCCATCAATGATTGTGCAAATCTCATGCACAACTATAGTCACAACTGATAGTAGTCCCTCCCTTTCACCCACCTCTAACACTTGTCTCCGCTAAACTGTCCAAGCACTGAGTTAACTGATGTATTCTTTAGTTGATTTATGAGTTAATAATTAATTCACATCACTCATCACTAGTGTATTTGGCAGTTAGACTAAATACAACTAGTTCAACTAAGTCAAACTGAACACAACTCCATCAACTCCTCAATCAACTCCACCAAACTCAATCACTTGAGTTCTAACTGAAGTCCATCATGCAATAGCTCAACTAACCCATAGGAAAAGCATATTTCCTTATGGCAGTTGCATGTGCCACATCCGTAGCTCGAACTGAAGTGCTGCAAGAGGATAAGATAATGTTTATAGTCCAAATATTATTAAGAGCTAATAATATTCGACTGTTCTATTTTTAGACTGGCAGTCTAAAAATAGACTCCGCCCATATGTCTAACTAGCATTTGCACCACATGTTGCAAAAGAAACGTCGTAAGGCAATGGCATAAGAAACATTAGCAATTTTGTTGCTTTTTATCGTATGTTATGTTTTAGGGAGATTCCAAATAGGATATGTTCAAAGTGAAGGTAATGCATAACACTTCACTCCAAAGGATTTATGAAAATGCTCTTCATTAAGATTCTAAAACCGTTATAAGTAAATGTTTTAAATCAAACATTTCATAATAAAGTAATATCGTATCACCTTAATTCACAAGGCAATGGATAATAGTTTTTGTTGATTAAAAATTGGCCTAATTTTATGAGGAAAACTTAATAGAAAGGCTTTAATAGTAAGGGGAACATTAATAAACTCCCTCATTATTTGTTATATAATGTTGTTAATTTGGCTACTTGTTGCTTCTTATCGTTATTTCAGTCATGTAATATTTGAAAACTATAAAATAATGGTATTATTTATTCTCTTTGGACCATTGTATTGTTACTTGTTATTGATTCATGAAATTTTTGTATCCTCTCTTTTCATTCTTTTAATTTGTGTCATCCCAAAAAAAAATTCTCCAATAACCTATATTATTGCTATCTTAGCAGTGACATTGCCATTAAGTTTGCACAACTAAGTTTGTAGTTTCAATTGCAAATTTAATGCCTCCATTTTTGCTATATATGAAATTGATATTCACATAAATTGATTAATATAGATCTTCAAATAATTTATTTAAATAACATGTTAAAATATTTTTGAGAAATATAAGGTTTAAACATCTTACTCACATCAACTCATATCTACATATTCTAGCAACATTTTATAGTTACAATTTCTTATTTTATAGAAAATTCTATTTCAACTATTAAGACAACAAGTACACTTTTCAACTCAATATTATAAAATAACATCTATACCAAACAATAAACAAACAACCATAAACTTTATAAAGTGATAACTTTGTATTTTTATTTTATTTCATGTATGTATCACACTAATAAACATGTGTATATTTTAAAGAAATTATTTGTATTAACATATGTATCTAACAGATTTCAAAGTATAAGAAGCGAGCTGACGGTGGATGTGAAATTTTTCTTTAGTTTGTTGTACACAGTTTTGCCCTCTATCATTATCACACCGGCTCATGCAAGGAATTGTGATCATAATTCAATTCATAATATAGTATTTGAAAAAAATATTCATAGATTGGAAATTTCAACGAACATGGCATACACCGAATATTAAAATTTGAATGTGCTGAATCTCATATTCTATTAACGAGAGACATATAAGAAGCCTTTTAAGTTGAAATTAGCAAAGTATAAAATAAATGGTTAATTCACTCATAATACTCTTTATCTTTTTCGTGCTGAAATTCAAGTACAATACTTTCATCCTCATCATTATCAATGTTTCCCTCATCTTTCAAGCAACATGACAATCCCAATCCATTTTATTGGATTTGAATAGCTTTATCATCGTCTTTGATATTCTCCTTAACAATGGGTAATGTTTCCCTCATCTTTCAAGCAACGTGACGATAACAATCCATTTTATTGGATTTGAATAGCGTTAACATCATCTTTGATATTCTCCTTAACAATGGGCAATTACGTATGGTTACATTTTCAAGTTTTGATATTGCCTTTTCCTTCCACACACCATTTGATGATATGATGCTTTGTAAGTGCTCTAAAGACCATTCCTTTAACATTGGAAAATCACCATTTCCAATGTCCAACTCTTTTAAGCCATGACAACTCTGTATGTGTAATACATGTAAACTAGGTAGCCACATTCCCGATAGCAATGGCAATTTCATCAACACTCGGCAACAATACATGGTCAACTTTTGGAGTTTGGACATGGATTTTTTATTACACAAGTTTGATGTTCTTGAAAGACTCTCGAACTAGATTTATGACTATATTACCATAAAAGTTAATACAGCGTCAACATTGATTATAAAAGACCACACCAATTTATGACCTACCCAACCCATCTCAACACCCACTGACCCAAAACAGAAAAATAAAAAATATAATTACTCTTTCATTAGGATTCTTATTAGTCCCTATTGTCCAAGCATGGACTATAGTAATCGGAAATGGGCACTTCAGCATTATTAGTGCTACTTTTACTCCTTGCTTATCAACTATAAACGAAGTTTGTAGAGACATATTGATAAATCATGTTATTTGGCCTTTTCCCGAGAACCGAAGCTAATCTCGAAGCTAAAGCATAAGTTATATTTGTGTTTGCATGATATTTTCAAACTGGTAAAAATACTAACTAATCTAATGTTGGCATTAGTTCGATGGCACTAAATGTTAGCTCTGCTATTTTGGATTTCCATGGGCTGCATGGTATAATAGAGTAATAGAGGCTCCATCGAGGAACTATCAGCCCTGCTTGTATGCCACGGTACACCTGCCAGCTTCTATGCCTGCCACTCCTGCCTTCCACAACATCCAGGTGCCATCTCTTATGTTTGCATGTAAGGAGGTTTCCATTAGGTGTCCATTGAATGGATGAAGACATTGAATGGATTATGCGTGCACTTAGCATTAGTGTTCCTAAGTTTCTCATAGGCTATCGATGCAACTTCCTTCATGGCGCTTGCTTCACTGGCAGCTACGTCCTTGGTATTCCTACTATCCATTTCTTCCAATTAAAAATTTCTTTTCTGTCTCTTATTTTTTTCCTTTTCTTCTAAGTCTAGGCACCAGTGACATACATTTAAGCTCTCTGATTCCAACTGATCAGAGTACACTTTGTTGCAATATCTGCAAGAGTGGTGGCATATGAACAAAGAAGAAAAATAGTGTATCATATCCATGCAGAGAAAAGAATATTAGACGCTATGATTCTTGAAATTGTTGTGGAACAGAGACTCACATATGTGTTGAAATTGAAATTGCTGTGAAACAGAGACTCATGTGTTGAAGTCGGTGGTTGCATCTGTGGAATCATGCTAGAGTTTTCCTTGTTAGTTTGATCTGGTGTAATGCATCTGGTTCAAGTTGGTTGTGCTTATGGTCTTACCCGGTGGATTTTAGAGCCTGCTCGGCGTAGGGCTAGCTTAGTATTTGAAAGAGAAATCCGTGTTCAAATTTCCCAGTAGTGACTCTGTTGTTTCTTGTCTCAGAACATATCAACAGCAACCCGACTTGGTGGAAAACTGTTTCGGCCAAAACATATCAGCAAAGTGAAAAATACTTCCCTGGACTCGGCAGACGATCTCTCAGAACTAGGCTCCTGTCCCCAGTGCATGCAAAGTGGAAGTGTCTTTAACTCAAGCTCCCCCTCTGTGGTGAGATACAATGAACAAGGTGAGACTTCAAACCTCAATGGTGAGGGAACATGTAATACATGCAACAAATTTTAATAAGTGTTATCTCTCGTGTCAAAATGGCTAGGTTATTAGTCGGGCTCAGACTTCGCAGAGCACCTACTAACCTGTAAGCGTTATACCTACCATGAAACCTGCATTATATTCCACCTTATTTCTCTACTGCTCTTCGACCTGGCTTGGCTAGCTCTTCTGCCCTGCGTCTGGTTTCCATCCTTCTATAAGTGCGATTGCCCAATACGCATGCAAATTACTTGAGGGATCTTCTGCCCCGCATCTGGTTTCCATCCTTTTTGTAACTCAGAGAAAATTACTTGAGGGATCTCAAATTTTTCTAGTAAAGAGCTGATGCCCAGCACAGTAGCAAATCATTGATGCCCAGCGCCTACCTTCTTCAACCGGCCCCTCCCTTATTTCTTATCTAGCTCAAGCATGCTTTCATTTTAGCTAGCCTACACCCCTGGGTTCTACAACGTGAGCATGATCCAGTTGCCATCAATAGATATCACCGTGTCAAATAGTGATATGTAAGCATGTTGGGGCTCATCATTGATAGATACGTGGTTGTAACATGGGCCAACTTTTACATTTTAATTCATATTTAATTAAATTAATATAGTTCCTTTAATATACGTGGCTGTAACATGGGCCAGATTTTATATTTTAATTCATATTTAATTAAATCAATATATTTCCTTTAATAACTAGTTAAATGTAACAATTATCACCATGCACTCTGCCCGATATTAGATTTCGGATGCATTACAGGGTCTCCCGGCCACATGCGTTAAGTTTATACATGCACTCTGCCAGATGTATTACAGGATCTCGTCACCACATGCTCTGGCCAACATGATATTCTGGTATGCCAATGTCGATGGCCTAATATACCGAAAAATGATGGGATAATTCCCATTTGTTAACAAAATTTTTGGAACATTAGGTATCAGGGGTTCTGCATATTTCAATGAAGTGCCAATCTTCAACTCGGTCGAGTACTAATAAATCATTTTTACAGGTTGACTGTTCTATACAATGGGTGTACATCCTACAAGATGCAAAGTAAGTTTTCCATTCTTTCACGCTTCTGTGTCTTTTAAATTCTGTTGTTTATGGAACCCATGTGTGAAAACCTCACCCTTGAAGTAGATTTTCATGCGTCTTAACGAGTCTGTCCTTGGCCGTCTCCACACTTCGATAGATGAATGGAGGTACAACATAGCCTTCCTTCCATCTATTGAATATGCATCTTGGGTGCCTGCTGATGTAGCCCCTACCTAAACTGGTCTAAATCCGCTTAGTATAGGCCATACCCCTTCGTATCTAAAATTACATTTAGGTGTAAAATGGGCGGTTCCTAAATGGTTAGGGTAGTCGGCATCCTCACTTTTGTATCTGCGATTCCACAACAAAATAATTTGTGAATAAGAATTTCAATCAAGGGAACGATCATGGATGATTTTATTATTAATAGTCCAGGAAACCATAACTTTAGGAATTGGATAAAACAGTATACAATGTCAATTATATCCTTTTAATGATCTCTTTTTCACAATCATCAACAAATTACCCTCAAAAAGTCCAGAAAATTATTTACCTGTTGAAACCCCACAACTGAGAGTACAGACTTTGTTAAGAGGAGCCTCTGGATTAATTTGGGCAACACAACTGACATGCACAACTGTATACTGTCTGAAATTGGATGTGCCAAGGAAGTGGTAAATGGGTTTCCCATTGATTGAAAACCTCGACTTCCTGTCATTTATCATAACCCCCCTATCAGTATTAATTCTTAGAAGATCACACATGTTGCTTTCGTCTCACTTGCAGTGTCTGCATTCTCCACATTCTCCAGTAAATAAGGGAAGCACACTGTCACCCTCCTTGAGGTCAGTCACCCCTTCTCCAACACTCTCAACAACTTTGCGTCAAGCAACAGACCTATAGTTAGTGACTGATGAATTACAAGAAAATAACTGTCCCTTTTCCCTTTTGAAATTCTACATGATGCCTTCTAGTATGACTAATCAATTTCTTTGAAATCCTACATGCCTGCTAGTATGCCTAATTAATTTCTTTGAAATCCGGAATGCCTGCTACTATGACTAATTAACTTTTTTGAAATCCCACATGCCTACTAATATGACTAACTAATTTTTTTGAATACATAGAACTCATGGGCAAGAGCAGAGTGCATACCCAACTGCTTCATGTCCCAAAATGCGGGGAAAGAGAGGAGTTTGGCCCTGCAACCAAAGCAGTATCAGTATCAGTCATTCCATTTCACTGTTAAAAGAAATATTTGTATGTGTTATACAGTACACTACAATTGGAGATGCGTAATTAATATCCTTCCTTCAAATTTTCTTGATGTTTAATGATAATTATTCATAGCATACCTTTGCTTCCCAGAAATAAAGGTCTGTATGACACAAGGCAGTATAATGCACTTTGATTCTCACTTCCATTGCCTGTGGAGGAGCCACTTCCACTTCTTCAATCTTCAGAAGCTCCCCTGCACCCCATGCAACAGCAGCTGTAACAAAAGTACAAATCAAAATATATCAAATTTCAAGAAGCATAAATTGCACACATACAGTTTGCATAAATCCAGCTCAACCCTGAAAATCAGTTTTGCCATGAAATGATATACATGAAATAAAAAGAATGTGGCCATGAATCCTTGCACTGAACTGAAGTGAACTGAAGCAGTTACCTTTTCATTTGATAACCTGGCCTGCAGTACAGCTCACCATTTTCCTTTCTGCCCAAACAAACAAACTTACTTTTGCCTGTCGCGTTGGTGTTGTAGGAGGCAGAGATGGATCCTTGATTTATATTATACTTCCTTTGAAATTTCCTTGAGTGAATGATGTTGAATTGCTTGTTGATGTAGAATCGTTTTTGATATCTTGACATAGGGTTTGATATCTTGAAAATCTTCTCCACAGAGTTTGGGATTGCCTATAAATGCCTCTATGAATTTACTCAAGCTACTGGGGACTGTTCCAAACAGTTGATTGTTTGATAGATTTAGGAAACTAAACGTAAGGTTGGCTAAAGATGCAAGGACTTTACCCTTGAGTTGATTTCTGGATAGATCAAGGTATCTGAGGTTTTGGAGATCACCCATTTGCATAGGTATTTCACCAGAATTATCTTTTCCTTTCAAGTTAAGCTTTGTAAGTTGTTTCAGAGACCCAATACTCGACGAAATGTTACCAAAAAGTAAATTTACTTGCAAACCCAATACATCAAGATTATGTAACCCATAAAGTGCATCTGGTATACTTCCTGAAAATTTATTATTGCTAGCATTGAAAACAGATAAAAGCCCTACCTTGGCAATCTCAGATGGAAGCTTACCTGAAAATCTATTACAGTCAATTTGTAGGTTAGATAAATTTCTAGCATTGCCAACATCTTTAGAAATGCTTCCTTCAAAGTTGTTAGAACTGAGATGTAGCAGCAAAACTCTTGCCAATCCCCATTCCAAAATAAAAAATCAGTTTTTTTACCTTAATCTTTGCTATTCCAAAATATTTCAGAAATCAAAATAAACCCTGCAAATAAAAATGCAAAAAAATTAGCCTACCTAGAAGTATGTTCTCTTTTGCAATGCATTTATGCTAAAAGGAAATGAAATGCAAAAAAACAGGGTGATATTGCATATGAAAATAAATGGATAAAAAACAGGGTGACTAGAGAACTTAACTAGTGAAACAGTTGAAAATGGTTCTATCAAAGCCGCGCCTCTGCTCCAGCTCGCCATTTTCTTTTACTTGCATCATAATGTGTGCTCAAGTTGGAGATTGAATTATTAGCGCCATGTTTCAAGCCTTTTGATCTTCGTTGGACAGACACAAATCGGAGGTATGCTCTAATCCATAAGGATGGTTGATTGGATTGTTATCGATCCGTGTCGCATATGAATGAAAATGATGAGGCTTCATTGGGTTGAAAAAGATTTGATCTTGAATGCGAGATGCCAGCAAAATGATCGGTCAGAGGTGCGTGCAGATCAATGTATACCCATTGCCAGAAGAATTTTGTCATCTGTGTTCCTTGAAATGAATTATTGTTCAAACATGAAATTGGTATCTGAAATCCATAAAGAGTTTAATAACTGTTGTTTTGAATACTTGACAAACCTCCAAGAAATGGATTTGTTCTCTAATTTGGGAACTTGACGAATCTTCAATTTGAATAACTTTATGAATCTTCAAACACATGACTTCTCCTCGAGTTTGAAGATGCTTCCAAATGCTTTCACAATGAAATTTAATTTAATATATGGCAAGTCTATGTATAATGAAATTTCATAGTTTTCATGATTCCATATTTTTTAAAATGAAATTTAATTTGACATAGAACGAATCTATCCATAATGGAATTTGGATGTGGACAAATATCTAACTCGTTTGGATGAAATGGTAAAAGATTTTGAAGAAACAGAGTTGTTTTATTAACACAATTCAAGATCTATGCACAGTAGTTGTACTCCACTTTGCAGATGATTCAAATTTTTTGATAATGGTATCTAACTTGATACAATATAACGGAATTTAATGTGCCACTTTGCAGATGCATCCACATATTTTTTGAAGATGGAATTTAATTTGATATGGGGCACGTCTATGTGCAATGGAATTCAATGCAATTTTTTACAAATTGACCATGGAGTTGCATAAAGAGAAGGATAGAAAATAGGGGCATGTGGGTGGAAACCCTACTCATTGTTTGGATGTTTGGAGTCGTAGGAAAATACAAAGAGGGACATATGGATGAAAATCTCTACTATTGCTGCTAACTCTTTGAGACATGATTTCTTATGGTGATCCAGGGATGCGCTAGGTTGGATTGTGTTGAACCCTTCAGGTGGTTGAAGGGATAACCTTTAAGATGGAATGTGCTGAACACTTGAGGTAGTTGGAGAAATTTGAAGGCTCTGGCTGCTACAAACTGGAGATGGTTGAAGGGATAACCTTTAAAATGGAATGTGCTGAACACTTGAGGCAGTTGGAGAAAGTTGAAGGCTCTGGCTGCCCCAAACTGGAGACGCAGTAATGTATTGGGAGAGCATACGAGTCATATGTGGTATAAAATGAATTGCATCCTACAATACTGTAATGTCCATTACTATGTATTTCATTTTTCCAACACTAATTGTTCAGCACAATCTCTCCATGTGAAAACAAAGTACTATTTAGTTTAAATTTTATTTATTCACCCATGTTGATGATGATCTTTTCATTATACTCCTAGTGTTTTATGATGGTTGATTTTGAGAGAATGTCAATATTTTTACTTCGGTCCTACTTCTAATTTAATAGTTATGGACAATGAAAGATGGGCCACCATGCGTTGTTTTGATAGTATAGACAGACTGTTTTCATACGGTTTGGTTATGGATAATGAGAGATGTGCTGCCACAAATTGTTCTCATGGTAGATACTGTCTATTTGCAAATATCCACCATTTTCATGGTATAGTTTGACATTTCAAGCCCAAAGTTGTTACATAAATGCATTTCCAGACTAAAACACCAAAAATTAACATTGAAAAACAATTGCAATCTAGCAACGTTATACTAGTTACAAAAAAAAAGGAAGGGAACTAGGAAGCCAGTAAACAATAGAAGCCATATTTGGGAACTGGGAAGCCAGTAAACAATAGATGCCATATTTTGTTTTTTATCCAAGTTGAAAGATATTGTATGAAATCATGACACACATGGTTCTTTTTGTCTTCGCCTAGTCCACATAGTTAACCAGGTATCCCATGGAGTTGCAAATTTGTATTTTCCAGATTCATTTGTCCTTTAAAAATTTCTCTTATCCATCGCTATTTACAATTTTCTAAAAAAAACTCTTGGGAGTTGAAAGTAAGGGCTTTTGTAATTTCAAATATTAAAGTTTTCAATTTTAAATTATTAATGGTTTCCTTCCATATAAAATTATAATGATAGTGATCTCTGAACATCCTTCTTGATCAAGTCATGTTAAGGTTACCTTTATGATATTTATTAAAGTTCAGTTTGATAGATCCTTATAATGTGTTCGGAACTCTATCCTTGGGGAGTGGAACATGAACTCTGTAAGGGCCATTTCAACTTTAGTGTGTTACTCTAAAATTTCTGTACCTTATTTTCTCTTCAACTAAAAAATTGGTTCCAATATATGAAGTTGAAGCTCCTGGATTTAAATTTTCAAAATATGATTTCAACTTCTAAGAAATGAAATTGAAGCTCCTAGAATACAATTTTCTTTGGATCCCAACTGCATGCTACTATCGCTGGAATAACATTCGCACATAATTTTTTTCCAACATGTTGTATTTGCCTTTTTGCATAAGAAAATGGAAGGAAATATATGCATGTATTTTTAAGTCAAAATTAAAATAACCATAAACAACACCATGAAACTTCTTGTAAATTACAAATACGACTATTCAATAGATAACATATCTCAGTAGAAAAAACCAAGTGTAGAGGGATATTGTTTCCACCCAGATGTAGAAATCCCAAAGGCTCACCACAAGTTCAAGGCGAAAATGTGATAATGGAAAACTCTCCCAAAAACAACAACAATGTGAAATCCAAATCCAAAATAAATGAGCATCAGAATATTTCATTACAACGAAATAGATCCCAATTATGTCTCTGTAAAAGAAGGGCATCAATTCATAAAGTAATCAATCAATCCCTTGCTGTACTTAGCCATCGGCAAGGAAAGAGAAATGTTGTTCCTATACAATGAAAAAAAGCCCCCTGAATCCCAAAATATTGTGATATCCATCACCACTTGAAATGAACTGCAATGAATCCCAGTAGATAAATCTGTATCATATGAAATGACTTGCAATTAATCCCAAAAAATTGTGATATCCATTGTCATATCTTTCGCGAGGGAAATGTGTATTGTCATATGAAATAATTTGCAGTGAATCCCACAATATTGTGATGTTCATTATCATCTATGTCGTTTTGCCAATGCTACTTGTCTGGTTGAGCACAATCTCTTTTTGTTAATTCACTTTATTTTTCATTCATTCATCCATGGTGAAGATGATCCATGTTAATCTTTTTACTTCTGTAGTGCTAATTTTATATTATAGTTATGGGTAACGAGAGATGAGCCACCATATATTGTTTTCATAGTATGGACAGACTGTTTTCATAATATTGAGTGTTCTTATAATGACGCTGATACTCTTAGAATTTGTCTTCCAGGAAGAGGAGGTTGAAGTGTAGACTTTAGAGTTAGGCTTCTCTCCATCCTCGTCTTTCTCAGTAATAAAAAATTTCAAAATTTACATTAAAATTATAAAATACTTGTAATGTTATTGAGGCACCCCAATTTGAAGCAGTGGATCTAGACTGTAAGAATCTGCAGGAACAGTGCTGCCGCGCCACCTGACAGAAGATAAGTTTGTAATGTCAGGTAATAGACATGTGTTCATGAAGTTAATCTGTTCTAATAAATAGCACCGAAGATAACGTGCAGAGAAGGATTTGATCTGATAGATGAAATAAAAGCTTTGTTGGAGAACAGATGCAGAGGAATCGTCTCCTCTGCTGATGTTCTCATATTGGCTACTCATGCTGCAGTTGCACTGGTAAGCTGTCAATATCAAATATCTTCCTAAAAAACAATGAATTTAGATGCAAAGGCAATATTTACAACTGGAGAAATGTTTTTCCAGTTCAACCTTTTAACAAGAACAACTTCTCAATTTTGTTACTTTTGTTCTTTCTCTTTACGTTCAACATGGGGAGGACATGGACATCCATCCTAGTTATTTTCGAACCTGCAGAGAAAAGACTAATTTTCTTTTAAAAAAATGGACTGAGAATTGGGATGGGACAAATTGGTCATCCTAATGTTGTCACACTGAATGTTATTCATGAAGATGCAAATACTTTGTATCTTGTGGGGAAGCTATGCTCCGGGGGACGCCTGATCGATGACATGTCCAAAAACGGATGCTACTCTCAGCATTATGCTGCAGAATTGATCAAAAACTTAATTGCCACTGAAAAATCAAAAGAGTACCATCAGTCGGTAAATGATATATGTTGATGAGTAACAGTGAACAACGACATGCTTTCAAAATTATGTGTATAAGAAGATCTTTATATTAGATTGCCACCAGCATCTCTTGCTTGAGCCTTTTAATTTTCTAAGTCTTTTTGCTCAGCTTCAACTCCAACTCCATTTCATTTTTGATAGTGGACTCGTTTTGAATGTTGGCTTATAATTGAAATGCTTTTGTTGCATTCTGGTATCACAAAGCAAAGTCCTGGCAAGGAAACAAGGACAGAAGTACTGCGTAGAGGTGTATATTTCCTTTCCTCTATCCAATAGAGGGGCACTTTTTTTTGTGTCGCCTGATGTGAGATTTTAGCCCTTGGGCCCTGAACTCGTAACATTTTATGGAATCAAACTTAATACCATTTTTAATGTGAAGGAAAAAGAGGATTTACAGTTTATGTTTTTGTTTGGTGCTTCTTATTATGTGAGCAACTTGTGTTTCAGCCCTTTTATATATTCTTATGCATATCATATCTCTCTTATAATTGGAGACCTTTTCCAGCCATTAATTCTTGCTTGCTTTTCCAACAGCTAAAGTTTTGGAAGATGGAACTTCAATAACAAGGTATTTGTCTTTTAAAAAGTTTTGCAAAATCTGATAGCAAGTTGGTGAGAGTCAGATTGTTGAATGGTCTGTTTAACAACAGTCATGGGTGCAACGCATTGAGATGCTACTTACACATATATGCACATATATGTATCAGGGTCTGAATAGTGGAGACATGTAGAGCTAGAATATTGAGCTGCCTTTGATGAAGAGTTTACCATTTTGAGGTCTCATGTTTACCATGCCTTATCCTTCAATTGTTTCCTTAATAAATACTGAGTAGTGATAATAAACTGATAGGTATTTTCTACTGAGCATGCATTTTCTCTTGAAAATAGAACAAAATGATGCCCGAAATACCAAAATATCTTGGATAAGTGCCATATCCTAACCATTTAATATGCTATAATCATTCATCAAAACATCCCTTGAAATCTTGGAAAAGTAAACTGAAAACAACTCTACATAAGGTACCATTTCCTAGCCATGCAATCATTCATCATGATTACACTTGAATCAGCTTAGGGTTAGATTCTATAATTGGTAAAAATATCGCTCAAGTACTTAGCAGGAGGCCAAGTTATATGTATATGTGTGACCATATCATTGTCATATTTCAGGTGTACCTTACATTACAGAGCAGAAATAGCAACTCTGCCATTACAACCAGCTATTTCAAGTAACATACCATACACAGATTTGAGGTAAAACCCGTGTAAAGATGCATGACAGGGTGGCACAGAGTAGGGAATAATTCTAATCAAAGGAAACATTCCCATTGTCATACAGTGAACTGATATGTTGCTAATACTATGCACAATTTTCTTTAGTACAAGCATGGTGAGGCAAATGCAAAAAACAAGTGAGAACAATCAGATTGCTATGGGGCTGGCCTGTATGCTGCCCCTAGCATCTACAAAATACATACAACATCCTCTATACCAAGTATATGATAACTTTTGGCAACCCTCTGACCATAGAATCAATCAAATGGAGTGTCATCCACATTTCTTACTAAGAAGCAACCACCACTGGCTTCTATTAGAAGAAGACCGTCCCACTGGCTGAACATACTCCCTCAACTCATACACAGATAGCAAGTTGGTGAGAGTCGGATCGCTGAATGGTCTCTTTGACAACAGTCATGGGTGCAATGCATTGAGATGCTACTTACACATATATTCAGATATATATATCAGGGTCTAAATAGTGGAGACATGTAGAGCCAGAATACTGAGCCCCCTGTAATGAAGATTTTACCGAAGAGTTTACCATTTTGAGGGCTCATGTTTACCATGCCTTATCCTTCAATTGTTTCCTTAATAAATACTTAGTAGTGACAATAAACTGATAGGTGCATTCTACTGAGCATGCATTTGCTCTTGAAAATAGAACAAAATCATGCCCGAAATACCAAAATATCTTGGATAAGCAAGCTGAAATACTGAGCAGTGTCAATAAACTGATAGGTCTCTTCCACTGAGCATGCATTTTCTCTTGAAAATAAAACAAAATCATGCCCCAAATACCAAAATATCTTAGATAAGTGCCATATCCTAACCATTTAATATGCTATAATCATTCATCAAAACATCCCTTGAAATCTTGGAAAAGTAAACTGAAAACAACTCTATAGAAGGTACCATTTCCCAGCCATGCAATCATTCATCATGATTACACTTGAATGAGCTTAGGGTTAGATTCTATAATTGGTAAAAATTTCCCTCTAAGTACTTGGCACGAGGCCAAGTTCTACGTATATGTGTAACCATATATCATTGTCAGATTTCAGGTGTACCTTACATTACAGAGCAGAAATAGCAACTCTTCCATTACAACCAGCTATTTTAAGTAACATATCATACTCAGATTTGAGGTAAAACCCGTGTAAAGATGCATGATAGGGTAGCACAGAGTAGGGAATAATTCTAATTGAAGGAAACATTCCCATTGTCATACAATAAACTGAAATGTTGCCAATATTATGCACAAGTTTCTTTAGTACAAGCATGGTGAGGCAAATGCAGGAAACAAGTGAGAACAATCAGATTGCTATGGGGCTGGCACGTATGCTGCCCCTAGCATCTACAAAATACATACAACATCCTCTATACCAGGTAAATGAGAAATTTAAGAATGATTGAGTAGAAAACAACTAAATCACTCCAGATTCCCACTGCCAAAGGCATTGGAATGAGGTGCCTATATTAACTTTTCTTAATACTTATGCATGGAAAAATACTCATTATAGACAAAGGATCATGGGATTGCTATGCTGAGCTCTGTATGAACCCTACAAATTTGGCATTATCTTTTTTTTTTCTACAATTGAGAATCTTGGGCATTCCAAAGAGGATAAGTAGGAATTATCGAATTTAGAAATAGTCCATAAATACAACCATGAAGGCCATTATTAAAATAAGGACATTAAGAATTGTTTGTTGCTTCATTAACATCATATTTTCATAGCCATATTTCTGCAATATTCATATTTCTTGCCAAAACATTAATTGACCACTCAATGCTAATTAAATGTGGTTGCATGTATCAATGACTGAATTCTAACTGTTGTCGCTCGTCGCAAGTGAGTCAGTCGCACCATGTAACATCCAAAAACAGACCAAATGGAGGCCATAATAGTAGCATTTCCATGACCTTTTTGTATCATAACATTAGTAGACAAATAACTATTTCAATAAGATGTACATGACACCTCTCCAATAAGTTAACGATGTACTACATGCAATCACCTTTTGTTAGATGCAGCTTCCTGGTTGCTCTTTGTGTAAGATGCACTTTGATATTACTATTTTGGTAGTATTGGGGATGTTGGTTGCAAGGCCAGTGTTAAGGTTTAGATATAAGATATGCTATTTTAGCTTTAACTTTTGGAAATGCTACCAATGACCTAATACCATGCGAGAATTATTCTTAATAATTCCTAATGTCAGCGGTGTGCAATTGCATCTCTAATGGTGAATTATGAGATCACTGTGTCCACTTCATGCAATGAAAATGGATCGATATCTCTCCTCTTGATACAGAGATCTTTCCTCTTGATTGAGAAAGCACTTACTTTATTTAAGAGGATGAAAAGAACCACTAAGTTAACGATGACCAATGCTCTCTACTATTAGAAAATAGGAGGTTTCTCTATAGGTAAGACCAGGAGAACTCATACAGAGGACTCTGAGGCCCCATCACAACCCACCTCTCCATGAAATCCATGGACCATTCACAGTTTCTCATAAGAAAAACCCCGCATTGATTCCCAACCAGCTCCTTTTCTTATAAACATTTTCCTCCCATCCATGGACTATGAAATTGAAGTCCTTGTACTTCTCCAATGGGTGCTCAAATTCAATGTCTATGATCACAGCATCTGAGTCCATCCACCGTATCCATATCCATATCAAAGGAATTTTGGCCCAGAAAGTGTACATTTTCTGATTAAGGAGGATTGTGTTGTAAAACATGTCCAAGCCATGGATCCTGTAATAATCTTGCTTTTTCTTGAAGCACCTTAGAAGCAGATGATCCCCAATTGGGTTCTTGCAGGAATGAGGTTGTGAGCCTATCAAGACCAAGATACGAGGCCTCCCTCCTTCTCTATAGTTCTTTATATGAGGATGGGTATTCAACCATTTTTGTCTCTTGAGGTCCCAGTTTTTCACAGTGCTCCCCACAGTGTAACTAAAGTCAGAATCAGCATAGAAATTATCACAACTTTTCTCCCACTCATCCATTGATCGATACAAGGATTCCTCTTGTTTGCCATTCATTTCATGTTCATTGCTCTGATTCTGTTGAACTCACATTTTGATTTTCTTGAGTACCATCAGTCACATTGGTATCGTCAAACCTCTGGATCCTGAAATTGCATTGTGCTGAAGATTGTTGTGCTTCAATTGTGACAGCTCTATAAGCAATTCCATAAGAGCAAATTCTCCATAAACTCCAACAAAGTACTAGAGCAACAATGACCAGTGCGAAAAACACAAAAATCTTGGAAAAGTAAACTGAAAACAACTCTATAGAAGGTACCATTTCCCAGCCATGCAATCATTCATCATGATTACACTTGAATGAGCTTAGGGTTAGATTCTATAATTGGTAAAAATTTCCCTCAAGTACTTGGCACAAGGCCAAGTTATACGTATATGTGTAACCATATATCATTGTCATATTTCAGGTGTACCTTACATTACAGAGCAGAAATAGCAACTCTTCCATTACAACCAGCTATTTCAAGTAACATATCATACTCAGATTTGAGGTAAAACCCGTGTAAATATGCATGATAGGGTATCACAGAGTAGGGAATAATTCTAATCGAAGGAAACATTCCCATTGTCATACAACAAACTGAAATGTTGCCAATACTATGCACAAGTTTCTTTAGTACAAGCATGGTGAGGCAAACACAGAAAACAAGTGAGAACAATCAGATTGCTATGGGGTTGGCACGTATGCTGCCCCTAGCATCTACAAAATACATACAACATCCTCTATACCAGGTATATGAGAAATTTAAGAATGATTGAGTAGAAAACAACTGCAATCACTCTAGATTCCCACTGCCAAAGGCATTGGAATGAGATGCCTATATTAACTGTTCTTAATACTTATGCATGGAAAAATACTCATAACAGACAAAGGGTCATGGGATTGCTATGCTGAGCTCTGTATGAACCCTACAAATTTCGAATTATCTTTTTTTTTTCTACAATTGAGAATCTTGGGCATTCCAAAGAGGATAAGTAGGAATTATCGAATTTAGAAATAGTCCATAAATACAACCATGAAGGCCATTATTAAAATAAGGACAATTAAGAATTGTTTGTTGCTTCATTAACATCATATTTTCATAGCCATATTTCTGCAATATTCATATTTCTTGCCAAAACATTAATTGACCACTCAATGCTAATTAAATGTGGTTGCATGTATCAATGACTGAATTCTAACTGTTGTCGCTCGTCGCAAGTGAGTCAATCGCACCATGTAACATCCAAAAACAGACCAAATGGAGGCCATAATAGTAGCATTTCCATGACCTTTTTGTATTATAACATTAGTAGACAAATAACTATTTCAATAAGATGTACATGCCACCTCTCCAATAAGTTAAAGATGTACTACATGCAATCACCTTTTGTTAGATGCAGCTTCATGGTTGCTCTTTGTGTAAGATGCACTTTGATATTACTATTTTGGTAGTATTGGGGATGTTGGTTGCAAGGCCAGTGTTAAGGTTTAGATATAAGATATGCTATTTTAGCTTTAACTTTTGGAAATGCTACCAATGACCTAATGCCATGCGAGAATTCTTCTTAATAATTCCTAATTTCAGCGGTGTGCAATTGCATCTCTAATGGTGCATTATGAGATCACTGTGTCCACTTCATGCAATGACAATGGATCGATATCTCTCCTCTTGATACAGATATCTTTCCTCTTGATTGAGAAAGCACTTACTTTATTTAAGAGGATGAAAATAACCACTAAGTTAATGATGACCAATGCTCTCTACTATTAGAAAATAGGAGGTTTCTCTATAAGTAGGACCAGGAGAACTCATACAGAGGACTCTGAGTCCCCATCACAGCCCACCTCTCCATGAAATCCATGGACCATTCATAGTTTCTCATAAGAAAAACCCCACATTGATTCCCAACCATCTCCTTTTCTTATAAACATTTTCCTCCCATCCATGGACTATGAAATTGAAGTCCTTGTACTTCTCCAATGGGTGCTCAAATTCAATGTCTATGATCACAGCATCTAAGTCCATCCACCATATCCATATCCATATCAAAGGAATTTTGGCCCAGAAAGTGTACATTTTCTAATTAAGGAAGATTGTGTTGTAAAACATGTCCAAGCCATGGATCCTGTAATAATCCTGCTTGTTCTTGAAGCACCTTAGAAGCAGATGATCCCCAATTGGCTTCTTGCAGGAATGAGGTTGTGAGCCTGTCAAGACCAAGATATGAGGCCTCCCTCCTTCTCTATAGTTCTTTATATGAGGATGGGTCTCCAACCATTTTTGTCTCTTGAGGTCCCAGTTTTTCACAGTGCTCCCCACAGTGTAACTAAAGTCAGAATCAGCATAGAAATTATCACAACTTTTCTCCCACTCATCCATTTATCGATACAAGGATTCCTCTTTTTTTCCATTCATTTCATGTTCATTGCTCTGATTCTGTTGAACTCACATTTTGATTTTCTTGAGTACCAGCAGTCACATTGGTATCATCAAACCTCTGGATCCTGAAATTGCATTGTGCTGAAGATTGTTGTGCTTCAATTGTGACAGCTCTATAAGCAATTCCATAAGAGAAAATTCTCCATAAACTCCAACAAAGTACTAGAGCAACAATGACCAATGCGAAAAACACAAAAAAATCAAAAAGTTTCTTTTTCATCACATTTACAGGGAAAGAAACGAATAAGTGGATGGTCTCTCTAACACGGGTTTGAAGCTAGACCTGGGTACATGCCATATCCAAGAACACAAGGAAGATCAGATTTTTGAGGATTTTCATTTATATTTTTTCAGATCTGGGTTCATAACTTTAAAGTTACTATCATGTTGTTTGTATGTTGCTTAAGAGCCCTAAGACAAGGATTTGTTTGAAGGCTTTTTCTTTAGCTCTATATAGAAGAGGTTATAAGCTCTGTCTAGGACAAAATTAAGCTACACATGGACCTATCCACATGTTTATGTTTCCCGGTTGATCCTGAAAGTGGTTCCAATGCATTCCTACTCGGAGGAGTTTCAGGACACGCTGGCCTATTTTCCACAGTAAAATATGCCTATCTGCAGGGTATTAAATACTGATCCTTACCTCCAACATTATTTATGTAGTAGGTTGCGCTGAAATAATGGTATACTGCCATGGCCCATATGCATTTCTGGTGGTGTTTCTTTTCTTGAAGCCCGCTCATGGTAGGGACTTGCCACCATGCAGCTTCTCTTGTTAATCAATAAATGATTGTAGTACTTCAACCATAATAATCCATTCCGTTGCCATTCTCATTCTCAACTGTATAAGCCATGGTCTTTTATACAGAGAATTTGATTAATAAATTGGAATCCGGGAAATTTCTTCTTTCCCACATCAATGAAATATAACTTATATCACAGCAAATGCCTAAGTTTGCATGAACATCACATACTATGGTAGAATACAAACACCATTAGTTACAATGGGTAGAAGCTATATTGGTATTAGTATTGGACATTAAGTTATTGTATAGTAGAATAGGTTATAAATAAAAATGCATACTTTCAGTGTTATCGATCTTAGGACAATGTCAACTATTTACCTATCTATCTATTCTGTTGAATTAATGATACCATAAAAACATTCATCCAAAAATAGGCAAGTTGTACATTTAGCATTCCTTTCGTCAACATATGCATACAAATCTGAAATTGTTTTTTCTTTTCCCGTTTTTGGTAAGTTGGGCGGCTGAAATATCATAACAGTATAGAAAATAAATGTTTTCATGTACCTAGTCGTTTGCTGCTTTTTTTATGACTCAAAAACTTGGAACCATGTCAGAAAACCTATCAAATACCAAATATAGCTATCATATAGTTTTAGCTTACTGCTTAGGGTGGCTTATACTAATTCTAACCAGATAACAAGATTGTAAATATAACTAAAAGCATACTAAAAACAAAAATTGTTCATCAGATAAGCAGTGGGGGAGTCCACCTAGATAGTTTTAAGCTTACCAGCATCCTGAGAGTCTGAAAATACAAAGTTATACAATTTTACTCAGTTTCTTTACCATAACTGTGATCTTACAATCCAGTTTCCCATACTGAAATTGTATTATTCCAAATTTTGAAATGAATCTTAACCACAAACTGACCCATGTATTCATGCATGCCATCACATTACGTAGATAGTTCAACTAAATAATATTATATTTACATATATTTTTACTGATAGCACAGACTGTCTGGTAAGAGAATCCAAGAGAAATGCCAGCAAGTACATAGGATGAAAATGTCAGAATCAAGAGCAAGAAGAAAATATATTCAGATGGTAGAAAAATCCAGCAGAATATGTACAATATTCTTCCATCATTGTCTGAGAAGCAGCAAGGGCTTTCTTTCTAAGTTAGGTAAGAATGTTTGGTCTTCATCATCAAAATTAATCCCATTGAGGTGGGTTTAAAACTATCGACCATGATTGTTGGCAGTGGGAATGTTGCATGATGCAGCACTGCTGAATGTATATGTTTAACAGCATTGTCGCCAGTAGATCCTTCAGTAGAGCACCATCTTTTCCCAGTATGATCCTTGAGGTCAACAACTAACTTGGGACTTGCAAAGTATGCTTACTATATATCAAAAGCAAATAGTGGACACCATGTTCATTCCATATTAAGAAAGCAGACAGTGGAAACCATGCTCATTCCATATTGAGAAAGCCATAAATCAGAGCAATACCCCTACTTATATACCCTCTTGTATAGCCTAGATGAGGGGATACCATCGTAATAATTCATGTCAGTAGTTAGCAAGGTTATGCCCAGTTATTAGTCAGCTGTTAGCAGAACGATTGGTTACTTTATGGATCTACTTGAAAATGTATTTTATAGTTCGTGTTTAATTATGTAGAGTGATAGGTTCATTGGGTTAGAGAGGAAGTACGTGAAACTTTTAAGACGCTATCTTAGAGGTGGATCCATCGAGATATTGTAAAAGACCAATTGAAAATAATAAAGTCAAGAGTATTTTTCGAGACATTGTTACCTATATGGAAATAGTAAGGAAGATAAACAAAAGTGAAAGTTATCAAGCCTAAGCGATCATACCTTGTCATGTGAGAAGACTCAGGCAAATTAAATGCTGATAGCGCTTTTCGAGTCAACGTTTTTTGAGAAGGGCGCTTCATCAATATGAATATCATCATGTTGTTGAATCACTAATATTGATGCACTAATTGGAACAGTTGGTGAGGCCAGAAATTCCCCAATTGGACCTAGTTCTAGATAGTCCACAGTTTGATCTGCCAAGTCTGCCACTAGCAGGGATGGAAAATGCCCCCTTCCCACAAAAAACAGGTGGTACTTATTGTTCTTTGCAATTGCCAGAATTGAATGCACCGTTTTGCTGATCACCTTCTCTTCATACACAATGGTTTTCCCTACATCACTACCATGAGATGAGTGAGTTTTCTTCATGATAGGTACTAAGGCATCTTCATCCATAATACTCTCATGCTCTCTATTCATTTCTGCAGTGGAAAATTTGTACTGTTGTTGTGTCTCATGCTCATGGGCGGGCAGAGGAGTAAGGTTGACGAGAGTGTGGCTGAATTATGTTCCAGGCAGGAACCTTTTGACTATGAGCGCAATTCCTGGATGCTCTGCCATTCTTCTTCCAAACACCAGAGCCTCACAATCATCTGGACCTCTAAAGAAGAGAACTGCAATGTTATGGTCTACATTGGAAGGGGCCAACTAGGACTGACTCCCAAGGCCCCTATCCACCACGATGCCGACTGAGCAGGGTGAGTTCTTCAATATCTTCTTGTTCATCGTCCTGAATCCTAGGTTCACAGACTCTAGGACACCATCAACGCGCTAGTATTGGTGGAAAGGGAGGACGATCATAGCGGCCAGTTTCTGGTCCACAATTTTGCAGATATCATTATGCATGTCCTGAAATTGAGAGATTGCTATCATGGGTCTAATCGCCACTTTGCTCAGTTGTCCATACGCCTCGAATGCAACCACAATTTGGTCTTCTTCTGATCGGTTGTGGTTGCAAAACGAGAGACCATTTTTCCTTGCCTTGTGAACCATCATGATGGCAGAAGACCTTTCGGACAACTACACTAGGTGCATAATGTAGAGGTGCAGGGCATATTTTCCAACCCCTATGGATGCCTCTATTAGGTTTATCATGGTTGGGATGTTCCTCGAACCATGTACACAAGCTACAATTCTCAACTCATCTGGTTTATCTCTTTGTATCTTTATGTGCTTCTATGGGACTTGTTTCCATGCTGGTTTGTAAATGGCCATTACTATTGGGATCGTGATGAATGTCGTGACCAGAGCCATCAATACAAGGATTGCAAATGTTTCGTCATTCATCACTTGTTATAATAAAACAAACAAGGAAATGATACTCTTATCCAGAAGATACGGAAATCACGGATCAAATATATTGCTCTGTTAAAGAAATACAAGATAGGCAACTAATACGCAATTCATTCATCGCAGAATCTGAAAGTAAAATAAGCTCAAAAAGATAACCTCGGGGATCATACTGGGAAAAAAAGGTGCTTTGTATGTCTATGCCCATAATACTGGAAAAACTAGTAATAATTTAACAGAAATAAGAGGCCCTGAGGCTGCTGAAAATTTCTTTTGTCGCTCATTCAGCTCTTCCCCGGGCGCTCTGCCTCCAAAAAAACCTAGTGAGGGTTTCATGAACCCTTCTTACTGCTCAGGTTTCTGGTGGCCTTTCCTCTTTCTTCAAACCAACAAATCCAAAAACCCTGTAACATGCATGATGAAACTGAAACAGTATTGAAACTGAAACTGAAATGGTATTGAAACTGAAACTGAAACGGTATTGAAACTGAAACTGAAACGGTATTGAAATTGTTAAAACTGTGAAGCTGTATTAAAAGTATATTAATCTAACGGCACATTATTCTTGAATCATCTAACATTTGATCGGATGGTGCATACTTGTGCCAAGTGGCAATTTGGGGTGTTCATTTAAGAGGGAAAGGCCTTACGGCGTAAAAATAGAGGTCCGTCTATTTTTACCAACATGACCAATCATCCATAAATAGCATCCTGCAACTCATAGACCATGATCCATATGTCTAAAAATAGAGATAGTCTAAAAATAGACTTTGTGCCAAAAATAACCTGCGGGCCCACTTAGTGAAGGCGACTTCTTTTCACTAAGCTCCATCATCTTGTTGCATTTTCAACACTCCATCTCAACAAGATATGAATTATCTGCAACCCCTATCCTGCCTCTCTGGTATTCGAATTTGCTCTTGGTGAGCGCCTTCGTCAAGATATCAACATCCTAATCCTCCGTGGGAATGTATGAAAGTAACATGATTCTCCGCTACACACAATATCTGATATGATGGTACCCAATGTTGATGTGCTTGGATCTATCATGAAATACTAGATTAGCCGAGAGTTTAATGCAACTCTAGTTATCACAATAAATCACAGTAGGCTCCAAGTGTGACCCGAACAACCCAACTAGGATCTTCCTCATCCATATAGCCTCGCATGCATCCAAACTTGCTGCCATATACTCGACCTCTGCTGAACTGAGTGCCATGGATCTCTGCTTCCTGCTGTACCAAGAAACTGTTGTCAACCTGATACTGAAGACCCTCCAAATGTGCTCTTTCTGTCCATTGGGCTCCCTGCCCAATCTGCATCCATGAAGCCACATAGCTTCACCTCATCCTCCTATATGTACCACAATCCATATCTCGATGTGCCTCTGAGATAATGCAATACATGCTTTCCTGCCTTCCAAAAGAGCTTGGTTGGCTTAACCATAGCTTGTGGAAGCTGGTTAATAGCATAGCATATATAGGGTCGTGTATTGACTAGATACATAAGCGACCCCACCAACTATCGATATATAGTGGCATCCACTACCTCCGCTAAAGTAGCATCCTCCTTCCTCCAACCTCCAGGAAGAGGAGTATCAACAGGCTTGCAGCCATGCATGTTGAATTTCTCCAGTATCTCCCAAGCATACTTACCTTGAGAAACAAATAGTCCATCACTGCGCTACCAAATTTCCAATCCCAGGAAATAATGAAGGAGGCCCAAGTCCTTCATCTCAAACTCTCTAGCAAAATCCTCCTTGAATGAAAGTATCAACAGCTCATCTCCTATCAAAATCAAATCATCTACATAAAGTACAATGATCAGCAACTTACCCTCCACCAAAATCTGGTATAGGTTAGGATCCACCTCACTCTTGGAGAATCCAAGTCCGATGAAATAATTGTCTATCCGTGTGTACCAAGCACAAGGTTCTTGTTTCAACCCATACATCGCTCTCTTGAGCCTGCACACATGTGACTCGCTGCTGAAGATCTCGAAACCTTCGGGCTGCTCTATGTACACCTCCTCTTCAATGACTCCATTGAGGAATGAAATATTCACATCCATCTGATGAATGTGCCACCCCATCTACGCTGAGAGAGCAAGAATCGTCTGTATGGAAGAATACCTTGCGACAAGTGCAAAGGTCTCCTCATAATCGATCCCCTCTATCTGTGAGAAGCCTCGAGCAACAAATCTTTCCTTGTACTTCTCCACACTCCCGTCAGCTGCCTGCTTCACTTTGTAGATCCATCTCGAACCCACCACTGATTTCCCCTCCGGTCTTGGGACAATCTCCCATGCACTGTTTCTGACAATCGAATCATACTCTTCCACCATGGCATCTACCTATGCGGGATCCTCCACAGATTCCTCGAAAGAGGATGGCTCAATCACGACACATTTTCTCACAAGAGCCATGTATCCAGTGTACCGATCAGGTGAATGTCTCTGTCTACGCTTTGTTGTAGGTGGTCCTACAACCTTCTCTACATCTTGAGCCAGTCGCTCAGCTTCTGTAGTGCGCTTTCACCCTTTAACGGTTGGCGTTGGATGAGTGGTCTCTTCCACTGCATGAACTTCGTCTTATGGCTGATCCACATCCTGAAGCTCATCCTTAGGAACTAATAGCTCCTCATCTGCATGCAAGTGTGGCTCCCTCTCAAGCAAACACTTCATGGCTTTCTCCTCCTGAAATTTGATATCCCGTCGCACAATAGTCTTGCAACTGTCTGGAAAATACACACGATAGTTGTGGGGCGTATCAGTGTACCCCACAAATAACCCAACCTCTGCGGTCAGCTCTAGCTTCTTCCTGGCATGCTTCGTCACATGCATGTAAACAGGAGAACCAAAAATCCTCAAACGGGATATATTAGGCCTCTTACCAGAATAAGTCTCCTCGGATGTACTCATGCCAAGTATCTTGTGAGGACAACGGTTCTGCACATATACTGCAGTATTGCATGCCTCCGACCACAAGGGAAGGGGTAGGCCCTGATCATGCAACATCACCCGTGCAACACCCACGATCATTCTTTTCTTCTTCTCAGTAACCCCGTTTTGTTGTGGGTTATGGGGAGCTATGAGCTCTCTTCGAATCCCTTCTGCACTACAGAAGTCCTTGAACTTGCCAGAGATGAATTCACCACCATTGTTGCTCCTAAGGGCCTTCATCTTCTTCCCCGATTCCTTCTCAACCAGTGCTTTGAACTCACAAAACTTTGAGTATGTCTCGCTCTTCTTCTGCATGAAGAAGATCCAGCACTTTCGAGAGAAATCATCAACAAAGATCACATAGTACTTGTGCTTTGTTGTCGAAGCTAATGAGAAAGGTCCACACACGTCCGTGTGAATTCTCTCAAGGATCGTCGTGGCGCGACCATCCTTCTCGTGAAAGGTGGCTTTCACAAATTTTCCCAAAGTACACCCCTTGCACTAATCTGACTACACAAGAGTGCCTTTAGGAAGCCCAGTAGAAATCTACTACAGTATCTTCAAGGCTCCATGGTGAAGGTGGCCTAATCTCTGGTGCCACAGCTCGCCATCATCCTAGCTCACCAATCCTTCTGCCTTGCATGCCATTGTTGCGCAGCCATCTACATGCAATTGATAAAGGTTCTTGACTTAGACCCCTATCTTCCGGGTTTCTCCAGTTGTCTTACTGTGTAGGAAAGCCTTTCCCTCACTGAAGACAACATCATATCCCTTGTCTTCTAACATTGCCACAGAGATAAGATTATTCTTCAATCCTGGAACATGCATCACTTCCTTCAATACGAAGGGTTTACCGGAATCCCTCTCAAAGGAAATCGTACTGATACTGGTCACACTGTATCTACCATCATCGCCCATCTCGATGTGCACTCCAAGATCTTTCTCATCCAGATCAGAAAACAAATTTCAATCTCATGTCATGTGAAAAGACGCACCACTTTCCAAGAACCATACCGATCCCATCACACTTGATACCAAGCATGCGATCAGTGAAAAATCCAGCTCAAACTGTGAGGCTAAGGCCTCTCCCACTGCAGATCCAACAGCTTTCTTATTTTTCTTCTTCTGCGGACAATTGTGGCATAATGTCCGTGCAGGTGACAGTGAAAGCAATTCACCTTGGACATGTCCTGCTTCTTTCCTTTCTCACCAGAATGAGAAGCTTTCTTGTTCTTCCCCTTCTTTGCTTTGGCAGCCAAAGCACAATTTTCTTCATCAGATGCCTTTGATGAAGATTCGTCCCTGGTATTCCACCTGATCTCCTCTTGCACAAGATCAGACCAAAGTCTCTCCCATCGTGGCAATTTCTCCCGACCATTGACAGAGTCCTGATAGGAATGCCAACTCTTTGGAAGACCAAGGAGAGCCAAGCTCACCGAGTCCTCATCATCGACAGTCACCCCCACACTTCCCAGCTCATCCCGGCATTGGGTGAACTTTGTGAGATACTTGGGCATGCTATCTCCTTTCTCACACTTAATGTTTCTAAGTTTATCCTTGAGCGCCAACTTCCTCTGGTTGCTCTTGCTTTGGAATAAATCTGTCAACGCTTTCCACATCAAGTATGGAGAAGCCTTTCCATGTAGGCTGGATACAATGTGATCCTTCACGCCCTCAAACAGAATCCTTCGACACTTTGCTGTCTTCTTTTGCCAAGCCTCAACGTGAGCAGCATCAGTAGGCTTTGGGACCTCAGCATCTATGAACTCCTTCAACCCATTGTCATCTAACACCGCCTCCATCCTATCTTTCTGTTAGCTACCTATACCAATAGGTTTCATATTTCATGATTGGCTATGAAAAGGTCCAAATATGCTCTGCTTTGATGATTCAAAGATCACATATTTCCAAGAGAATCCAATCTGTGCTTATAGCTTGGTATGGACTCAAATTTTGATGGATGGTCCAACAATCTAATCTGGATCATGTCATGTTTTAAATTTTCAGTTGTAGAATAGAGAAAGGAGTCTGTCCAAACTGTTTAATCTTGGCAGACAAGTAGTTTAGGTAGAGAAAAAAGGCTCCCAACAGCTTAATCTGGGACCTTGGAAGAAATAAGGGTAGAAGTAGATAGAAAAACAAAAGAAAAAGCCAAAGAAAAGAAAAGCGAAGTAAGGGTCTACAAGTCCAAGTGCACCCTCCAAGAAGAAATAAAAAATGCTAGGCAAATAGATGGGTAGGCAGGTGGGGTTGCAGAAGGGTCATCTCTTATAAGTTGCATGTGTGCTAACTTTGTTTACCAAAGCAAAATCAATAAATTGAGAGGGTGTCATCCTTCATCAAGTTGCAGCAAGCAAGAAGCATGTCTAACCTCCCTTCTTCCCCTTTCCATTTCATTACTAACACTCCTTCATCAGCTGAGATTCATGGGAGAGATTATGGTTTCATGGTGGTTCTTAATCTTTTCAGAAGCCACATTCCTTGTCTAAAAACTCTTTTCATTTTGATCTACTCCCTAAACTAAGTAAGTTTCAAATAAACTTAGTGATTTTCCCCTTCATTCACATTTTCCCCCATATTAACTCTAACTCTACTATGTAAATCCCCTATGTTACCTTTCCCCTACTAGTATTAACACCATGGTGTATAAACCCCAAATTTTGTATAAATATCCCTCCCCTTGGCATTATAGCCAATAAATCCTCTGTCAGGGATCAAATTGGCATCTGGTCACTTTGATGAACCTAAACCTTACCCCTCTCCCTTCTTTGAAGTCATTCCACCCATTAAGCCTTTGATTGTAAAGAAAAACCTTATAAAAACCCCTCCTATCCATAACCCCTTTGAAATTATGAAAAAACCCAAAAACCCACCTTTTACCGCTTTTCCAAAGTTTCGGCGCATATATTTGATTTTCCAAAATACATTGAAAACCTTACAAAAACCCATATCCTAATGTTTTCCGCCGGGCGCATATTCCAAAACAAATAATAAATTAAACCCGCCCCCACTCCGTATTGTTCGATCACATCGCCCTTCCGTCCACCGTCGGATCGGACCCATATGATCCGACGACCCTCATTGATATCGGAGCGGCCCCCACGCCCGACGGTTAGCACCCGAGAAAATGACGAAGGGTTACGTCAGTCCTCGGCCACGCGTAACCCTCTCGAGTCTCTCAGAGCGGCCTCTGACAAAACCAGGGCCGTATCGTAAGCGGTCCAAGAAAAACCGTAACCACTATTGCAATTACCGCCCGATTTGCTGGTCCCACGTCATGCCTACGTCAGAGCCACGTCGTCGCCACCCCGCCGTCGCATCACCTCATTCGTCCGTCCCTACGCTGACATGTCCGCCACTTCAGCTCATCCATGGACCAACCAGGGCCTGCCACATAACCCGGTGACATCATGCTGACGTCATCCGACTCCGACCCCACCTGATGACGTCATGCTGACGTCATCCCAAAAGCGTGCCAATATTGCCAAAAATCTATTTTAAGCCAAAATTTCGCGTTTTTTCTACTTTTGCCGAAAGAGACTGTTGTTATTGCTGCATGAATTTGACGACCATACCAGCGCCAACCTGCACCGTTCAACTCTGAAACCAGGGGCGCCTCCGCCGTACCTGCATTTGCAACTATCAGTGATAATCCGCAAGGTATTTTTCGAAATTATTCTCTGCACCTGGTTTTTGTCCAAATTTCTTCGAACAAACTGTTAAGGGAGTGTTAAAAACACTGAATTCACCGTCCAGTATCCAGTAACCAGCACCTATTTCCCTCTGGCAAGACAACGAACAGTTTATGAAACCTGCATTCGACTAAAACAACCTGAATTCACAGGTATCTCGCGCAACCATGAGCTACAAACCTCTGCTGGCTAAATTCACCATAGAAAAGATCTGGTCAGCCCTGCTATTTGTCTTTGTCAATCTGTTAAACAGTATTTCAATTGCTGTGTGCTCAATTCACCCTCTGGTCCCTGAAATTCACACTTTCATTGCAAGTAATCACCTCTGTGTTGTTCTGCTTACTTCAACCAGTTCACCTGCAAGTCAGAAGCTTAATAGACCATGGAAACTCCAATTGCACTGAACATCAAGCCTCTCAATACCCCTCATAGGGAGTTAGAATGGAAAGCTCTGGGAGATATGGATTATCAAATGTTGGATTGGTTTCCATTAGGCTCTAAATACAATATTCAGTTGCTAAATGAGTTGAAAGCCCAGCACCTTAGTGGAGCTGATATCCTAGGGATTTGGGACTCAAACTTGCCCATCTACAACCTCCCCCAGGTAAATCCTATGCCAGAATTGATACACAGATGCCAGGAGTGCTATGATCCATGCCAAAGAGTTGTCCTCAGCCCCACAGGCTCAATTCTGTTCCATATCACCCCAGAGAGCATAAATGAGATGCTGCATTTCCACACTGCAAAACCATTGACCCCCCTCTACATACAGAACTTGATAAAGAAGGGGACTGAGTTGTCAAATGACCAGATCATCAAAATCAACCAGCTGTTTGTACAACCAGGCTCTGAAGCCATCAGAACTCCTCCTATTGGATATGCATACTTAAATGAATTGGGCAGAATGCTAGTGGATTTGATCAGCTATGTCCTAGGGTTCAAGGGAGTGGAGGATGTGGATGATAGTATAATGGCAATGTTGTCTATATTCTCTCCTGGAAAGCCTCCAGCTGTACATTATGACTATGCCACATATATTGCAGATAGGATCCATGACCAGCTGATGAATCTGCAAAGGGAAAGACTGTTCAGATACACTTCCTACATTTACCATCTATTCTTGTTTTATCAACCAGGCAGCTTCCTCATTCCCCTGAAGCAAGTTAATGCCCAGGGGAATCCAAGGTCAGTTGTGTTTTGGACCTCTGTTTTTCATTGCACCTCTGTATCACCATACACATACTGTGAGTTCATAGACTTGTTCATTCATCCAGCTATGACATTATTGTATGGTGTTTCTCCTCCAAGGTTAACTGATGACATGAGGAGAATTCTCCATCTAAACAAAACCTACAGCATTGGTAATTGGTACTTTTACCAAGACCACACAGTCATCAGAGTATATGGCTGTGAGTTGAAGCCTTATAGGCTGCCAAGGTATGTCCCTATGAGACTTTTTTCCCTAGAATATTTCAGGCAATTTGGGAATGCCGACTACCTCAACTTCCAAAGTAAGAACAAAAAGGCGCAGTTGAAGGTAAGGATCCAGCTGGGCCCTTTGCTATATAACAAAAAAGAGGAGGGATGGAAAGAGGCAAATAGTATCCTAGAGGCCCTCAAACTGCAAACTAGTTTTGAGTGGATACACTATGACCCCAATCATTTTGTTTTCCTCAGGAGGATAAGATACAAATTGGGTACCTATTCACATATGAGGCTGCCTGAGATTGAGCAGTATGCCAATGCATTGAGCTGGGAAGAGGGCACCCTAGAAGAGAAAATTACTAGTGAAGAGCTGCTAGAAAGAGAGGCTAGAAATATTCAAAAATAAGCTGACTTAGAAACTTGTGGACAAGTCCCCCTCTCATATAAAAGACAACTTGGAGCAGCTGCCTCAGCCTCAACAACACATCAGCAAGCTGCCATTAATAATCCACAGACATCCAGCAAAGGCAAAGAAAAGCAGGTGGAACAGCCACCTCCTATGACAGAAGAGCAAATGGAAACCCTAGTGCAGCAACAAGAAGAGATGGAGCAGCAGGGAGAAGTGCAGCAGCAAGAAGAACAGCAACAACAGCAAGAAAAAAGGCAGGAACAGCCTGTCCAGCAAGAGCAAACAGTGGAAGCCCCTAAATCCACTGAACAAACTGTGCCTCCAAGGCAAGAAACTTCAGCTGAGGCATCAATCCTCCAAACTCCACAAAAGGAGGATACAAGCAGGAAAAGGGACAGAGAGACTCCCCTTACAACATCAGCAACTCATGGGGAGAAAAGACAGAGAATCAATCCCTTCTCAGAGGAAGAAATGCCAATAGGACAGTCTTTTGGTATGGTCCCACCCAACAGGGAAGCATCAGCAAGTTCCTTTCAACAGGAACAGGATAGAGCAATGGGAGGAGAAGTGAGTTCCTCAAATCAGCAAAGGGAAGGTGGACCCAACATTAAACAGCAGTTCATCGACATTAAGAGGAGAAATGAGCCCATCAAGATACAACTGTATAACCATCTGTTAAACATGGCTCCCACCAATCAATAAAGACTCATGTCTGCATATGATGTGCAGGAAGGAAAAATGATCATGAGTCATTTTATGCCAACAGCAGTGCAGCCCCAATCTGCCTCTGACTACTTGAGGACTAACCTGGAAGTCCTTGCCAAGGATATCCACCCAATGGACAAGATAGAACTGCATAAGCAAACGGGTGAGATGGTCTATTCTTCCTTGGCAGACCAAACATTGGATAACTACAGGCTACAAAATAGCCTTAACAATATAGCCTCTCAGCTAGAGTTGGAGAGAGCATCATCCCGGGCAAAGGACAATAGAATAAGGTCCTTAGAGGACATCATCATAGAGATTGGGCATGATCCCAAAGATATCAAGGGCATACAAGAGATATTAAAATTGAGGGATGCAGACATGGAAGCCTTGAGGAGAAAGATCAAACTCCCAGCCACAATTCACCCTCAAACAGATGAGGTTGCCCAGCAAAGACATGATCAAGAGGCCACAACCTTGTTGATATCTCTGTACAAGCAGCTAGTCCAAACTCAGGAAAAGCTGGGAGAATCGGAGGCTGCAAAAGCAGCACTACAGGCAGCCTTGAAACAAAGAGAAGAAGGGCAAACCTCCAAGCCTCCTCCTGAAGTAATCAACCTAGAGGAAGCTGCTCCAACAACTCCTCCTCCTCCTCAGAAAACAGAACCTACAGCACCAACTACATCAACAGCTGCACCAACAACAGAGCAGACTCATAGTCTGGATATGCAGAAGCTTCAAAATGAAATTCAAGTCCTGGAAGCTCAAATTTTAGAGCTTAATCAAGCCAAAGAATCTTTGGCTAAAGTAAATGAAAGATATGACAAGAGCAAACAGAATGTGGCTGAGAAGGAAAGAGATATAAAAGCTCTCAAAAAGAGAATAACTGAGCTTGAGAAAGAGCTCACACTAGATAAGGTGACAGCAGAGCTCAAAAGAGTCCTTTGGACCAATATTGGCCGGTCCATTACTGATCAGTGGCAGTTCATTGAGACCATAGATGAACAGTCAATACTCATTACAAAGGCAAATAGGGAAATACACAGAGCAAGAGCAAGCCTTGGCAACATGCCTGATGCTGCCAATAGGATGATCAACATATTGAATAACAGGACAAGCTCTCAACTGACCACCATGGGAATTGCTCACAGGACTGAGACAATCTCAATGGTTAAAAGGGTCCTGACGTTAAGAAACCTGGTTGGAACATTAGAAAGGAGAACCCAAGACATGCAAACCGAAATCAACAAGTTCATGGACAGGTTTCAGGTATTGCAAAACAGAGGCCTCCCCAGCCTACTAAGCAGTGTGGGAAGACTGCTTACCCATGAAAACTATGCTAAAAGGGTCAATGCCTTTGCTGCAAGTCAAATTGCAGGACAGACCAGCACTTCAGCAGAATCAGGGCCAGCATCAGGGCAGACTCTATATAATAGGGTGGAAGACCTGTTTTTTATCATGAACGAGATCAATCATCTGTTCGATGTGCCTCCAAATTTCTAAAAATATACAGAAGCAGATGAAACCATAGAGGCAATTGTCAAGCACCAATTGCCCACACAGGAAGTCTGGAATAAATTGACACAGATAATATTATCAAGCCAGAACCTGTAATGTTATGTTTTTTCCAAATTATAAGTGATCATACACAGGGAAAATTTTGGTAGATAAGCATACAGAGGAAAGATGAAAGGCAGAGCCAACTCAGCAGGGCTATTCGGTCACCACAGCAACAAGCACAGTCACAGGTGGCAGGGCCGAGAAAATACAGCGCAGCAAACATAAAGACACATTTTCCAGCATTAAGGCAAAGCGGTTCAACCGACTCACTGACCTCCAAAGGTCAAAATATCCTCTGACAGACTTAAAGAGCAGTTATGCTGCATTCAAAGCTGTAATAACTTCTTTTCTACTTTTCTGTACGAAGTAATGAAGATATTTCTCTCTCAGATGACTCAATGCCTGAGATATTTTGTATAAACATTTCTATAAAGTCCCCTTCGCATGAGTTTGCAAGGGGTTGTTGTTGATTTCATTTCTATACTTCTGTTGCTGTATAAATCTTAGAGAAATAATACAAAAGGTGGATGGAATTTCCAAAGCTCTGCGTTCCTTGATGCACTGTGGTGGCTGGCTGATTGTTACAGGATTCCTTCATGTTTCATAGCACAATAAGTCTTCTTTTAACCTCTGTGTTATATGTTTTCTAGTCTTTCATGTTCTTTCATGTTTCTGAGTTTTACACTTAATGGCAAAGTAAAAGAATAGTTCCAGGATTTAATCACAAATTACCCTAAACTCAATCTAAGCTGTTATAAATGTTTTCTTCCAGATAGAGTAAATAAGGTGTAATTCTTAATTGCTACACTTTCAAGCTATATCTCTCACTGTGATAAATATTTTCAGGAATTCAAGTTTTCTCCTGAGGCATTTATCTCTTCCCCACACCCCAGCTTTAGTGGAAAATTCTTAAATGCTTTTCACTGGTTGTTTACATGTCACTATCATAATCTAACTTTGTTATATGAAATATTTAATTGGCCCTGTAATCTCAGTAAATCACCTCAAGGTTTCTAAAACACTTGTAGCCACAGACTCCATTGCCCAATGAAATAAACTCATCTGCAGATTGCACACTTCAAGTACAGAAAGATATCCCTCAACCAAAGCATAAAACTAAACACCCTCATTTCATAACTAGCCTATAATCTCCACATAACAGAGACACATTATAAAGAGAGAGCCCTCTCTGATTACATTGTGGCTAGGCACTGTAATCCAAAGATTGGTTAGTGGTTACCCCGGTCTTATTCCCTTGGGAGTCATAGGGAACAACCTAGGTGTTAACATAATTGGCGACTCCACTGGGGACTCTTAGGATTTTCCAATTTCTATACATCCCTCAAAGCCGGAAATCAAGCCTGAAACAAGTCAGGAGGCCTTCAAAACGGTTTCTGTGTAACATTGACAGTTTTAGGGAAGAGCTCTTTCAGTGAATCTTCATCTCAGCTTTGAAATATATATAGCCATTCCAAAATCTTTATCCAGTCCTTGAAGATATAAAAACTTCCTACAAAATCCTAAAAACAGTTGGAAGCTGGCTCCCAAGAAAAATCCACGGCACACTAGGGCAAATCCTGACCCTAATCCACCCATCATTGTTTATAATCCAAATACCATCCCTAAAAACATTAGGAGGTAGCAAAGGCAGGAGCAGCCTGCTGATCTAACTTCAGATTCAGATCATCCCAGCCGTATCTCTACCCCATGCAAGGTCCTCTTCCGGTCTACCCCTAATTCCCCTAGTTCACCATCCACATCTCAAAGTCCTCCTCTCACATCTTCATCCACTGCACATATCCCCTTGACCAACACTCTAGGTTCACCCCTACTTGTCACCCCTGTGGTACCCACTGTTCCTATTATCCCAGCTGCCCCTGTTAATCCTCTAAATCCTGTAAATATGGCTAACAGATATGCACCCTTGCAGATACCAGCTAATGCTGCAGCTCTACCCCAAGATTACCAAACCAAAATCTCATATTTTGACTCCAACGGCCCTCTGATAGCCGTCCAGCATGCTAAGAGGATGCAAGACCATTTTGAGACCTATGAAATAGATGATGACAGTGTCAGAATGAGGATGTTTGTTCAAAGCCTAACTGGGGATGTAAGAACTTGGTTTAGATCCCTGAATGCAAATTCCATCACAACTCCCGATGAACTGTATCAAGCCTTTACTAGTAGATGGGAGAAGAAGAAAGATCCTCTGCACATACTTGGGGAATATGACACTATCAAAAGAGGTCCCCAAGAGACTGTTTTGGAGTATTGTGCAAGATTTAACAATGTATATAACGCGATTCCATAAAATTTAAGACCTCCTCCTAATTTAGCCTTGTACAAATTCCCTGATGGTTTTGACCCTGACATGGCCTATCAGTTGAAGGAAAGAGATCCTCAATCCCTTGCAGAGGCCCAAAGGGTTGTTGTCACAGTGGAAGCCAACCTAATTGCCAAAAGAAACAGGGCAAGGTTGGAAAAGAGGACTGCTTTCAAAGAGGAACCCTCTGCCTTTGATCAAAAGCTGGATGCAATACTCAATGGAATGAAAAGATTAGGGGACAGAGTGGAATCGGTTGAAAGAAAATCATCATGGGAACCACCACAAAACAACCCTCCTAGGAATCCAAATTTTAGGAGAACTCAAAACCCAAATGTTGGCAAGACCAGTGCTGACCAAGACATAAGACCCCCTTTCCAAGAAAATTATGCAGAAACTTCCACATCAATAGAGCCCAATGAAGATCCTGAGATTAATTTAATGGGTCTAGATGGTGAAAGTCAAGTTTTCTTAACACAAGAAGATCTTGAGGATGATGAAATCAAACTGTTCCAAACTAAATCAAGTGAATCCTTTGACTTCAAACAAGGCTATGATACTGATGTTTATGAAGTCCATAAACAATACAAGCTGAGGAGCAGAACTGTGAATGTAAACCAGCCTGAAAAGATAAAGGATAATCAGCAGCTTGAAAGAGTGATAGTCATAGAACCTAATGACAAAACAAATTCACCTGCAGAAGAAGTGATTATTGAAGAGATCACTGGACCACTGTGCTCAAAACAGTAGCCCATGGCCACTTCACCTTCTCATCCTAATTTAAATGTTACTCCCCAAGAGATGAGTAAAAGAGGCAAGTCCCAAAGTCAAGATAAAAATCAAGAAGAAGATTTAATGAACAAGGAAAGGACTGTCACCTATAACCCCAAGGCCCAATCTGAAAAACCCTTTGACTTAGAAACTGAAATTGGCAAAATAAAGATAGTTATTCCTCTCTTAGAACTAGCCAAGCATGACATCTATAAACTACAGATCAAGAAGTCCCTTCAACTCACTAGCAATAAAGATGATCTCAATGTGCTGGATGACACCCCAGAATTACTGTTCGGCCCAGAGGTGGATGGAAAAACGGTAGTCACAGGGGTATTACCTTTCTATGTCAGTTTACATATTCATGATAAAATATTACATAATGCAATGTTTGACTCAGGTGCCTCTCACAATCTCATGCCAAAAGCAGTCATGGAAAGATTGAATCTAGACATAACAAGACCATACAAGGACCTGTTTTCCTTTGACTCGAGCCAAGTCAAGTGTCTAGGTCTCATAAAAGATTTATGTGTGTCTTTGGTTCAATACCCAAACAAGACAATCCTAATGGATGTGGTAGTTGCTGATATTCCACCTAAGTATGGGATGCTGTTGTCAAGATCTTGGGGAGCTAAACTCCAAGGTTCCCTGCAATTAGACATGTCCTATGCCACCATCTCTATTTTTGGGCAACCAAAAAGACTGTATAGAGAAACACTCATGAAATACATGGTCAGCAGCGAAGAAAAGCCTCAAAACTTTCCCATATATGCTGTCCATTCAGACATATACTCATATATTCTCTTCAATAACAGCACAACTCCCTTAAAAGGTGAGGTTTACACCAAGATACTCATACAAGAGGAAGACTCAAATGAAAGAGTTATCACCCATGAGACAACAGTCAATCAAACACTAAATACTGCTGTTGTTCAAAATATCAAGCATGCCCAATCAAATGATAAAACTGTCCTAGAAGACAAGCTAGATGAAAAACCACAACTTCTACTCACATGGCCAGCCCATGAACAGATCATTAAATCTCCTTCCCAACAGGATATTCTATGGTTCCTTGAATTTTATGGCTCAGTCAACAAATTAGGGGCAGGAGCTAGAGTTTGGGTACACAATAAAGAAAATAGTCATGCAGAAGGCAGAGCCTATAGATTGAATTTCAGATGTACTAACAACATGGCAGAATATGAAGCTCTTTTACTAGGCCTCAAGTTAGTAAAGTTCTTACAAGCTGCCAGGGTTTCAATCATGGGTGATTCAGATTTAGTTATCCAACAAGTAAAGGGAAATTTTGTCACCAATGACAAAAGACTAAGGACTTATAGGTCTGTTGTTGTTGAGATACTAAACTTTTTCTCTGAATTCCAAATCACTAAAATTCCTAGAGCCCACAATCTGCACGCTCATATTTTGGCTACCTTTGCAAGTACCTACAAGCTGCCTTTTGAGCCCCATCATTGTTTTACAGTTGAGGTAAAACACAAACCCTCCATTCCAAACAATGTTAATGATTGGCAAGTATTTGAGGATGACAAGCAAATAAACCATTTTTTAACTCTACAGCAGGAATTTGCAGGATTAAATATTGACACTGATACAGCAAGTCAATCACAAATACTTGATACAACAAGTCAATCACAAATACTTGATACAGCAAGTCAATCACAAATACTTTATGGAGCAAGTCCATCACGAATACAGTTTCAACAGATTACTCACCCAATATCACCTAGAACAGCAAAACAAATGCTGAATCCAACTATTTTCAACAAAGACAACATTCAGCAAATTCAATCAATCAATGGTGAGGAAGTGGCCAATGCTGAAACTGAAATCATAGAGCTGAAAGACAATTTTCTACCAACAGGCCTAACCCCACTAGAGGACATCTTTGATTCAAATGATATCCCCAGAAAACCAAAAATGCAGCCCTTAAATGCAGCCATTGAAGAATGCAACATAGGTACAATTGACAAACCCAAAATAATTAAATTGTCTACTTCTTTACCTCCTGACCAAAAGCCTAAATACATTGACCTCTTTAAAGAGTTCCAGGATGTCTTTGCATGGAGTTATGAGGACCTAAAGTCCTATGACACCTCTGTTATCCAGCACACAATCCCTCTCAAACCTGATCAAAAGCCCTTTAAACAAAAATTGAGGAGAATCAATCCTATGCTTCTCCCAACGATGGAACAAGAGGTACAGAAAATGTTCAAGGCTGGCATCATAGCACCAATCAGATTCTCTGAATGGATCTCCAACTTAGTCCCTACAAGAAAGAAGACTGGTGAAATTAGGCTGTGTGTGGACTTAAGGAATCTGAACCAAGTATCCCTCAAAGACAACTACCCCTTACCCAAGATGGACCACATTCTCCAAAGGGTGGTAGGGGCCTCAAGGATCTCATTACTGGATGGATTTTCAGGCTTCAATCAAATCCTGGTGCACCCTGATGATCAAGATAAAACAACATTCACTACCCCATGGGGAACTTTCAAATATGTAAAGATGCCTTTTGGATTGAAAAATGCAGGGGCAACTTTTCAAAGAGCAATGGATATTGGTTTTTCCAAAGAGATTCATGACTTCTTAGTCATTTACCTAGATGACCTTACACCTTTCTCAAAATCAGACCAAGAACATATAAAACATTTGAGACAGATCTTCCTAAAATGCAGAAAATATGGAATTTCCTTAAATCCCAAGAAATCCCTGTTTGGTTTAGAGGAAGGTAAGCTGTTGGGCCACATCATTTCTAAAGATGGCATTAGAATTGACCCAGATAGGATACAAGCTATCCTACAAATGCCCCACCCAAGAAATGTCAAAGAGTTGCAAGGATTCTTGGGAAAAATCAATTTCTTGAGAAGGTTTATCCCAAACCTAGCAAAACTAATCAGATTATTAAATAACATGCTAAAGAAAGATTCAAAAGTCAAATGGACTGTTGAAGCCAATCAAGCCTTTGAAGGTTTAAAACTGGCCCTTACTCAAACCCCAGTGTTGACCAATCCTCAGTTTGACAGAGACTTTATCATTTTCTCTTTTGCCTCCCAGCATACTATTGCTGTTGTTTTATTGCAAAAAGATGACCAAGGAAATGAGAGGCCAATTGCTTTCTTTAGAAAAACCCTTAGAGATGCACCTTTAAAGCATCAAATCATGGAAAAGCAAGCTTATGATTTGGTTAAAGCCATTAAGGACTTTAGGATTTATATCCTTTATTCCCATGTCATAGCATATGTGCCAAGTCCTATTGTCAAAAACATTCTCACCCAAGAAAATTTAGAGGGCAGAAGAGGAAAGTGGATTGCCAACATCTTGGAATTTGAAATTGAGATAAAACCTACAAAACTAATAAAAGGGCAAGGCTTGGCCAAATTAATGACAGAAGCAAATTTCCAAGCCTTAGACATTAACCAGCTGGACAGTGAACCGGAGCTGGCGACTCCAAAGATCAATGTAGCCTTTGAACAATCCCCTTGGTACTCTGATATATGTTATGTATTGCAAAACCTGTGTGCTCCCCCAGGATTGTCCAGAACTAAATGTAGGTTCCTAAAAATGAAAGCTTCTAAATTCTGTGTTATGGATGGAAATTTATTGTGGAAAAACCATGAAGGAATATTGCTAAACTGCCTAGTTGAGAATGAAACTGACAATATCATAAAGGAATTTCATGCAGGTGATTGTGGTGGACACTTGTACTGGAAGTCCACTGTGGATAAAATAATAAGGGCTGGGTACTACTGGCCCACCATGTTCTCTGATGTTAAGAAATTCACCACCTCATGTCATAAATGTCAAGTGTTTGAGGGAAAGAGACAGCTGCTGCCACTTCCCTTGAGGCCTATTGCAACAGAAAGACCTTTTCAACAATGGGGCTTGGATTTCATTGGGGAAATTCACCCCTCATCCTCAGGCCAACGTAGATGGATCTTGACAGCCACTGACTACTTCACCAAGTGGATTGAAGCTGTTCCATGCAGACAAGCAAATGATTCCACCATCATTCAGTTCTTGGAGAACAACATATTGGCTAGATTTGGCTGTCCTAACAAAATAATAACAGACAATGTTTTTGCTTTCAGATCCAAGAAAATGGTGAACTTTTTCGATAAATTTCACATCACCTTGGGCCATTCTACTGCATACTATCCCCAAGGTAATGGCCTTGCTGAGTCATCAAATAAAAGTCTGGTAAACATCATAAAGAAAGTGCTAGAAGAGAACAAAAGGAATTGGCATAAGAAGCTTGTGAATGCCCTATGGGCAGATAGACTAACAACCAAAAGATCAATTGGGACCAGCCCATATGAGTTGGTTTATGGATTAGAGGCCAAATTTCCTTCATCACTAGGAGTGCCTGTTATGAAACTTCTTCAAGAAAGCCAAGCTGAACCAAATGATATGCAAAGAAGAATCAATCAAATCATATGTTTACAGCAAACTAGAGACCAAGTTTTCAGCAGAGTTCAAGTTCTACAAGAAAAATTAAAGAAGGCCTTTGATAGAAGAACTAAGGCAGAAGATTTCAACATTGGTGACAAAGTCCTCAAGTGGGATTCAAGAAGAGAGGATAAGGGAAAACATGGAAATTTGATTCCCTTTGGAGAGGACCATTTGCTGTCCAAGCAGTACAAGGAAACAACACTTATTTCCTTAGGAGTCTCAATGAAACTGATTTGAATGAAGGTCCTGTGAATGGCAGGATGCTGAAGCACTATTTTGAATATCACCCATAAGTGCAGCCTGAGTTTTCCCCTGTACATATCCAGATGTATATATTATTTTCTGTCAACATATAAAAATGCAATTTCTCAAAGTTTTCTTAAACTACCAGCGAAAGGTGAATAGAATCAGAGGTCTACCAAGAAGAGAAGCACACAATTTTGGCATTTCAAAACAACAAACTTCAAGATTGGCAAGAGCAGTCAAGGAGCAAGGCAATCTGACCTGCTGTTCTTGGTCTTTCAAAATGAAACACCACCCCCATGTGGAGCCACTGTTAGCTACCTATACCAATAGGTTTCATATTTCATGATTGGCTATGAAAAGGTCCAAATATGCTCTGCTTTGATGATTCAAAGATTACATATTTCCAAGAGAATCCAATCTGTGCTTATAGCTTGGTATGGACTCAAATTTTGATGGATGGTCCAAAAATCTAATCTGGATCATGTCATGTTTTAAATTTTCAGTTGTAGAATAGAGAAAGGAGTCTGTCCAAACTGTTTAATCTTGGCAGAAAAGTAGTTTAGGTAGAGAAAAAAGGCTCCCAACAGCTTAATCTGGGACCTTGGAAGAAATAAGGGTAGAAGTAGATAGAAAAACAAAAGAAAAAGCCAAAGAAAAGAAAAGGCAAGTAAGGGTCTGCAAGTCCAAGTGCACCCTCCAAGAAGAAATAAAAAATGCTAGGCAAATAGATGGGTAGGCAGTTGGGGTTGCAGAAGGGTCATCTCTTATAAGTTGCATGTGTGCTAACTTTGTTTACCAAAGCAAAATCAATGAATTGAGAGGGTGTCATCCTTCATCAAGTTGCAGCAAGCAAGAAGCATGTCTAACCTCCCTTCTTCCCCTTTCCATTTCATTACTAACACTCCTTCATCAGCTGAGATTCATGGGAGATATTATGGTTTCATGGTGGTTCTTAATCTTTTCAGAAGCCACATTCCTTGTCTAAAAACTCTTTTCATTTTGATCTACTCCCTAAACTAAGTAAGTTTCAAATAAACTTAGTGATTTTCCCCTTCATTCACATTTTCCCCCATATTAACTCTAACTCTACTATGTAAATCCCCTATGTTACCTTTCCCCTACTAGTATTAACACCATGGTGTATAAACCCCAAATTTTGTATAAATATCCCTCCCCTTGGCATTATAGCCAATAAATCCTCTGTCAGGGATCAAATTGGCATCTGGTCACTTTGATGAACCTAAACCTTACCCCTCTCCCTTCTTTGAAGTCATTCCACCCATTAAGCCATTGGTTGTAAAGAAAAACCTTGTAAAAACCCCTCCTACCCATAACCCCTTTGAAATTATGAAAAAACCCAAAAACCCACCTTTTACCACTTTTCCAAAGTTTCGGCGCATATATTTGATTTTCCAAAATACATTGAAAACCTTACAAAAACCCATATCCTAATGTTTTCCGTCGGGCGCAAATTCCAAAACAAATAATAAATTAAACCCGCCCCCACTCCGTATTATTCGATCACATCGCCCTTCCGTCCACCGTCGGATCGGACCCATATGATCCGACGGCCCTCATTGATATCGGAGCGGCCCCCACGCCCGACGGTTAGCGCCCGAGAAAATGACGAAGGGTTACGTCAGTCCTCGGCCACGCGTCACCCTCTCGAGTCTCTCGGAGCGGCCTCGGACAAAACCAGGGCTGTATCGTAAGCGGTCCGAGAAAAACCGTAACCACTATTGCAATTACCACCCGGTTTGCTGGTCCCATGTCATGCCTACATCAGAGCCACGTCGCCGCCACCCCATCGTCGCATCACCTCATTCGTCCATCCCTACGCTGACATGTCCGCCACTTCAGCTCATCCATGGACCAACCAGGGCCTGCCACATCACCCGGTGACGTCATGCTGACGTCATCCGACTCCGACCCCACCTGATGACGTCATGCTGACGTCATCCCAAAAGCACGCCAATATTGCCAAAAATCTATTTTAAGCCAAAATTTCGCGTTTTTTCTACTTTTGCCGAAAGAGACTGTTGTTATTGCTGCATGAATTTGACGACCATACCAGCGCCAACCTGCACCGTTCAACTCTGAAACCAGGGGCGCCTCCGCCGTACCTGCATTTGCAACTATCAGTGACAATCCGCAAGGTATTTTTCGAAATTATTCTCTGCACCTGGTTTTTGTCCAAATTTCTTCGAACAAACTGTTAAGGGAGTGTTAAAAACACTGAATTCACCGTCCAGTATCCAGTAACCTGCACCTATTTCCCTCTGGCAAGACAACGAACAGTTTACGAAACCTGCATTCGACTGAAACAACCTGAATTCACAGGTAGCTCGCGCAACTGTGAGCTACAAACCTCTGCTGGCTAAATTCACCATAGAAAAGATCTAGTCAGCCCTGCTATTTGTCTTTATCAATCTGTTAAACAGTATTTCAATTGCTGTGTGCTCAATTCACCCTCTGGTCCCTGAAATTCACACTTCCATTGCAAGTAATCACCTCTTTGTTGTTATGCTTACTTCAACCAGTTCACCTGCAAGTCAGAAGCTTAATAGACCATGGAAACTCCAATTGCACTGAACATCAAGCCTCTCAATACCCCTCATAGGGAGTTAGAATGGAAAGCTCTGGGAGATATGGATTATCAAATGTTGGATTGGTTTCCATTAGGCTCTAAATACAATATTCAGTTGCTAAATGAGTTGAAAGCCCAGCACCTTAGTGGAGCTGATATCCTAGGGATTTGGGACTCAAACTTGCCCATATACAACCTCCCCCAGGTAAATCCTATGCCAGAATTGATACACAGATGCCAAGAGTGCTATGATCCATGCCAAAGAGCTGTCCTCAGCCCCACAGGCTCAATTATGTTCCATATCACCCCAGAGAGCATAAATGAGATGCTGCATTTCCACACTGCAAAACCATTGACCCCCCTCTACATACAGAACTTGATAAATAAGGGGACTAAGTTGTCAAATGACCAGATCATCAAAATCAACCAGCTGTTTGTACAACCAGGCTCTGAAGCCATCAGAACTCCTCCTATTGGATATGCATACTTAAATGAATTGGGCAGAATGCTAGTGGATTTGATCAGCTATGTCCTAGGGTTCAAGGGAGTGGAGGATGTGGATGATAGTATAATGGAAATGCTGTCTATATTCTCTCCTGGAAAGCCTCCAGCTGTACATTATGACTATGCCACATATATTGCAGATAGGATCCATGACCAGCTGATGAATCTGCAAAGGGAAAGACTGTTCAGATACACTTCCTACATTTACCATCTATTCTTGTTTTATCAACTAGGCAGCTTCCTGATTCCCCTGAAGCATGTTAATGCCCAGGGGAATCCAAGGTCAGTTGTGTTTTGGACCTCTGTTTTTCATTGCACCTCTGTATCACCATACACATACTGTGAGTTCATAGACTTGTTCATTCATCCAGCTATGACATTATTGTATGGTGTTTCTCCTCCAAGGTTAACTGATGACATGAGGAGAATTCTCCATCTAAACAAAACCTACAGCATTGGTAATTGGTACTTTTACCAAGACCACACAGTCATCAGAGTATATGGCTGTGAGTTGAAGCCTTATAGGCTGCCAAGGTATGTCCCTATGAGACTTTTTGCCCTAGAATATTTCAGGCAATTTGGGAATGCCGACTACCTCCACTTCCAAAGTAAGAACAAAAAGGCGTAGTTGAAGGTAAGGAGCCAACTGGGCCCTTTCCTATGCAACAAAAAAGAGGAGGGATGGAAAGAGGCAAATAGTATCCCAGAGGCCCTCAAACTGCAAACTAGTTTTGAGTGGATACCCTATGACCCCAATCATTTTGTTTCCCTCAGGAGGATAAGATAAAAATTGGGTACCTATTCACATATGAGGCTGCTTGAGATTGAGCAGTATGCTAATGCATTGAGCTGGGAAGAGGGCACCCTAGAAGAGGAAATTACTAGTGAAGAGCTGCTAGAAAGAGAGGCTAGAAATATTCAAAAAGAAGCTGACTTAGAAACTTGTGGACAGGTCCCCCTCTCATATAAAAGACAACTTGGAGTAGCTGCCTCAGCCTCAACAACACATCAGCAAGCTGCCATTAATACTCCACAGACATCCAGCAAAGGAAAAGAAAAGCAGGTGGAACAGCCACCTCCTATGACAGAAGAGAAAATGGAAACCCTAGTGCAGCAACAAGAAGAGATGGAGCAGCAAGGAGAAGTGCAGCAGCAAGAAGAACAACAACAACAGCAAGAACAAAGGCAGGAACAGCCTGTCCAGCAAGAGCAAACAGTGGAAGCCCCTAAATCCACTGAACAAACTGTGCCTCCAAGGCAAGAAACTTCAGCTGAGGCATCCATCCTCCAAACTACACAAAAGGAGGATACAAGCAGGAAAAGGGACAGAGAGACTCCCGTTACAACATCAGCAACTCATGGGGAGAAAAGACAGAGAATCAATCCCTTCTCAAAGGAAGAAATGCCAATAGGACAGTCTTTTGGTATGGTCCCACCCAGCAGGGAAGCATCAGCAAGTTCCTTTCAACAGGAACAGGATAGAGCAATGGGAGGAGAAGTGAGTTCCTCAAATCAACAAAGGGAAGGTGGACCCAGCATTAAACAGCAGTTCATCGACATTAAGAGGAGAAATGAGCCCATCAAGATACAGCTGTATAACCATCTGTTAAACATGGCTCCCACGAATCAACAAAGACTCATGTCTGCATATGATGTGCAGGAAGGCAAAATGATCATGAGTCATTTTATGCCAATAGCAGTGCAGCCCCAATCTGCCTCTGACTACTTTAGGACTAACCTGGAAGTCCTTGCCAAGGATATCCACCCAATGGACAAGATAGAACTTCATAAGCAAACGGGTGAGATGGTCTATGCTTCCTTGGCAGACCAAACATTGGATAACTACAGGCTACAAAATAGCCTTAACAATACAGCCTCTCAGCTAGAGTTGGAGAGAGCATCATCCCAGGCAAAGGACAACAGAATAAGGTCCTTAGAGGACATCATCATAGAGATTGGGCATGATCCCAAAGATATCAAGGGCATACAAGAGATATTAAAATTGAGGGATGCAGACATGGCAGCCTTGAGGAGAAAGATCAAACTCCCAGCCACAATTCACCCTCAAACAGATGAGGTTGCCCAGCAAAGACATGATCAAGAGGCCACAACCTTGTTGATATCTCTGTACAAGCAGCTAGTCCAAACTCAGGAAAAGCTGGGAGAATCGGAGGCTGCAAAAGCAGCACTACAGGCAGCCTTGAAACAAAGAGAAGAAGGGCAAACCTCCAAGCCTCCTCCTGAAGTAATCAACCTAGAGGAAGCTACTCCAACAACTGCTCCTCCTCCTCAGCAAACAGAACCTACAGCACCAACTACATCAACAGCTGCACCAACAATAGAGCAGACTCATAGTCTGGATATGCAGAAGCTTCAAAATGAAATTCAAGTCCTGGAAGCTCAAATGTTAGAGCTTAATCAAGCCAAAGAATCTTTGGCTAAAGTAAATGAAAGATATGACAAGAGCAAACAGAATGTGGCTGAGAAGGAAAGAGATATAAAAGCTCTCAAAAAGAGAATAAATGAGCTTGAGAAAGAGCTCACACTAGATAAGGTGACAGCAGAGCTCAAAACAGTCCTTTGGGCCAATATTGGCCAGTCCATTACTGATCAGTGGAAATTCATTGAGACCATAGATGAACAGTCAGTACTCATTACAAAGGCAAATAGGGAAATACACAGAGCAAGAGCAAGCCTTGGCAACATGCCTGATGCTGCCAATAGGATGATCAACATATTGAATAACAGGACAAGCTCTCAACTGACCACCATGGGAATTGCTCACAGGACTGAGACAATCTCAATGGTTAAAAGGGTCCTGACGTTAAGAAACCTGGTTGGAACATTAGAAAGGAGAACCCAAGACATGTAGACCGAAATCAACAAGTTCATGGACAGGTTTCAGGTATTGCAAAACAGAGGCCTCCCCAGCCTACTAAGCAGTGTGGGAAGACTGCTTACCCATGAAAACTATGCTAAAAGGGTCAATGCCTTTACTGCAAGTCAAATTGCAGGACAGCCCAGCACTTCAGCAGAATCAGGGCCAGCATCAGGGCAGACTCTATATAATAGGGTGGAAGACCTGTTTTTTATCATGAACGAGATCAATCATCTGTTCGATGTGCCTCCAAATTTCTATAAATATACAGAAGCAGATGAAACCATAGAGGCAATTGTCAAGCACCAATTGCCCACACAGGAAGTCTGGAATAAATTGACACAGATAATATTATCAAGCCAGAACCTGTAATGTTATGTTTTGTCCAAATTATAAGTGATCATACACAGGGAAAATTTTGGTAGATAAGCATACAGAGGAAAGATGAAAGGCTGAGCCAACTCAGCAAGGCTATTCGGTCACCACAACAGCAAGCACAGTCACAGGTGGCAGGGCCGAGAAAATACAGCGCAGCAAACATAAAGACACATTTTCCAGCATTAAAGCAAAGCGGTTCAACTGACTCACTGACCTCCAAAGGTCAAAATATCCTCTGACAGACTTAAAGAGCAGTTATGCTGCATTCAAAGCTGTAATAACTTCTTTTCTACTTTTCTGTACGAAGTAATGAAGATATTTCTCTCTCAGATGACTCAATGCCTGAGATATTTTGTATAAACATTTCTATAAAGTCCCCTTCGCATGAGTTTGCAAGGGGTTGTTGTTGATTTCATTTCTATACTTCTGTTGTTGTATAACTCTCAGAGAAATAATACAAAAGGTGGATGGAATTTCCAAAGCTCTGTGTTCCTTGATGCACTGTGGTGGATGGCTGATTGTTACAGGATTCCTGCATGTTTCATAGCACAATAAGTCTTCTTTTAACCTCTGTGTTATATGTTTTCTAGTCTTTCATGTTCTTTCATGTTTCTGAGTTTTACACTTAATGGCAAAGTAAAAGAATAGTTCCAGGATTTAATCACAGATTACCCTGAACTCAATCTAAGCTGTTATAAATGTTTTCTTCCAGATAGAGTAAATAAGGTGTAATTCTTAATTGCTACACTTTCAAGCTATATCTCTCACTGTGATACATATTTTCAGGAATTCAAGTTTGCTCCTGAGGCATTTATCTCTTCCCCACACCCCAGCGTTAGTGGAAAATTCTTAAATGCTTTTCACTGGTTGTTTACATGTCACTATCATAATCTAACTTTGTTATATGAAATATTTAATTGGCCCTGTAATCTCAGTAAATCACCTCAAGGTTTCTAAAACACTTGTAGCCACAGACTCCATTGCCCAATGAAATAAACTCATCTGCAGATTGCACACTTCAAGTACAGAAAGATATCCCTCAACCAAAGCATAAAACTAAACACCCTCATTTCATAACTAGCCTATAATCTCCACAGAACAGAGACAAATTATAAAGAGAGAGCCCTCTTTGATTACATTGTGGCTAGGCACTGTAATCCAAAGATTGGTTAGTGGTTACCCCGACCGTATTCCCTTGGGAGTCATAGGGAACAACCTGGGTGTTAACACTTTCCATGCAATATAATTCAAGCTGCCTTCAATGGTATACTCCAATCGCAATCCGTTGAAAGACATTTCAACTTAGACACCAAGAAAACACTACTGCAAATTCGAATTCCACCAGCTCAAACCTCAACCGCTTCTGATCTAAAATTCATGAGAACAAATTATTTCTCGTACATAGATTGACTATATGGGAATTTACCGGATATCTCACCTTCCAAAAGAAGGATGAATCCAAAGGCTACCTGGCCCGATTACAGACTCTGCTTGAAGAAATAAAATGCAATCACTTTCTGAATAATAGATATGATGATCAACTTTGCTCTGATACCATGTAGAAATTTTTTTTTCTACACATCAGCTAGCTCTGATACCGTGTAGAAATTTTGAATAATATAACACTTATTCACAGAGATTATCCTGATTATACACTATCTCCAGAATGCATGCATAATACATAACCTCCTCTACGTTGATCATCAATTTGCGAAATTAAAAACAATTGCATGGGCACATTGAAACATCAATCACACATATCAACACAGTATGTAATGGGGAAATCCTACAGCTAAAAACCCTGAACTATATTTATATTATAATGATAGATAACATGTAACAACACATAGTACAATACTCCTCACAAGTACTCAGTACTATCTCCACCTGCTACACACAAACTAGCTCAAATCCGAACAAGTCACTCGTTCAAATCTCCTCCACTATTTTCCTGCCTCTACTGCGCAATCCGAGTTGAGAATAGATCCAATCCAAGTTCGAATTCTCTTGGCTTGTACTACGCAATCCTCATTGGAAATCTCCATCAATGATTGTGCAAATCTCATGCACAGCTATAATCACAATTGATAGTAGTCTCACCCTTTCACCCACCTCTAACACTTGTCTCCACTAAATTGTCCATGCACTGAGTTAAATGGTGTATTATTTAGTTGATTTATGAGTTAATAATTAGTGAATTAATTAATAATTAATTCACATCACTTATCACTAGTGTATTTGGCAGTTAGACTAAATACAACTAGTTCAACTAAGTCAAACTGAACACAACTCCATCAACTCCTCAATCAACTCCACCAAACTCAATCACTTGAGTTCTAACTGAAGTCCATCATGCAATAGTTCAACTAACCCATAGGAAAAGCATATTTCCTTCTGGCAGTTGCATGTACCAGATCTGTAGCTCGAACTGAAGTGCTGCAAGAGGATAAGATAATGTTTATAGTCCAAATATTATTAAGAGCTAATAATATTCGACTGTTCTATTTTTAGACTGGATGTCTAAAAATAGACTTCGCCCATATGTCTAAAAATAGAGGTCCATCTATTTTTACCAACATGACCAATCATCCATAAATAGCATCCTGCAACTCATAGATCATGAACCATATGTCTAGAAATAGACATAGTCTAAAAATAGACTTTGCGCCAAAAATAGCCTGCAGGCCCACTTAGTGAAGGCGACTTCTTTTCACTAAGCTCCATCATCTTGTTGCATTTTCAGCAATGATTAGTGATTCTAATGTGCAATTTACATAATATGGTCTTCATCCATACTAGTTGACTCATAGCCTTAATCACATATGCGGAATTACATTACAATTCATGGAGATAAAAACTATGGTGTTACAAATGAATGTTTATTTTGAGTACAAGTTAAAGGTGCAATAAAACCCATATTCAACTAGAATATAACAAGAAATAAGCATTCAACAATAAGTACTTGTTATGGGATTGTATGTTGGAACATAAATCCTATTTATTGTTCTTATGTATTACATTGTTAAATGAAGCCAATATGTACATGACCTATGAGTCTAGGTTGTCCATAAGTCATACGTGTATCATATGTAGGTTTTTGATGAGTCATACATGTGTCATACATATAGAAGGTGTAATCAGGAATTGATTAAATTGGATTTGATTTTCCTGGCCAATAAACTTAGACAAATGCATTCTTGTGTTAATAATTAGGAAAAACAAAGAAATATATGATAATTTGGAACATTAGATGTGCGTGAGAGGTAAGACATTCATTAGACAAATACATCCTTGTGTTAATAATTAGGAAAAAACAAAGAAATATTTTGTAATTTGGAACATTAGATGTGCGTGAGAGGTAAGCCTTTTATTAGACAAATACATTCTTGTGTTAATAATTAGGAAAACTAAAGAAATAGTTAGTTGTTATGAAACTAGCTCACAAAAAGATAGAAAAGATAGATCAACGCCTTAGAATTCAGCGTTTTCGAGGGGGCAACCTCCTTTACATTACACAAATGAATGATTCCTTGATGATTCAAATGACAAAACCTCCTTTCTATATATAGGAGTCTAAGGAGTCACAATATAACCCAACTGACCTAAAAATAATAATATAAAGGCACAAAAATAACAATAGAGGGGTTCTATGGGGCACATTAATAACAATATGGGGACAGTAGGGGCACAACAATATTAATAAGGGATACAAATACAATATTAATGCGGTAATCACTAGTATTGTAGGGACCTAACATGCCCCTCTCCTTCAAAAAAGTGTTGTACTCAATGCTTGGGTAGTTCTGGATGCTTCTGTATAAAATTCTCATCCTCCCATGTGGAATCTTCGGCGGATAAGTTCTTCCACTTGATGAGATACTCCGAAATTGATCGATTTCATAGTTGTCAAGTTCTTGTTTCTGTGACTACTTCCAGTTCCAATATAATTTTTTCTTCCTCGTCAAGTTTGGCAATATTGTTTGAGCTAGGAGCTTGTCACCTAAAACCTTCTTTAAACATGAAACATGGAAAACTGGGTGCACTCAAGAAGCTGCCGGAAGCTCCAATTTGTATGCCATAGTACCAATCTTTTGCAGCACCTTTTACGGACCATAATACTTTGGTGATAATTTATTATCCTTCTTAGCTTGCTTGAGGGACATTTGTTTATATGGTTGTAGCTGTAGGAATACCCAATCACCTACGTCAAAACTTTTTTCGCTGCAATGTTGATCTGCCTGTTGTTTCATTCTATTCTACGCCAACACGAGGTTATCCTTTAAGAGTTGGAGGACTTGTTGTTGATGCTCGATGTGATGTTCCACTGCTTGAACCTTAGAATTTTCTCTTAAATATGATGTGATGTATGGTGGCTGATATCCATAAACTGCCATAAATGGGGTCATTTTTTTGTTGTATGGAAGGAAGTGTTGAACCACCATTCAACTAAAGGCAACCATTTGACCATTGTTTTTGTTTATCAGATACAAAGCAACGAAGATATCCTTCCAAACATTTGTTTACTATCACAGTTTACCCATCAGATTGAGGATGATAAGATGAGCTATGAGCTAACTGAGTACCGAGACAAGGAAATAATTCTGTCCAAAAATTTCCAGTGAAAATGGGGTCTCTGTCACTTGCAATAATCTTTGGATTTCCATGTAGCTTTTGAATTGTTTCCGTAAATGCAGTAGAAACTGTACTAGATTTAAATGGATGTGATTATGCACAATAGTGTGCATACTTGGTAAGTTTGTCAACTACCACCATGATGACACTCTTTCCCTCAAAATTGGGTAAACCTGTGATAAAATCCATTGAAACCTCCTCCCAATGTTGGCTTGGAATGGATAAAGGTTGTAATAGACCCAGGGTCTTCATTGTTTAAACTTTATTTTGTTGGCAAACCAAACATTCTGCCACAAACTTTTGAATATCCGATTTAAGGCCATCCCAAAAAAATTCCTTCTTAACCCTGTAGTAAGTTTTTAAAAATCTCGAGTGCCCTCCTAAGGGAGAAGTGTGCAATTCCATAAGAATCTTTTGTTTGAGTAGGGAATTCTTACAAAGGTATAAGCAATCTTTGTACCGTAACGAATCATTTTTCTAGCTAAATGTATCAGATGTACTGGAATCTTGTTGTAACTTTTGAATAAGTACCCACACTTCTTCATCATTCTTCCATTCCTCCCTTGCTTCATTTATCCAATCTGGTTGGATAATAGAAATGGCGCACAACAATGCTTCCACATCCTCATCCTTTCTTGAGAGTGCATCTGCCACCACATTTTGCTTCCCTTTTTTGTAGATGATTTCAAAGTCATAACCCAACATCTTTGTGACCCACTTTTTTTGCTCTTTAGAGGATAATCTTTGTTCTAAAAAGTATTTAAGGCTATCATGATTCGTTTTTACCTTAAAGTGTCTTCCCATTAGGTAGGTCACCATTTCTTAAGTGCATGTAGTATTACCAACATTTCCTTCTCATAAATAGCTTTCTGTAAAAACTTTCCCTTGATTGGATGAATTTCAAAAGCAATGGGTCTTTCATCTTGCATTAAAACAGCACCAATTCCATTTCCTGAAGCATCACATTCCACAATAAAGGTTTTTGTGAAGTCCGGTGTAGCTAAGACCGGTGCTTGGCACATTGCCTCTTTAAGATGTTTGAAGTCCTTTGTTGCTTTTGGAGTCCATGAAAATGCATCTATCTTCAATAATGTTGTTAGAGGTGCTACTATTCTCCCATAATCCTTAACGAACTTGCGATAATACCCTGTCAACCCGAGAAATCCTCGCAGATGCTTTATGGATGTGGGGATTTTCCATTCCTTAATGGCTTTAATTTTGCTAGGGTCTACCTTAACTCCTTCATGAGATACAATATGACCCAGATATTCCACCTCTTGTACTCCAAAGAAACTTTTGGATCTTTTTGCATATAATTGTTTCTCCTCCAATAGTTGCAGCACCCTGTCAACATGTTCAACATGATCCTTCCAAGACTTGTTGTAGATTAGTATATCATCAAAAAATACTAACACAAATTTTCTAAGGAAGGGTTTGAAAATGGAATTCATCAAACCTTGAAATGTAGAAGGTGCATTGGTAAGGCCAAAAGGCATGACCAAAAATTCATAATGACCCTCATGAGTTCTAAATGCTATTTTTGGAATGTCTTCAGTCTTCATTCTGATTTGATGATATCTTGAACGAAGATCCAACTTGGTGAAGTAAATTGATCCATGCAATTCATCCAGTAATTCATCAATGACAGGAATGGGAAACTTATCTTTAATAGTGAGCTTTTTGAGCTCCTTATAATCCGGACACATGCACCATGATCCATCCTTCTTGTGCACCAATAGTACTGGAGCAGAGAAAGAACTTTGAGTAGGTTGAATTATACCAGCCTCTAGCATTTCTACTGCCATACGTTCAATTTCTCTCTTTTGGGCATAGGGATATCTGTATGGCTTGATGTTTGGAGGAACACTTCCTCGAATCAGATGAATAGCATGATCATGATCGCGAATAGGAGGGAGACCTTTGGGAGTCTCAAGTACCTTGGAATGATTGTCCAAGACTTTTTGGAGATCCGGAGAAATAGTTTATTTCGATGTGGAAACAACTAGTGAACATAATTGTGCAATTACACCTCTTTGTTCCTTTTTTAGAAGCTTTGTCATACCGTTAGAGCTGATTATCTTTCCCAGTTTCCCTGTAATACCCCTTAATTCAACCCTTTCCTTCTGCAGAAAATTTCATGAAAATTTCTTGAAAATTAAATGTTATTGTACCCAAGGATTGTAGCCATTAGACTCCTAGTACAACATCAGCACCTCCCATTGGAATGGAAAGCATTGGGCTACGAAATACATATTCTCCCATGGATAGTTTGATATTATGGCACTTTCTATATAAATTTATTGTTCCTCCATTTGCAACCATCTCTTGACACTCTGGTGCTGGATATAGGAAGCAATTCAATTCTTTTGCTACCTTACAATGACTAAAATTGTGGGTACTTCCTGAATCAATCAACACTATTACCTTTTTCTTCTTGATTTGTCCTTCTATCTTGATGGGTTGAGGAGTGGTAATTCCCGCCAATGTATTACAAGATATGGTCAGATTCATTTCTTCTTTATCTATGCTTTGTTCCTGGAGTATATCCTCTTCTTTTGACCTTTCTTGCTCCTTTTCTTCTTCCTCTTCACAATCTATGTAGAATAATTTCTTCTTAGAACACTTTTGACCTTTAGTGTATTTGCTATCACAACTGTAACAAAGCCCTTTTTCTCTTTTTTCTTCCAATTGTTGTGGTGACAACTTTATAGGTTGTGGAAGATTAGGGGTAACAACACTTCCATCTTTATAGTTGTGAGTGGTATGCTTCCTGGTTGCCATAATTTTGCTTTCCATTTTTCTTGCTAACCTGAATGCCTTCTCTAATGAATCAGGTTCCCAAAGGTGAACATCATGTTGGATATTATCCTTTAAAGTCCCTATGAACACATCAATCCTATGCTCCTCTACAATATTTTTTACCCTTATGTTCAATTTTTGGAACTCCTTAATGTGCTCCATTATTGAATCCTTTTGTTTGAGACTTATCAATTGGCTAAAAAATGTGTGCTTTTTATCCTCATAATGTGCTGTCAATTCTTCCGTAAAAATTGCCCAAGTGATAATTTGTTTACGAGAGCAAAGCCATTGATACCATACAAACTGATTTGGTTCCAAATATAAAGTTGCAATATGTACCTTTTGTGTGTTTTTCACATTATTGAGATTGAAAAATTGCTCCATCTGTAATATCCATGTTGAGGGATCCTTGCCATCAAACTTCCTCATATCGATTTTTGGAATATGGTGGGTCTTCGATCCAACATTAGAGTCTATGAAATCATGATTAACATTTCTTTTGTTCGCATCATGAGTTTCCTTTACTACCCTTTCACCATTAGTAAGTATTTCTTGTAGAAAAATTGTCAAATCTGTCTTCAAATCTGCGATATTGGTCTTCAAATATGCCATGTCTATCTACAAATCTTTCTTCAAATCTATCTTCAAATCATCCATCTTAGCTTCCACGCCATTCATCTTATCTTCCATGCCATTTATCTTAGATTCCATGCCACTTATCTTAGCTTCTATTTGCTTTTGTGAGAGTGACATTTGTTGCACTTGGTCTTGTAATTTTGATATATCATGTAGTATTTCTTCCTTTTCTTCATGACTCATGCTAGAGCTTTCAGGTTGCTTACTAGGTGTTTGCATTTTCTTTCCTCGAGGCATCAGTTACCGATAATAATGCTCTACTATACCCTTTGAATTCCTTCAAAATAATTTTTCAAACCAAGCTTAAGCAAAAATTTAAAAAAATCTACACACCTTTTTCACTTTGTAAGAGCTCGATATTGCCTCTGATGTATCTCTGTAATTTTGGATCATCCGGTTCTGAAATTGTGATCTGCAGCAGCCCTCTGTGTCCTCTTTCCAATGCCACCAGTCTGATCCAAATTGGATTCTCTAAGGAAGAGTTATACCAAATCTCCCACAATGACCTGATTATAGACTAGTTCAGTAGAGTGAACTTGTACAACATGCCACATGTCCCTGTTTCGACCTTTGGCCCTGAAAAGTATATACAAGAAACTATAGTCTGTCCTCTTTCTGTACTTTCTTAGGAAATTTCAATCCGATGCTTAGAGAGAAAGTTATGATGATTTTCCCCAGGTCACCTATTTGGAATGTAATTCAGTAGTCTGCAAAAAGACCAACTTCCTGAGATCATGTCTCTGCAAATATAGCGCGAAAAGCTCTGAAATTCAGACTCGAGGTTTAGTGCGATTTTGTCTCATATGGTTTTTTTTTTCGCTTTTGAAACAACGCAGCAAAAAAAAGTTATATTGAAAATGCCACGATGACCTATTTGGAGAAGTGAAACCCTAGAATCCAAAGCTCTGATACCAAATGTTATGAAACCAGCTCACAAAAAGATAGAAAAGGTAGATCAACGCCTTAGAATTTAGCCTCTTCGAGGGGGAAGCCTCCTTTACATTACACAAATGAATGATTCCTTGATGATTCAAATGATAAAACCTCCTTTCTATATATAGGAGTCTAAAGAGTCACAATATAACCCAGTCGACCTAACAATAATAATATGAAGGCACAAAAATAACAGTAGAGGGATTCTATTGGGCACAGTAACAACAATATGGGGACAATAGGGGCACAACAATATTAATAAGGGATACAACTACAATAGTAAAGTGGTAATCACTAGTATTGTAGGGACCTAACATTAGTAATTGGGAATATCAAATGTGCATGAGAGGTAAGCCCAAGGTGTTCGATTAATAACTTTGAATGTCTTGCTCAGCGATCTAGCTTCTATTAAATTATTTAATTAATAAATTTAAGTTTGATTAAATTGCAGATAATTATCTTGATGCGTCTTCATATAAACATAGTATGGGAAAAAAATTGTTTATTTTTTATTTTTTAAATATACATTATCCATTATATATATGAAATGATATATAAAATATTATTAAAAAATATTTTAAATTTAAATTTATTATTTAAAAAAATAGTTTAAATATATATATATATATATATATATATATATAATTTAAAAAAATATAATATAATAAAATATATATTGAATTTTTTTTAAAATTAGATATATATATATATATATATATATATATATATATATATAGATATAAATATAAAAGTAAAAGAAATAAAATTTAAAAAATAATTTTAGTTAGGAACAAAATTTTATGTAAATCAATTTTTATAGACAAAATCATACTTCCTATTAAAAAATCCACACTTGGTATATAAAATTTATTAACCTAGAATTACAATAATAATATAAATGTATTTATGCATTTTCTAGCATTTCACAATTAGGAATGTTAGCATGATGTTTATGTAATTTTCTAGGAGTTCATGAATTTATCAAGTAGAATTACAATAATATAAATGTATTATGCATTATTTAACTTTTTAGAATTAGGAGAAGTTAGCACGATGTTTATATAATTTTTGAGTTAACTAGGTTGAATATCTACATGTTGGCATGTAAGTAGAATTCGGTTTTTAGTAGTAAATATATAAAAATAATAAATAATAAAAAATTGTTGTTTGAGGGAATTTTTCTAAACGGTAGGACATGTATCAAATTTTATAGACCTTTATAAGATCATCCAATGTGTTGGTTAAATAGCCTATATGATGGCTCTTCCAAACCCACTACAAGATTCATATAGTGTTTTATGTCTTCTCTAAAGAAAAGTGTTAGCATTGAGCTAGAAGTTGCAAAACAACAAATCAAATCTTGAGGAAAAATCTAGCATTTAACTCCCACTAAAAATAGTATTTTATACCAAAGAACATCGCTTATGTCAATGCAAAATCCACAAAGTGGAAAGATCTACATCCAAAAGATGCAACATGGAAATCAATAACAACTATACAAGAGTTTCCTTGCCTACAAAGGGAAATGCTACTTTTGAAAAAGAAGAGGATACTGAAGTCTTATCGTTACTTCCCTACTTTTATGTACCTAAGAGTTGGTCAAGGCCACAAGAATATAAAGTTTTACTATTAAAAATCTATTTAAATAGTTAAAGAAACTATAGAATATTTTGTCAAGTATTACAACATTTGAAACATTATTTTAAATTAATGGAAAATTGCATATATATATATATATATATATATATATATATATATATATATATATATATATTTTAATTTTTCTAATTATCATATTGTACTATTATATTTTTATATATTTCGTCTTATAAATTTATTATTCACAAAATACTTACAACTATTTTACTCTTTGTTTATATTTTAAATTTAAATATTAAAAAACATTTTACTTAATTTTATTTACCAAACTTATATTTATAAATAAAATAACAGATTTATAAATATGTAACATCATAATCAATAAAATAATAACTTAAAAACATTTAACGTAGATAACATTTACTTAAAACACAATGACTTCCATTTCCACCACTACTAACAATGATATGATACCAACAAAACAACATTGAACTATCAGGTTTTAAACCTGGCTTAAACATAGACGAAATGATTTAGATTTAAATATTAAATAATCGAGTTTTAAATCTTTCTTAGCATCTCGTTAAAAGAATACATTGAACAAATTTGCATTGAACTCCATTACATCTTTTTTATTTAGTGTGCATTTATTATCTCTTATTTTTTATTTACTATATTTTATGATAATAATTTATTTACTATGAATTTTATATTTTATTATTTTCTTTCTAATATTTTATTTTTTTCATTTTCTTTTTATATTATAATATTTTATTTTTTTATTTAATGTGCATTTATTATCCCTTTACTATATTTTATGATAATAATTTATTTACTATTAATTTTATATTTTATTATTTTCTTTCTAATATTTTATTTTTATTTTCATTTTCTTTATTATAATATTCCATTTTACTTGACTCATTTTTCACATTATTCTTTTATTGCCTTTCCGTTTTATTTTTTTTTATCTACGAGGAACTATTCATTTTCATTAGAATGATCCAATTGTATAAATGATATAATTCTAATCAGAATTTAGTTTGCACACACTAATTTAAATTTTAGTAATATATTTAAAAAAATTAATTTAAAATGGTATTTAATATAAAAAATGTTTTCTCTCAAATATAGAATCAATAATCACCAATATAATATTAACGGAAGCAATAAGAAGTGAAAATGTATTCATTCAAAATAAATAATATTCTAATTAAAGTATATATACACTATATTTTTATAAATATTTAAATAATCATATTTTATAAATTAAATTAAATAATTGTAAAAGTAATTGGTTGTAAAATAAAATAAAAGTCTTAGTTTATCTGTGTTAAGTTTGGAGTTTTTCTGATAATTTTTTGAGTGAATTTGCTTTGAGTGAATTACAAGTTTAAGTAGTGAAATCTCTACAATCCAAATTCTTAAAAAAAATTCAAAATACTAAATCCATATTATAATAAAAACACATTTAAAATACTAAATCCATATTATAATCAAAAACAAATTTTAAACCATACATGTTTAAAATGCTAAATCCATATTATAATCAAAATAAATTTTAAACAATAATATGTTGGGATTTGATCAAAATTAATTTCTCCAAATTTCTAATAGAATCCCCGAAAAAACCCAATAAAATCCTCAGAACCCAAAATAAAATAATTATGGACTTAAAAACGGCCTAAAATAGCAGTTCTTCAAAAGGCTATGTCATACAACTCATCGTTCAGATCACGAACAATAACATTCATAGCAGCCTTTTTCGGTGTCTCCAAATCATACAAGTAATCCATATTCAAAACTTCAACACAGTTGTTCTGGATTAGAATCTCACTGGAAATGAATCTGTCCAATTTCACCAGGAACAACTTCACTTGGTAGAAATGGGTGAGCTTCACAAGCTCTCTGTAATTCGCCTGCATTTCTTCATAGCTCACCTGGGCAATGTATAGAAATTTCAGAAACGTTTTGATGTTTTCACCACCAACTTCCTGAAACCTCAGCGCTGGGCAAATGTAACACAGAAACCATGGCGGAAACCCAACAATGGTTCTGTCATCAGTGCATTTCATAGATTGAGCACGGTTTGAAATTCAAATTTCTAGAACACAGAAACCATGGCGGAAACCCAACAATGGTTCTGTCATCAGTGCATTTCATAGATTGAGCACGGTTTGAAATTCAAATTTCTAGAGTTTGGGCGGGTTTTCAAAATTCAAGTAAGCTTCTCATCAATGCGCGCAGCGTATTTCTTAACTCGTCATATGGTGATCTGATAGGTGCTGGTGGCCTCCATCAAGGCAAACAATAAATCCCATGCTATTGGGTATTGAATGCCCTCTAAGAGACAGTATTTAATGCACTCCAAGAGATTGACGGGACAGCCCTGGTCGATTCCTCCGCCTCCGCTTCCGCCTTGATCGCCACCGCCACCACCATTCCATAAGAATGCATGCGGAGGCATGCGTAACACAAGACGCGAGCTCCATCGATGTTAAATACTGTATACGAAATGAAATACTGTATACGAAATGAAGACATCAGGTGGAATTAGTATTGTACGCATTAATACCATTTATTTATATTCAAATTCAAATTCGAAATTTGAACTTTGAACTTGTAAACCCGCCCCGCCCCGCCCAAATTCAAAATTTGAACTTATAAACCAGTAGCGACGACAAACGTGGGTCAGAGGCATTCAGGCCTTTCTGGAACCTTCAATGAACCTTCAAGGCACCCCCCGGTTTCCCTTTTCTACAAGGGGGAGGAGGAGGGGCGAAAGGCTCTGTAGCTTTATCTTTTACAGAAATGGGCGTTGCACAGGTTGTGATTCTCCTTCTGGTTGTGTTTTTGGGATGTTCCTTTTGCCACTGCATTCGGTCTCACTGTCCTCAAGATCTTCTCAACGTCGAAGCCTCTCAAGATGACTTCAATTGAGTCGATTTACAGCGGGTTTGCAATTTTTGTATTGCTTTTCTGTTTCAGTATTGGTTCTCTGTTATTGGGCCCAATACAGTATTGATCTAAGAGCTTAACATTATTGGGTTTCTTCTTAATATAAAGTTCTTTATATGTCGTGAAAGTGCCTGAGATCGAACCTCTGTCGACATGACCGAGTTGTGACCTGTAGGAACCTTATTTGTTAGTTAGAGGCTGCCTTCTTTCCTAGCTAGGTCTCAATACTTTTAAATAAATAAGGTTCAAACTCGATTTGTGCTCAGAGGCTTCCGTGGAGTATTAAATTGACAAGTTATGGTCCCATGAATATTCTATTTTGCAGAGAAAATGTCATGAAATCAATTACCAAGGAAATTTCTTCGTGAGACATTTCACATTCATACAATCTAATCGAATCAGCTTCGTTTGCTAGTTCGGTTACTCTTTGGTGGGAAGGAACAAACATAACCATGACTGAAACTCATGTGATTATAGGGGTAGGCTTCGGTGGGAAGCAACAGACATAACCGTATCATCGACGGAGAGAGTTATAATTTTGTAACTTTAATTTTAACATACCAACAAGTCAAAGTGTAGAGATTCTCTTGGTGTTCAATAATGCATATTTACATTGGAATTGTAATATGTAAATAAAGAACATAGATTTTTGAATGCAACTGTGACTCATAGTGTAGAGCCTTATAGAGAAAACTAGGTTATCAAGACTGAAACATCTCACTTTTGTCAAGAAAATTTTACACTAAAAAAAATTCGCAATTTCAAAATATACAAATTAAAATAAAAGACATCTATTAATAATTAAAATAATTGATTATATTTTTTATTTTTAAGATTTTTTTCCTCTACAAATATATTAATGGTTAGGAATTTTAAATTAATTTTTGTTTATTAAAATTTATATGGGATATTCAATTTTAATGGTTAGGAATTTTAAATTAATTTATGTTTACTAAAATTTGTATGGGATATTCCATTTTAATGGTCAGGAATTTTAATTTAATTTATGTTTACTAAAATTTATATGGGATATTCAATTTTAATGGTTAGGAATTTTAAAATAATTTATGTTTACTAAAATTCATATAGGATATTCAATTTTAATGGTTAGGAATTTTAAATTAATTTATGTTCCCTAAAATTTATATAGGATATTCAATTTTAAGAAAGTAAGAAATTAGTTAGAATTTTTTATTTTTTATTATTTTTATATTCAATAGAAATCAGATTTTTTTTTAGATTACTAGAATGTCATTCATCAAAACCTCAACACTGTCCATAGTATGACAAATATTTTGAAAATTAGATGGAATGTGAGTTTAAGATAGACAATCTAAGAGAGTGATTTTCATCTTCAACCATCTTAGGATCACACAGGTGGCATTCATCCCATGGTGTTTGCGGAATTGACCAATGCCCACTTTCACTATAAAGCTCATGAGAATTAGATCTAATCTTTGCAACATTGATTTTCTTAACACTTATCCACACAAAGAAATTTTTGTTTTCAAGATTGGGGTTGATCACTTCCTTATAATATCTTAGTTTCCTTTTTTCGCTCTAGCTCTTTACCTCCTTACATTTTCTCTTTAAATTTGGAACTAATAATATTTTTAATCTACAAGATGATCTCTTTTATTCACCGATGGTCTAGCCATGACTGTGCCTTATGCCACCCTCGCTTTAGTCAAAGTTGGGTGTTTTGGTTAGAGTTAGAAGCATTTTTATGAAACCCCTTGGCATCCATGTTGTATAACTTCTTCTTCTTCTACATAACATATCTATTCATAACCATGCTTTCAATGTGGGGAAGACTTGCTTCAATCATGAGGATATAGTAGGGAGTATTTCGTTAAATATTGAGGTGGTAGGCTATACATTGTTTTATGATTTGTTGAATCTTCCCCCACGATTCTCTGGATAAGTTGTGATCCAAACCTCCATCCACATAAAAAAATAGGAGTGACAAGAGTCTTAAAGAGGAGCCTCCTTTTATCCCAAATCCAAAGGCTTGTCATCTTACAACTGTCTTCAACCCAATAGTAAGCTTTCCAACATCCATTTTTCCTTTTCTCAATGTTATAATTCCAGTTGAGCTAATGATGGATGTCAATTCCCAGATATTTGTATGAAGGAGTTGTTGTCATAAATTAAATCATCATAAGTGATCTTTTCAAAACTTTATATTATTTATTCTATGAAGGAATTAAAAAAATACATTTTACAACTAATAGTAAAGATTTTATAAATCTAACCCAGATGCAGGTGACAACCATGATAGTTATGACGATTAGATGGTCTGGCGGCGAGGGGACTGGACACATGGCCGCTTGCGTTCCCTCCCATGCCAGCCTGCAACAAATTCACGGCGGCCTGCAAATTGCATTAAATGGGTACTCTGGCCGAGAACTACCCATTATTCGCACAGCTATGGATGCCCCAAAATTTATTCATGCTCCCAACCCCCCCCCCCTGCCATATGCCCTCCTCAAGCAGTGCAACCCTGTTCTCGAACTGTTACTGGAAGCTGATGCTAGTTGCTCAGTTGTGTAGACCTTGGTAACAGGAATCATTTCTCCCAAACAAGGCTCTGCAATTTGACTCCAGCTTAGAACTCCCTCTCTCATCCTCTGCCCAACCATTCAGCCAATTTCTCCATTGATAGCGCTGCTTCGAACATTTCCATGGCTCGCATCTGTCACCAAATGCATAGCAGAAGAGGAGGTAGCCGTGGTGGTGGCGTCCGCACTCCGTCAATAAATATAAAGTGAAATGATTGGAAAAGAATGCAACAGGTAAATGACCTTGGTGCAATGTCTCTACAGTTGGACTAACCTTAAGTTGTCACTTGACTTTTAATTTTTTGACCATATCTACTTATAACATTGCATCTTTGCTTAACATTGCATCTTTGCTTATAGTGGTTAAGATTATGTTTTTTTGAGTTTAGTGGAGATATGGCATGCTGGCTAACCCTACGTCCCAAAGATTTGTAACAACATATGTGTTGGACACCCTCACATCATTTGGGTGATACCTCTTGCTTCCATGGCTAGAGACATCACCAAGAGCATCAAGGTGCTTTTGAATAATTTGGATAGTTCATAAACCATATTCCCTCCATGGTTCATCATCATGTTTTATTCTTTTCTCCTATCAAACTATCAGTCATAATCTGGTCAACGGTTGCTAATGGTTCATGGCTCCACCGGCTCATCAAACCTTCCGGTCGTGGAGCTCCCATTCCTCACCATTCTTATCCTTGTATAAATATGATAGCATAGCAGGTCATTTCAATTACAATTCTACACATACAGTGAGAAGGAGCCTCAGAAGGGAAACAGCAAAAGCCGAGATGGCGATCCGAGTGCAAGCCATTGCAGAGGGAGGATTAGAGAGTATCCCTCCTCAATTTGTCAGGCCTAAGCACGAGAGGCCAGTTACCTTCACTACATTTTCCGTTAATACTAACGGCTGTGGGCAGCTCGCCTGTGAAATCCCGGTTATAGATTTATCCAATCTAGTAGACCATTCCGGCCATCTCCGCGAGAAAACGGTGGAAGAAATTGCAAGTGCGTCGAGGGAATGGGGGTATTTTTCAGATTGTCAATCACGGAATTTCGGAAGAGTTGATACAACGCCTGCAGAGCGTTGGGGAAGAGTTCTTCCGTCTTCCACAAGAGGAAAAGGAGGCATGCGCCAACAACCCTGCAGCTGGTAATCTGGAAGGCTACGGCACCAAGCTAGCTGCTAACCTTGATGGCCAGCTCGAGTGGTTAGATTACTATTTCCACATGCTCTGGCCTCCTTCTCGCAGGGATTTCAACACCTGGTCCAAACACACACCCGCTTACATGTAATACTTTTATTTAATCTAATCATTCATCTATGGTATATGAAGAATCAAAATGTGTTTTGTACAGTCTGCATGTAAATTTAAATATTATGTAAAAATCTAATGCGTGGGATTTGCAGAGAAGTGAATGATGAATATGGTCGAAATCTGTTGGAGGTGGTGAATAAACTATTGGCTTCGCTTTCGATCAGCCTAGGAATGGAAGAATCCGCCATGAAAGAAGCGGTGGGGGGCGAAAATCTGGAAATGGAGATGAAAATCAATTACTATCCACCTTGCCCACAGCCGGAACTTGCTCTGGGAGTTGAGCCCCACACAGACATGTCGGCCCTCACTCTTCTTATACCAAACGAAGTTCCAGGACTTCAAGTGTTCAATGATGGTCACTGGGTTTCTGCCACTTACATTCCAAACGCTATCATCGTCCATATCGGTGACCAGCTGGAGGTTACTAAGTTTCTTTCTATGGGTTTTTCTTTGTTTTTTCTCTCTTCCTCTCTGGACTCGTAATACCATAAATTTTGTTTGATGAATTTGTGGGTATGTGTGGATGTGAAGATATTGAGCAATGGGAGATACAAGAGTGTTTTGCATAGGAGCGTGGTGAGCAAGGAGAGGGTGAGGATGTCGTGGCCAGTGTTCTGCACCCCACCTCTTGACACCGTCGTCGGCTCCATGAAGGAGTTGATCGATGAGAATAACCCTCCATTGTTCAAATCCAAAGCATACAGAGAGTTCAAGCATTGTAAGATCGACAAGCTGCCCCAGTAGAAAGCTACCACTCTTGTTACAGCAGCTTTGTTTGTTTGCTTAATAATTCCAGGCATGAGTTATATAATCTCATGATCATCATAGCATAACATGTAACTTTCATGGTGATCGTTCGTTTAATAATTTCAGCTTTGAATAACTCTAGCCATGGTTGCTTAATGACTCTTGTGATGAGTACAATCTCATAGTCATGATGGCTTTAGTGTGTAGCTTTCATGGGTAATAGTTTCAGCTATGAATAGTGTATGGTGCAAAATATGTTGTTATCAAATAGTTTTCGGTGATTTCTCAACCGATCTGGCCATAAATTGCATTTAGTATAAAAAGGTAAGGGTTTCAGTCCTTTGACATTATTTGCGTTTCGTTTAAAATGACAGAGGAAAATGGTTGGTTCAAATCAATTGGAATCCTCACATTTCTTATTATCATTATATTTCTATATAATCGTTCCTAAGATTACTTTCAGAGCCTGCTTTCCATTTTCAGAGTCCTAAGATGCCTTTGAGAGTCAAGCTCTCCATTTTCAGTCTCCACATTCTTGGTTAATCTTGGATTAAAATGTTGTTGTCTATATTTTCATTCTTCATATGTTAATTTTGGATTAAGATGTTGTTGTTGTAGGTATAGGAAAATATTTTATTTAATTAATAAATATTAATATTGAATTTTCTCCAATTTCCTAACTTTATATTTAACTTTTGGCTACTAATTTTGATTCTCATGTATTTACTATAATTTTAAAATAAAAATTAAATTCTTATTATAATTTTAAAATAAAAATTAAATTATTTATTATTTATTATAATTTAAAAAAAATCTATTTTAAGTAATATTATTTGTATTACAAATATTTTTCCTAGTTTTTAAACATTTAAAATTAAAATTTTGTTTTAAATGGAAAACAATGGAGTGATAGATTGTTAATATCAACATTCAAATTGTCAAATCTATCCATTTCAATAAGTCTTATTTATTTAATCAGTTAAGTTTAGTATATTTAGATTTTTTATTTAAAAATTAATATTTCAGTGATATTACAATTTACTCAATCTTAAAAACAAAATTATATGAACAAAATAAAAAGTAATTTATGGCACACTATTTAAATATACTTGATTTAAATTTGCAAATAGATGTGATAGGAAGTTTGGGAAAAAATGATATATTTGAAGGAACCATCATCTTATGACACTTTGTTGTTGTTGTTGTTTTTTTTTTTTTTAACTATAAATAAACAAAATTTTATGAACAAAATAAAACGTAATTCATGGTACAATACTAGATATGATAAAAAGTAAAAAGATTTAAATTTGCAAATAAAATGTGATAGGAAGTTGGGAAAAACATGACATATTTGAAGGAACCATTATCTTATGACACCATTTTTTTTTAACTATAAATAATGTAGTTAAGTTTGGAATCAAATAAGCATTTTCAATTTATCTAATTATTTGCTAGCTACATCCACACCAAGATCACATAATACCTTAAACACCCAGTAACATTGGGAACACATAGATATTGAGGCATTTACATCAAATGTCCAAAATTTACAATGCATTCTACATATCATTTACTTTTGTTTTGCATTCTAGTAACTATAGAAACAACAAAATCATGTAATAGAACATCATGAGTACAACAGGTATTGGTCACCTTGGAGTGGAGATTTGGTCTTGGCCTTTCTACTACTACTTGCACTCCCTTGTTGTCATCTGTGTCCAAGTGTGAATGTTGATGTGCTCCGACTGAATGTTAGTGACCGACCGATTGACCTCCAAGCCTACTCTATGAGTATTCTTTTTTCCCACGGATCCCCTCGCTGCAATGGGCCTATACAATAGAGGAAGAAAACTAGTTGATGGAGGTGAGCACCCATGGTTAACGAGTCCCCTCTCTAAATGCCTTCACCTCACCAAACTCACTATAGCTCGTAGTCACTCACAATAACATAATCCTATCCATCTAACAATAGGGTAAGCAAAAGTCCCATCTCCCATAGCTTGCCCCTTAATTTATAAGAGGCTTCATAGATGACACTTAGCACTTCATGCATAATTAATTATTTTTATTAATCCAAAAGTCTGATTATTCACCCACCCATGTGTCACCCTCTTACTAAGGCTCTCCAAAATTATTTACTTAAACTTCTAATTCAAACATAATATTTTTCCTCACCCCAACGAGACTTTCTATATCTTCTCTTAGTTGTCCCTTGACCCCCTTTTTCTACTCAATTTGTGTTTGTTACTGAAGTGAACTGACAAGTATAAGATTTGGTCCTCCAGCTACCTCTTAATTTAACTCAAATTGTCTCTTGGATGGAGATTCTTGTATTGGCTCTTGCCACATGGAGGTTCTCTAAATGTCCTATAATCTAATTTATTAATGTTTATTTTTATTCTCCACCCTCTTTTCTTATGGGGTTAAAATCCATTAATACTAATCTTTTTAATTCACTATATGTCCATCCCCCCCACTCTTGCCTAGTAAAGCACTTATGCACATTATCTACTCAAAATTTCCCAAATGAGGGGAGGTAAAGTTCTCAAGTGTTCCAATTTTTTTTATTTCTTCCTATTCTCCCTTTATCCCAATTTTTTTTTTTCTTGGTTAGATAACTTGGCTTTAAAACTTTATTTACCACATTATGTGAATTAGTATGATTATCACATTATAGTAGTTTCATCATGATGCCTAGTGTGCAAAGTTGGTCATGCCCTTCAATAACTTCCCTTCGAAGTTCCAAGGGTGCCATGTCAAATAGTTTCTTCTTGATGCCAAGGATACGAAATTGGTCGTGCCCTTCAATAACTTCCCTTGAAGTTCCAAGCGTGCCAAGTTGTATGCCCTTCAAGCATATAATGATTACGAGGGGAAAGCTAAGTGTGATTGTGGGGAATGATATCCTCTCTTATGTCACCCTCTATAGTGAGACTAATGGTGTTGGGAATCAAGGAATATTCCTTGATGTGTGCCCCCCAGTAAAGTCCTCATCAACAACCCAATTTGGGACCTGCCCCCATGACATTGTTATCTTCAAGGAGAAGGTATCCCAACCCTTCCATCCAAGTCATGATGGCATTTCTAGCAGGTGAAATCAAGGACATTGTCCTACCCCTCTCATGAATTTCCATCTATCTGTACAACCCCATCACCCATATGTGAGTCATTCGGCCAAGAAACTAACATGTTCCTTCATCCATTAACATGTCATTAGAATTTACAACAAAATTCAAACTGAACTTTAAAATTTCAAAGAAAAATATTCAATTCCATCAAACTAGATGTAATCGACTCATCACATACAAATGCATCTAGTGGTATCTTGCCATACTCGATAATCATTAGTAGTAATGTTTTACAATGTTAATCATTGAGATAATAACATATGTTAAATCATCAACATGACATATTCATCAACATCGTTGTTCACTGTGAACCAAAACTAATGTAAGTAGCCAACATAATGAATGCATCCACCACAACTATTATCATCATAATATTGGTAGAAAACATACATATCTGTCACAACTATCATCATCGTAACATCAACTAGGAAATAAACACATCCATCACAACTATTATTATCATAACATCGATTAGGAAATAAACACATCCATTACATCTATCATTGTCATAACATCAACTAGGAAACAAATGCATCCATCACAGTTGTTGTCATCACAACATCAATTAGATAACAAACATAACCATCACATCCACCAATAGTAGAGTCAAATAGCTAGATCCTCAACTTGAGGTCCTCAAAGAATACTGAGTGAGCATTAATGCTATATTAATGTTATTGTCATATCAGGGATAGTCAACTAGAGCAAGGCACTATAATGTAAGTGCAATTGATGTAAATTGACATTTTATATTAGGCACCATAGTACTGTAACAAAAATTAATTATAAGTTAAAAATTTTCATAATAAAGTTGCAATGGAACTGCGATTAAAAATATTATTACATGTTTTCTTCAAATTATATAAGTTTAATTCATATATTAAATATTTTATAATTAATAATAATAATAATTTAAAATAAAATTATAATTTAGTTTTTTTTGGATAATGTAAAAACTCAAATAATTGATATTTATCCATATTTACAGATCATTTAATTCGTATAACTCTACAAATAATAATTTAATATAAAAAAATTGTTATGCAATAAATCAAATGGTAAAGGTCACAATAGTTTGATATTATTTGCATTTAGTTTCAAATGTCAATAAAATGGTTGATCCACGTCATTTTGGAATCCACAATTTTTTCATTATCATTATATTGTTATGTAATCATTCATTTAGTAAAATGATTCCAACTTTGAGCGTCACTTTTTTTCTTAAATAACCTTGGCTTAATGCTTTATTGTTATGTGTAGATTGAGCATTTTAATATATATATATATATATATATATATATATATAATTAATTATTATTAAATTAACAATGGCCACATGACTGGTAATGATGGATTATTACTTATACGAATTGACCCATAAATAAATGTCAGAGTGCCCATGTCCCAAAGTCTGACACTACACTGTCATCGAAGAAGAATACTCTAGAGAAAACTTTGAATCACAAGAAATTGGGCAAGACAGAAACAACTCTCAAGACAAGCATGGAAAAAGCCCTGCCCAACAACAAGAAAGTGCACTTGACAACCCCTCAAGTATCAACAGTTATGAGGATTCGAATATCGTGCAAAATAAATCTTCATTTAACAACAAAGCAGATCTCCTAGACCAAACTTCTTCTCCGACTATCTTCAAAAGGACGAACACAATTGATCGCGAAGCTAAGACACCATTGTCTCAATAACCAAAAGAGATGAAGGAGATGCAAGATAAAGGAAGTTGGAAGACCGTAGAGAAAAAAAAGAGAGCTACAACACCAATCTCGCCAAGAAAGACGAGGATCCAGACAATTAAAAATTAAAAATATTATAGGTCTGATAGACCAATTTGGTCTCAGTGGACGGTAACCACTATCATCATCATCATCATCATCATCATCATCATCATCATCATCAAAATAATATGGTTAAAATTTAATTTTTTAACATATGCTAACCTTATAATATAGGGACTAGAAGTTTACGAATTCTACTAATGACCATATATATGGATTAGGAGCCATCCATGGATGGTCCGGCTGTGGTTCTTCAAAGGCTATGTCATACAACTCTTCTTCAAAGGCTATGTCATACAACTCATCGTTGAGATCACAAACAATAACATACCAATAATCCATATTCAAAACTTCAACACAATTGTTCTGGTTCAGAATCTCACTGGAAATGAATCTGTCCAATTTCACCAGGAACAAGCTCTCTGTAATTCACCTGCATTTCTTCATAGCTTTCGTAGAAATTTCATAAATATTTTGATGCTTTCACCACCAACTCCCTGAAACCTCAGCGATGGGCGAATGTAGCACAGAAACCATGGTGGAAACCCAACAATGGTTTTGTCGTCAACGCATTTCAAATTTCTAGAGTGTGGGGGGCTTTTCAAAATTAAAGTAAGCTTTTCATTAATGCACACAGCATATTATGTATAGTATACAAGGGCTCATCCATATGGTGATTTAATAGGTTTTGGTGGCCGCCATCAATATCATGCAGAGCGACTCTAGGGGCTCGTGCAATCGTTCGGAAATCCATCACGCCCCGGCCCCATGGCATTAGCAATGTAGTAGTAGTGTATGGCCATGCACTAAGCCAATTAATGATTGGCTTAGTGCATCGTCTTGAGTTTGGGGTTCTTGCATTATCTATCATGCCCCATGGCATTAGCAACATAATAGTGTATGGCCATGTACTAAACCAACCAATAATTAGTTTAGTGCATGGGGGTGAAGACCATCTTGCATGGTCAAATATTAATAAATTAATAAATACAATAAATGATGTCACGAATCTGATTAGCAATGTAGTAATGTATGGCTATGTACTAAACTAACCAATAATTAGTTTAGTGCATGGTCTTTAAGAATGCCGTAGTTTAACCGGAGGAATTGCTCGGAAAGTTATGGAAATTCTTGACATATTTAGAGAAAATCCGGCAAGGAATTTTGTAAATCCAAGTTATAGTTATTAAACTTCAAAATTTTAGGTGTCCTAGATGTTTTTCATGGTGCTCAATCCATTTTCACCATCAAAAACACTATTCAAAGACTATCTCTACAAGATTTTTTGAAATTATTTGCCCAGATTCAGGCCACTTTTGGCCATCCGGACAATTCCTCCAGCTCGTTAGACGACTCCTTTAAAAATTGCTATTAATAATGGGGGCGAAGACCATCTTGTATGGTCAAATATTAATAAAGTAATAAATACAATAAATGATGTCATGAATCTGAATGGCACATTGTTAAACTGACTGCAATTGGTAAGACATTCGTTTTTCGTTCATGGCTTAATTCTCGGTCATGGTATCCCTATGCATATGCCTTCATGTTTCTCTTTAGGTTTTGATATAAGCAAATGCCTAACTTTAATTTTAAAGTAAAAAAGTAAAGAGTGGAGGAGTTGTACAATACTCTTTATCAATTATATTATATTTAAATTATTTTCTATTATTAATTGTTAGGGTCCCACCCTAACCCCCTTATTTATGTCATGGGATCACGTCATAGTCAAGAGTCAATAAAGCCCATATTAATATTTGTAAGTGGTTAACCCGCAATTAATGACGGGACCATAGTTAGTTGCAAATGGGTCGTAGTATTAGATAGATGGTATTAATAAAACCCACGGTATTGGCCTGTGGTATTGCATGTATGAGTCATATATAAAGGATAAAGACTCCCTGCGAGGAGTATCGTGTGTTATTTTGTAATCGAGCTCTGCTATATTGGAGGTTGCCCCCTCGAAGAGGCAAGTGAACATTACTCTCTGAATAATAAAATCATTGCTATTCTATGTTCTGGGTATCTTTTCTTCGCATATTCTGTATTTGGGTATCATTTTGCAGGTTAAGAGCATAACAAATGGTATCAGAGCACTTTCCAGGGCCGGTGGAATCTCCAATTCTTAGCAATTTTTATTTTTTTTGGCTAGAGACATGTTCCGGCGTCTTTAAACCACGGGATCTTTCGTTGAGTGCATAAACCTGCGGATTTGGGGAGGCATGCACGCAGGAAATACAAGAGGTGGTCACGTCTGTTGGACTCCCTTGTAACCCCTGTGGGTACCCCTTCGAGTAGTAGCGCATTAGACAGAACCATACATGGACTGTCTTCCACGTACCCTCTGGGTATATCGGAAGCCCCTAGGCTCCCTCAAAACCTCGCCATAGATAAATTGTCGGCCATCTTGTGGCTACAGTACACCGAGAATAGCACTCAGAGAGATTACTCGCCCGTACGATGGGGTAGTCGGGTTGTACAGCTAAGGGTACGGTCGATCCTCCTTAGTTAGAGCCCTGAAACATTGGGCCGAGTACTACTGGCAGACCCTTATGTATATTGCGATCTGTAGCACTTGACACTCCTCAAGACCATAGTTCCCTTTTCTATCGGGGGATCGCACATCATCTATTCCAGATCCGCTGGTGCAACGGGGTGTAGCAGCAGCCGACATTAGTCCCACAGTCTCGAGTTCGCAGATCAGTCATTCCGATCTATTATATCTAGCCGATCCGCAGCAGCAGTCTGTTCCGTCGCCTAGAGCTATCTGATCCACCATTCAGATCTCTCAGATCCACCAGATCAGAGTTGTTGTGAAAGGTTCCTATACCGAGGTATAATTTTCGCAGGACTTTTGGCCGCATTGACATTTTGAGGATTTGGCGACTGCAGTATTGATCAGGAAGGAGTAAAACTCCATTACGCATTTTCAGAAAAAAAAAAAAAAGTCTGAGATCTTCTGGGGCGCTTGATCTAGCCCATCAGAATCAGGACGACGAACTGAGCACTGTGGTACCATTCAATTATTAGTGAAAATTTTTAGGCAGTCCCAATTTTTCATCAGGTTGGTGTATGGTAGAAACTAGAGCTCAAGCAATGGCCAATGAAAGAATGGACAAACTTGAAGAATCCCTCCAATCCCTCAATAATCAGCTTACCGGACTATGTCTCCAGGTCCAGCAATTAATCCCAAAGGGCAAGGAGCAAGCCCACGAGGAGGTGTATAATGGCAATGAATACAATGAGGGTGAGTCTAGCCACTCTCCTCACATCTGGCACACCCACCCACCACCCAGTCAGCGACCTCCCAAGTTGGATATGCATAAATTTGACGGTTCTCACCCATCCTCATGGATAGCACAAATGGAGCAGTATTTCAAACTGAATCGTATCATAGATGATGCGACTAAGCTTATGTTGGGGAGCATGTACTTGGACAATGAATGGTGGCAATGGTGGGAATGGCATCAACGTTGCAATGGACCTTTTAAGACTTGGACCCAATTTACCAAAGCTCTTCGAGACCGCTTTGAACAGGAGGACTCTTTTTTGGTTCGTCTTACTAAGCTCCAACAGATAGGTACAGTGGATGAATATATTACAGCTTTTGAAGCCTTAGCCTTCCGCACTTGGGGTCTCTCATATGTGTTCTACACGGAATGTTTTATCAGTGGTCTTAAAGAAGCCATCAAAGCTCAAGTCTTACTGCACCACCCTCCCACTTGGACAGAGGCTTGCAAGGTAGCCCGTAACGTGGAACGTGCATTAGCAGCCCAATACAGTCACCCAAATTTCCCCGCTAAAGGTCGTCCCCCACAGGCTCACAACATGACTCAAACACTTAAGGTCCAAAAGGTGTCACCTGCGGAAATGGCCGAAAGAAGGAAGCAAGGACTATGTTACTACTGTGATGAAAAATACTCCCCAGGTCATAAATGCAAGGAACCCAAATTTTTTCAAATAGATGCCACTAACTACAGCTCAACAGAGGAAGATCCACCACTTGAGGAACATGAGGCGCTAGAAGAAGACAACCAAAAGGAGAATGTCTCTGACGAACTAGTTATTTCGTTGCATGCGTTGGCAGGGATATCTTCCCCTCAAACTCTCAAAATCAGGGGTTTTCTTAAACATCGCCCAGTAGTAGTCTTGATTGATAGTGGAAGTACCCATAATTTCATCCATCAAAAAATCGCAGAAGTAGTGCATTGTTTTGTACGAGACGTTTCTAACTTCCAAGTCCAAATTGCAGATGGGGGCACAATGAAATGTGAAGGCCGCTGTGAAAATTTCAAACTTCAAATGGGGGATTATCAGTTGAAAACCCACATGTTTGCCATACACATGGGGGGTTGCGACATTGTCCTCGGCGCTGAATGGCTCCACACTCTTGGGCCAATCACAATGGATTTTCAGGAGTTATATATGAGTTTTAAGCAGAACAACTACGCACATACCCTCCGTGGACTCCATGCGGGAGCCCCCTCTATCATCAACTCGCATCGGATGGAAAAATTGTTAAAAAAGGGCAATCATGGAGTGGTAGCTCAATTTAATTCCATCCAGGTCGTCGAAACCAAGTCTCTGCCAATTCATCCTGAGATGCAACAGATTTTAAATAACCATTTGCTGGTCTTTGACAAGCCTCATGAGCTTCCACCCTCGCGAGGGGAACATGATCATAGCATCACCCTGGTTCCAGGGGCCCAACCCCCAAATGTGCGGCCATACAGATATCCGTTCACCCAAAATAATGAAATAGAAAAAATAATCAAGGAACTTTTGGAAGCAGGTGTCATTCGTCCCAACATTAGTCCTTATTCATCCCCAGTGGTCATGGTGCTCAAGAAAGATGGGGAGTGGCGGATGTGTCCCGACTTCAGGGCCCTTAATAAGTTGACAGTAAAAGATAAATTTCCCATTCCGGTGGTTGACGATTTGCTGGATGAACTCAATGGGGCTCAAATCTTCACTAAGCTGGATCTTCGCTCAGGCTACCACCAAATTAGCATGAAGGAAGTCGACATTTCCAAGACTGCTTTCCAAACTCATGAAGGCCATTATGAGTTCCTGGTCATGCCATTTGGTCTTTGTAATGCCCCCTCTACTTTTCAGAGCCTTATGAATCACATTCTCAAACCATATCTCAGGAAATTTGTCCTTGTCTTCTTTGATGACATCCTCATCTATAGTGACACTTGGGCTGCACATCTTCAGCATGTAGATCTACTCTTACACCTGTTCCACAAGCATAAATTATTTGTCAAGATGTCCAAGTGTTCATTTGGCATGGAAGAAGTTGAGTATTTGGGCCACATTGTGGGGCGTGAAGGTGTGAAGGTGGACCCCAAAAAGATCCAGGCAATGCAAGAATGGCCTCAACCTAAGACCTTGAAGAGCTTGAGAGGATTTTTGGGTCTCACAGGCTATTATCGTAAATTTTTCCGCAACTATGGCCGCATAGCGAAGCCCCTCACTCAACTCCTCAAGAAAAATTCCTTCTTCTGGAATGAGGAAGCACAACAGGCATTTACTGCTCTCAAAAACGCCATGTGTTCCACTCCAGTCTTAGCACTACCTGACTTCACCAAATCCTTTGTCATTGAATGTGATGCTTCGGGGACCGGTATTGGGGCGGTCTTAATGCAGGAAGGGCGACCTTTGGCCTTCACAAGCCAACAACTAAGTGGGAGGAATCTAGGCCAATCTACCTACGAAAAAGAAATGATGGCCATCTTACATGCCGTCGAGACCTGGCGACCTTACTTATTGGGGCGACATTTCCAAATCTGCACAGATCATCACAGTCTTAAATATTTTTTGGAGCAACGCCTATCCTCCCCACAACAAAACAAATGGCTCGCCAAAATGCTAGGATATGATTATGAGATCATTTACAAGAAAGGGAAAGACAATAGTGTAGCAGATGCATTATCTCGCCAATTTGAGGAAGAAAGTACTCTGCTAGAAATTTCCCTCCCCATTCCAGAATGGATTGAAGAGGCTCGCAAGGAATGGTTTTGACACCCCGGGCTATCCCAAATCATTTCTCAATTGCAGGTAGATCCAAATTCCACCAAGGGCTACTCGTGGCAGGATGATATTCTTCGCTACAGGGACAGAGTCGTAATATCCCCAACATCCACCCTCAAAAGTTGCATTTTGGTAGAATTGCACTCATCGCCCATTGCAGGACATTCAGGCTTTCAAAAGACGTATGCTCGCACCAGAAGATCATTTTTTTGGACAGGCATGAAAAAGGACATCCTTAATTTTGTAGCAGAATGCGATGTCTGTCAACGCCACAAAGGGGAAACCGTCAACACACCAGGCACATTACAACCATTGCCCATTCCGACATCAATTTGGACGGAAGTTTCTATGGATTTCATTACAGGTCTTCCAAAGTCCGGGAACAAGTCAGTCATCATGGTGGTTGTGGACTGACTATCAAAGTATGCTCATTTCTGCGCCCTACCCCACCCATTTACACCAACTTTGGTCGCTCAATATTTCATGGATCAGATTTTCAAATTGCATGGCATGCCCACTTCTATTGTGTCCGATCGCAACCCGATCTTCACCAGTAATTTTTGGCAGGAACTCTTCAGGATACAAGGCACTCAACTAAAACTCAGTACTTCCTATCATCCACAAATGTATGGTCAAACTGAAGCCGTCAACAAATGTCTAGAAACCTACCTTAGGTGTTTCACTTCAGAAAAGCAACACCTTTGGGTAGAGTGGTTACCTCTGGCTGAATGGTGGTATAACACCAACTATCATGCCACCACCAAAATGACTCCCTATGAAGCAGTATATGGTCAACTTCCACCTTCCCCTACTTCTTATCTCAAGGGGTGCTCCAAAGTATAAGCAGTGGATCAACTCCTACAACACCGCGCAACCATGCTCGCCCAACTTAGAGAGAATCTTCATCAAGCTCAGAACTGCATGAAGCAACAGGTAGACCAGCATCGCTCAGAGAGCCAATTTCAAGAAGGGGATCAAGTCTTTTTGAGGCTGCAACCATATAAGAAAACATCACTCAAAGACAAAGGTTGTCAGAAGCTATCTCCAAAATTCTACGGACCATACCAAGTACTTCAGCACATTGGAGAAGTGGCTTACAAGTTGGCTTTGCCACCTACTGCAAAAATCCATCTAGTTTTCCATGTATCGTGCCTCAAGAAAGTGATCGGGAACAATTGCCGAGTTCAAACCTGTCTACCTGGATTGGATGAAGAAGGGTCAACCTGGCTTCAACCCGAACAGGTTCTAGACACAAGAGACAAACACCTGCGTGGCCGCATGATTAAGGAAGTTCTCGTCAAATGGAAAGACACCTCTTCGGAAGATGCAACTTGGGAACCAGCCACTATTCTTCAGCAGTTTCCGCAGCTTCAGCCTTGAGGACAAGGCTAGTCTTAAGGGGGAGGGCATGTTAGGGTCCCACCCTAACCCCCTTATTTATGTCATGGGATCACGTCATAGTCAAGAGTCAATAAAGCCCATATTAATATTTGTAAGTGGTTTACCCGCAAATAATGATGGGACCACAGTTAGTTGCAAATGGGCCGTAGTATTAGATAGATGGTATTAATAAAACCCACGGTATTGGCCCGTGGTATTGCATGTATGAGTCATATATAAAGGATAAAGACTCCCTGCGAGGAGTATCGTGTCTTATTTTGTAATCGAGCTCTGGTCTATTGGAGGTTGCCCCCTCGAAGAGGCAAGTGAACATTACTCTCTGAATAATAAAATCATTGCTATTATGTGTTCTGGGTATCTTTTCTTCGCATATTCTGTATTTGGGTATCATTTTGCAGGTTAAGAGCATAACATTAATTATTAATCAATAATATGGAAAATAAATGAATTTTAATATTATTTAAGAATAATTAACTTCATTTCATAATATTTAAATGAATTTCAATATTATTTAAAAATAATTGAGTCGAGGAGTTGTACAATATTCTTTATCAATGATATTATATTCAAATTATTTTATGTTCATTATTAAACAATAGTATTGAAAATAAATGAATTTTAATATTATTTAAAAATAAATAACTTCCATTCATAATATTTAAATGAATTTCAACATTATTTAAAAATAATTAATTTTAATTTATAATTTATTTTTTTACAAATCAATTTATAATGTTTAACTTTATTCATAATGTTTAACTTTACTTAAAACAAAAATAATATTTAATCAATGCAGAAGTAAAAGCAATATATCTTGCCCTACCTATCTGCCTCAAAGTATAATAATCATAACCAGTTCATTTTTACCACTTAATGTTAACGATCCCATTAGGGGACAGCCTTCTATTGTTGTGCAGGGACCAATATTAGTTATAGTACTAGTCCCACACATCCATAAAAAAATATTCATAAATCATAAAAAATATGCACATAAATAGTTTATATTAAGCTATATAAGTTATATAATTTAGTCCAAAATGGGCCGACATATTAATTGGGCCAACAAGTGTCAAATACCAAACCTTAACATCACATATTGACAAGACATAATGTCCCAAATATCTCCAACTCTTAATTACCAAATAAGTCAAAATGCACTACAAAACATTCCATTGAATTCTATTCACGAGTACACCTATCCCATCAAACAGTCACCTACATATTTCCATTGGAGCAACACATCCCATTGCTCAGTAATACTTGCACAAGAATAGGTGAAATGTGTGTCAACCATATGTACATGTGTATTTAACCATTCAACCTATTGAAGACAATAAATGACAACCTTCCATTCAGGATTAAAGATAATAAATGACAACATTCAATTCTCAACATTCCATATAGGATTAAAGACAATAAATGACAACATTCAATTCAGGAATTAGTTCAAAGGATGCAATAAATGACACCAACCCTTTGAATTCAAGTATTAAACACACCAGACTTTTCAATTTAGGAATTAAAAATAGGAAAGCACATGGATCAACCATCAGAGATTATCAACAACTTGATCATGTACAAATCAATCCAGGCCACATATTTGAATTTGGGAGATGGAAATCTATGCCAATCTTCCCTACCAATTAAATTCTATATGAAAAAACTATAAAACATCAACTCTTACTCATTTTCATTTCAAACATTCATTCTACGCATTAGCTATTGGAGACATGCAATCAAAGTGTTCAGACACGGTTACATTCATTCTATTCAGAAGTTGTTGGAAACATACAAACTGAGTGTGTGCACAGTGTTACATTCATTCTATTCATCAATTGTTGGATACATACAGGTATGTTTTTTTTGAATAATGTTACCATTTTTGTTGAATAATGAATAATGTTATTTATGTTGAGAAACAAAGTTAAATTAAAGCCATTACAGCCAATTTCATTATTGATTTACTGATTTAGGAACCAATTTCATTGCCACTATAACCTCAACTCTGATTCTACAACTCAATAGCAGACTACTTTAATAGAAAAGAATATCCTTTAAAAGAGCAAAGACAGATAGTCTCAAGTACTAAAACCATTACATCCAGTTTCATTACTGATTTAGAAACCAATTTCATTTCCACTATAACATCAAATCTAACCCCTGCAACTTAATATCAAACTACTATAATAGCAAATAATATCCTTTCAAAGAGCAAAGACAGATAGCCTTAGGTACTAATGGCATAAAAGTAACAACCTCCATACAATAGCTAGTACATGGGTTGCTTATAAGAAAGTAACCGAACAGTCTTCCTTCCAATCCTTCTTCTGATCAATTGGTTATGCTGTTGATGGAGCAGTTGATTGAGGAGTGGTGGATTCAGTTGTTGACTGAGTAGAAGTTTCTCCTGTTGATTAAGTTCTTGATTCAACAACTGATTATGAGAATTAACCAATTTCTCATGGAGAGAATGCCACCAGCTTCTTTACCATCAACGCGACCCAATAATTTGTTGATTCACCAGCATTTAACATCAACGCGACCCAATGATTTGTTGATTCACCAGCGTTTAGCATCAACGCAACCCAATAATCCTTTGATTCACTAGCGTTAGAGGCCCTCACCAGGCTTGAGTTATTAGTTCCCATCCTTTGGCTTAGATATCGTCCACCATCATTTAGTTCCCATCCTTAGGCATGGCTTAGTTACCTCTTTTGTATCCCTATCTGTCTACCTTCTCTTTAGGCAATCAAGTGGCACTTTTATTGCACAAATATGGCCTTGCCACCATGAAATTTGGCTAGGTTATCCCATGAAATTCCAGGACTTATTGCGTAAGGTATTCATGTCTAATCCCAAATTGAAAATGTGGATGAAAATAGTTAAAGCAAAGTTTTTCAAGAATTTGTTTCAAGCGAACTTTTTGTCTGCAACCTCCGGTACAACTAAAGGGATGGTTACCTAGCTAAATCCCGTAGAAGCACCTATCCCGATAAGGGCCCATGCAAGCACCTACACTAACAATTATGTTGTTGTGTTATATATGTAATTATCCAATACTATCAAGCATCCATTTTCATTCCCTGACTTCATAGTCATTCGGCCAAAGGAGCACCCAAGCATTGTGGGGGAACCCAACTAATGATATTTTTGATTGGAAGGAAAGAACTTCCCTCTGCCCTCCACATAGGCATAGATCCTCATATATTTGTGCCTATAATCTCTACCCTAAATAATTTCTATATGGGTGCTTATGCATCTATCTAATCAATGAAAATGTTACCTTAGGAATCAGGTTCTGAGAATGACTGCTCATTGCATAACATACCATGCCTACAAAGAGAAAAGTCAGTGACAAAATATCAATAACTGATCCGGATTTAAACAGGAACGCAATAAAATATAGAGATAACCATAAAGACAAATATGCAGCGGAAATAATACTTCATTTCATTACTGTAAAATACTGAAATATGCTTACAAATAGAAGTGGAAATAACCCAGCTAGGGCGATGGTAGCTTATCTCTGAGAAGAGATGTGTCGGCTACATGCCTCTGAACTGTTCTCCAAAAACTGTGTTACAATGAGGCTCGAGGGCCTATTTATTGTTGAGAAACAATGGAAAACCCTTCACATTTCAAAACCTACCCCTAGAAGATGAAACGCCAAATTGTGGGCCCCGTTTTTGGCTAAGTTGGTACATCAACTTCCCGGGGTCGCGAATTGGTCGTACTATCTCCGTTTGACGCGCATGATAGCCCGTTGGAAAGATATCTTCGAGGAATACGACGGAAAAGATGATTTTTTAATAGAATAATCGCTGGCCGTGGATTTCCCCAAAAACGTCGTTTAGGGCCTCAAAACGGCTCCGGAAGTTTAGGACCCGAAAAACTGCTAAAAATAGTAAAGTGTGCTATAATTAAGGAAACAGAAAAGCTGAAAGAGACAGTTGTGGGGGTCCAAATGGGATAGGTGGGTGGCCACCAACATCCACCTGGATCAATAACATTACTCCATAGTTGAAAGGATCATCACGATGAATAGACTTCCATCAATTGGGTCCCGAGGAGAAGCCATGCCAAGTGACAAAGTAAATAGGGAGTTGGAGGAGTTTTTAAATACAAAATTATTTCACTTTAGTGTCTTCACCAAAAAGTTCACTAGGGACAACCTAAAACAACACCTTTTCGATCATGTTAAACAAAAGACATTATTAAACTTGTTCTTGGTTTCATTGAAGAAAGACATGGCAATTCCCAGAATGACTGCTCATTGCATAACATACCATGCCTACAAAGAGAAAATTCTGATGTCAGGTAGATTCATTGTCATTCGTAGGTTCCCAGAATGACTGCTCATTGCATAACATACCATGACTACAAATAGCAAATTTTGATGTCAGGTAGATTCATTGTTTGGTTGGAGAAGCATTTCTAAATGAATAACAAACCCACTAGTTTAGAAATTCTCTTTTCTATTCTCAAGGGGGTCCCCTACGTGTTGTATGTTACCAAGAAACTCATAAATCTGTAAAGAATCAAACTTGATTGGCACACATAAATCTCAGTGTGAGATGTTGCCCCTACGCACTTAACAACAAGGATAATTTGTTACCTATATTAATGCTCGTTGAGATCAGATGCCTCCAACAGTATAAGAATGAGTAAAGAATGACAAAACTGAAAAGATATGTGCCTGAGGTGAATTTGAAATAAAAATAACTACATAACTACATAAATATACTACAACTAAGAACCGTTACATAAAAACATGCTAACACTTACTAGGAATAAAACAAATGGCAAGAACACAATGAGTGCCAAAAACAATGATTTGAGGATACAAAAAGTTAGTTGGGTTGAAGAAAATCAATTATGTCAAAGCTGTTACAAAAAAGAAAAAGGAATATCTCTTCCTCATAACTCATATTTTTACCAACTAGGATTAAAATGAATGCCAAGAACAAAAAGAATGACAAGAAAAATGATTTGAGGACACAAAAATCTAGTTGGGTTGAAGAAACTATGTTATGTCAAAGTTGTTACCAAAAGAAATAGGAATAGCTCTTCTTGAAAACCCATATTTTCACCAACTATGAATAAAATGAATGCCAAGAAAAAAATGAATGTCAGGAACAATCATTTGAGGACACAACAAAATAGTTGGGTTAAAGAAATTGTGTTATGTAAAACCTGTTACAAAATAAAAAAGGAATAAATCTTCCTGATAACTCATAAAATCATCTAAGAATCAAATAAAGAAGTTTAAACCCTTCCAATAATGATTTTTAGGTCTGAGATGTATTCAACTACAATATATAGATAAAGCACTGATTGTTGTTGCTCATTTATTGCAAAGGCCAATGAATTTCCTTGTTTTCTAATACAATTTTTTAAAATCAGAATTTGGTGGCTACTTTGCAGGTTGTTGCAACCATGCCAAGAGTTTCTATTGTAGATCATACAAGGAATAGGAGGAGGCAAGGGGCGAGGGGGGCCCAATTGCGGTCCACTTCATCAGATGAGGATTGGGGGGTGATGTGAATGCTCACAACGTGCCCAATATTGTCATTGAAAAGGACACTGTGGTTGTAGATCATGCTATCCCACCATCAACCATAGAGTCGCCTTCAACCACAGTGCAAGGTGAAAGTTCAAAAAAGAAAATCAATGCCATTAGAGGTTGGAAAAAGTAAAACATGCTAGCTGCAATTGATGACAATGAATTTAATGGGCATTCAATCTGTGCCTCTGCAAAAAATAATGGTATTGTTGTCTCTAACATACATTATTGGATAAATGGGTTGACTAATACGAAGCGTAGAGGGCCTATTACAGTTATGACTGAAGAGGAGGAGGCCAAGGTGGTTGAGTGGTGTAAGGAGATGGCCCAATTGGGACATGGGTTAGAGATTATATAACTTAAATCCACGGTAGCTCAAATTTGTCAGGGGAGGCCAAACCCCTTCAAAGATGGGTTTCGTAGTAAATCATGGTGGAGTGGATTTAAAAAAAGGCATCCAGACCTTGTGCTACATACAACTGAGGGCCTTGATAGAGACATCGCTTTAAATATGCGCCTTGCAATTGTGTCCAAGTTCTATAAAACTCTTTCTGCTGCATATGAGCAACACTCATATGCCCCAGACCATATATGGAAATTTGATGCAACAGGCTTACAGGCAGGAAGGAATTGTCATATGCAGGTAGTTGCCAAAAGAGGGAGCAAAAATGTGCCTAAGATTTTTCCTAAGAGAAGGGAGTGGATAACTATACTTTCTTGTGTCAATGCAATTGGTTCTTCAATCCTAGGATTTTACCTATTCAAAGGTAAAACAAAACTAAAAAAATATATACAAAACTGTGAATTAGATGCATGCATGGTAGCACATCCCCATGCATGGATGACAAAGGAACTATTCCTAAATTGGCTTTGTCATTTTGCTGCATATGTACCAAGTGGTGTCTTGCCTGAAAACAGACACCTACTGATTTTAGATGGCCATGGAAGCCACATGGATTTGCAGACAATTGAGGAGGCCAACAATTTTGGCATTGACCTATTAACATTGTCGGCTCATACCACTCACAGATTGCAACCCCTTAATGTCAGTGTGTTTGGGCATTTCAGGAATTATTTCAGGATCGAGTGAGGTTCGTGGATGGCAAAGAATCCAGGGGTGGAATTAAAGAGGTTTGAGCTAGCTGAGCTTGCAAGTAAAGCATTAAAAATGGCTCTCACACCTTCAAATATCAAGGCTGGATTTAGGAGTACTGGTATATGGCCACTTAATGTTGATGCTCTCGAGCATGATACTTGTTGTAGCCAAGCATTTTATGTGGAAGGTCAAGAGGCAAAGAACATACAAGACCATGTTGATGCCCAAGAAGATGTTGTTGCTGCACAGGGTATAATGTTCCTTTATGAAGGGCACTTATGTGATGATGATGATGAACATGTGAATGAGACACACTTCAGTCATGAACCAACTGTCAATGTCATGGAGGCTGACACACCTACTGAGCCACATGCCAATTTTGCACGTGATATTCCAATGAGACAATTAATGAAAAGAATGAAAATGCAAACTTGATTTCAAATATAATGCAATAGGATTAAACAATGAACAAGTGAGCATGCCAACCCAGGTAAGCCCACCATCATGGTTCGCAGAGTCCATGATGAATATCAACCCACATAATGTGTCTACCATTAATGAGGAAAGCATGGACATGCCTTCACAACCATCAGAGTTGAACACTAAACTTGTTCATTATTTTGTGGACAATGATCCACTAGAAGAGGAGAATGTTCAGCATGAGGTACCTGAAGAAGACAATAATGGAAGCCAATCAGTTGTAATGGAGGCTGGAAGCCAAGTGTCAGATCCTAGGGAGCATGGGGCAAATCACAGTTTACTTGGTGCAGTCCTAAAGCTACCAGTAGAGAGAGTGAAGGCCTCATCAAGGCACCCAACTACAGATTGTATTTGTTTGGGGAGGAGTTCATAGTTGTTCACATCTGAAGATGATATGACATGATTGTTTGAGTCTGAACGTAAAAAAATTGAAATTCAGGAAACTAAAAAGAGAAAGAAGGAGTTGGCCAAGGACAAGAGAGTTGTAAGGATTGTAGCAGCAGAAGCTCGAACAAAGGAAAGGATGGAAAGACAAAAAGAAAGGGAAGATAAGGAACATCAAAAACAATTGGCAAGGTAAGAGAGGGAGGCAAGAAAGGTTCAAGAAGTGTTGGAAAGAGAAAGAGGGGTGACAAGCACGGAAGTTTATGGTCTAATATAGTTTAAGGCAAATAGGATGATGTCCAATATGCTAGACCACATTGCAGAGCACACACCATCATACCAAGAGCTGATTAACATCCAAGTCCCCCGCTATTAGCCAGGGGTTCTTCCCACCTCATATACCCATACTAGTGTAGGTTTAAATCCTAACTGTGTTTATATGACACCTGCACCCAGTGTTGGGGTTAGTAACACAAGTGGACACTTAGGTTACTTGGTCACTCCATGGCTAGAAGGAGAAAATTGGATTCAAGGATATGGTATAATTCAAGCACATCCTAATCAACCAATCTTGGGTTGTCCACCATACTTGGGTCATATATGAGACTCAACAATTCTGGGCAACGCAAGAAATGGAGGCCATCAAGCATAGTGGTGGCATGAATTAATCTTTGTAACCACATTGCAATATGAATTTTGTAAGGACACGTGGGGGATGCATGCAGTGACCTATTGAGTGTATATGAGTATCGGTTCGGCAAGTGGAGGTAGGGTTTAGGGTTTTTTTAGCATGAGTACCGTGCACCTTGTTCATTGTTGCATTCCTTTATGTTTCAGACCTATTCTTGTATGTTTGCTCTACCGAGTAGTTGAATTTGAATTGGAATTATGATATGGAATTATTTTGAAAGTCAACATAATAATCGCAATGTGAATTTTGTAAGGATGCAATATGTTGATTGGTTTCATAGTAGAAGCTAAACTATAAACAATATTGAATTGGAATTGGAATTATGATCTGGAATTATGATGAAAGTCAACATAATAATCGTAATGTGAATTTTGTAAGGATGCAATATGTTGATATTGTTTTCATAGTAGAAGCTAAATTATAAACTATATTGAATTTGAATTGTAATTATGATCTAGAATTATGATGAAAGGCAACATAATAAAGAAGGAAAAGAAGTGAACATGAATCAAAAGTAGGTACCAATCAAAGGAAAGATTTTCCCAAGAGCATGTGCTTGAGAAGTATAATAGAAACCAACCCTCTGTCTTCTCACAGAGGCAATAAACAAAAGAATCCATTTGTTCTCGCTAAAGGAAATTCAAGAGAAAATAATAGAAAGTAAAGATCAATTGAATCCAGTTTGAAACAACATTACAAAGGAAAGGAAGTAGTAATTTCTTAATTTAGTAATTACTTGATGAAAAGAAACAACATAAAGAAGGAAAAGAAGTGAACATAAATCACAAGTAGTTACCAATACAAGATACTAATAACCAATAATAATAGAAGATACACAAATAATGCTTCAAGACAATCTCTGCAAGGCCCCCGGAGCTATAACTCAAGCATAAATACTACCATACCATGGATCTACAGTTGTTGAGAAAACAAAAAAAATACCCATATCATGCCTCGCCAACTCCAAAAGCATCCTTATAAGTAGAAGACTTGTATTGCTTTCATCAAGTAGGCAGAAGCATTGGAAACCTTGCAACATACTCAACTCCAGAGCTTTATAGAACAGGCCACTAGAGAAAGCAATTACCACAACAACAAAAGCAAATGTTCATTAACAACCATTTATAACAGATTATTGACTCAGCTGAATAACACAAATAGATTATTGACTCAACTGAATAACACCATTTCTCATTAAGAACCATTTAGAACAGATTCTTGACTCAGCTGAACGACAGTGTTGGTAGTTACTTGATGAAAGGAAAAAACATAAAGAATCAAAAGAAGTGAACATAAATCACAAGTAGTTACCAATAAAAGATAATAATAACCAATAATAATAGAATATACACAAATAATTCTTCAAGACAATCTCTTAAGAGTTTGTAATTGAATGATGTAAGCAAAGAAATTAATGGGTAAAGATTCTTAAGTATTCTGTTAGGAGTGAAATATCAGAATATGAATGTGAAGAGATTGTAAACAATCACTAATTAGTTAATGTTTATTTTGAATTTGAATTTTTATAAAATAGTTTATTATGATTTTGAATTTTTATAAAATCTTAGAACAAACTTATAACCATGGAGCTGACTTTTTGAGAAGTCTAATCATCTTATTATAGTCTTACAACCTGCAGACTTACTACCTTAGGAAGAGTATGCCGATACTCTGATCATGTTAAGAAGATTAGGATCTTGAGTTCAGTCCAATAACCCTTGAGCTTTAACATGAGGATTATGATTAGGCTCCTTACTGAAGGCAGTCTTACAGGTGTATGATTAGTCAACCAGCTTCCATATCAAGTTGATACACCCAAGGAATTCATAGACACATGCCAATAGGGTAGTGAAAGTGAGAAAGATCACTTGAGTTCATTTTTCAAGGTTTAAGCTAAAAGAAAAAATTATAGAAACTTGTATGTGTACAAATTCTGATAAATTAGAGGTTTATATTATATAAGTTTTAATTTCCAAAACCAAAAAATTATTTTAACTATGTTAAGAGTTTGTAAATGAACGATGTAAGTAACGAAGTTAAAGAGCCAAGATTTATAAGTATTCTGTTTGGAGTGAAATCACATAATATGAATATGAAGAAATTGTAAATAATAATGAAATTTTAACTATGTTAAGAGTTTGTAAATTAACGATGTAAGTAACGAATTTAAAGAACCAAGATAAATAATGCTTCAAGACAATTTCTGTAATTACCACTCCTCAACTCCGGAGCTTTATAGAACAGGCCACCAAAGAAAGCAATTACCACAACAACAAAAAGCAAATGTTCATTAACAACCGTTTAGAACAGATTATTGACTTGGCTGAATAACACAAATGCTCATTAAGAACCATTTAGAACAGATTCTTGACTTAGCTGAACGATAGTCTCGGTAATTACTTGATGAAAGGCAATAACATAAAGAAGGAGAAGAAGTGAACACAAATCGCAAGTAGTTGCCAATAGAAGATACTAATAACTAATAATAATAGAAGATACACAAATAATGCTTCAAGACAATCTCTGTAAGGCCCTAGAGCTATGACTCAAGAATAAATACTACCATACCATGGATCTATAGTTGTTGAGAAAACAAAAAAATAACCCATCTCATGCCTGGCCAACTCCAAAAGCATCCTTCAAAGCAGAAGACTTGTATTGATTTCATCAAGTAGGCAGAAGCATTGCAAACCTTGCAACATACTCAACTCCGGAGCTTTATAGAACAGGCCACCAGAGAAAGAAATTACCACAACAACAAAAAGAAAATGCTCATTAACAACCATTTAGAACAGATTATTGACTCAGCTGAATAACACAAATGCTCATTAAGAACCATTTAGAACAGATTCTTAACTCAATTGAACGACAGTCTTGGTAATTACTCGATGAAAGGAAACAACATAAAGAAGGAGAAGAAGTGAACATAAATCACAAGTAGTTACCAATAGTATATACTAATAACCAATAATAATATAAGATACACAAATAATGCTTCAAGACAATCTCTGCAGGGCCCCAGAGCTATGACTCAAGCATAAATACTACCATACAATGGATCTACAGTTGTTGAGAAAACCAAAAAAATACCCATCTCATGCCTGGCCAACTCCAAACTCCAAAAGCATGTAAACAATTACCACAACAACAAAAAGCACATGTTCATTAACAACCACGATAAAGCAATTACCACAACAACAAAAAGAAAATGTTCATTAACAACAATTTAGAACAGATTATTGAGCTAAATAGCACGAATTCTCATTAAGAACCATTTAGAACAGATTCTTGACTCAGTTGAACGACATTCTTCCAAAGACTTATGCAGAGTTAAATATTTACTGCAAAAATATTCTATTGGAAATAAAGCAACAGAAAGCGACCATATTCCAACCTATATTCCAGTAATTCATAACCCCTACTCTGTTAAAAAAGACTTGGTCTGTTGGGCTTCGGTCTAGTGGTCGAGATGGGGCATCACCACGATAAAGACCAAGGTTTGAACACGAGCATACATTGAGACCCAACAAAGAGGAGTTACAAAGGTGCATGCAGAATTCATGATTATATCAAGTCAGACTTGCATTGGGAATTTGACCCAAACAGTGATAAAACTCTATAGGTGCATTTTGACAGTGTTCCCATTTTCGACCCTGCTGATGACAATGAAGGAGATGAGGGTGAGTTTGACCTTGTACTTAATTTGAAGCAAGGTAGTGGCAGGTTGGTCATCGATTTTGAAGGCCTTCTTGTATATGATAACTACGATCACTGCAATAAATAAAAGCACAAGACATTTTTTATGCCAAGTTCATCCCATGAACATTGTACAGGCCCCAAGGAAGTAATTTTCGTTCATTGTAGACCCTTAGAAGACACAAATTTTGATTATATTGATATGGCCAATGGATGTTCATGTTCAGCAAGTTGTGAATGGATACTAGAATAACTAACAGGTCAGTAGCGTCCACCTCAAATGTAGTAGGAAATCAACCCTGCTGGCCTTTATCTAGCCAGAAACTACCTCCCTGCCCAGCAACTACTTCCCTGCCCTTATCGAGCCAACAAGCATAGATAAGGATGGCCCATTAAAGATGCATGAATGAGATCATTTCAGGAACAACTTTTAGGAAAAACCAGGATGGGAGTTTAACTACAACTTCTTTCACACTACTTCTAAGACTAAAGCTAGTACACCAACCAGTCGCATAGGGTTGTAAAACCCACTGACTGTAAAACCCACAACCCACAACCCAAAACCCAACAAACTGAAAATCCATAAATTAGCTAAAACCCACATAGGTGAAAAACCCAAAAAACTGAAAACCCATAAATTAGCTAAAACCCACAAAACCCACACAGGTAAACACATACACAAGCATACACAAGCATAAAACAAAGGAAAAATATTCCAATGGAGGCCAAATGTGTTAAAAAATATAGTATTTCTGGCTGGTAGGACAGTGTCCTACCTTTTTTCTCCGTGCCACTTTTTTTCTCCATCCCTGAAAGCCACAGGAACCCCAGATGCACCAAAAATAGTGGCTGAGACCGTAACAACCTGTAGCAACCTGCAAGACAACATTAAAATGGTTAGATAGGGACCAAAAATCAAATAAAATGTGAAATGGCAGCTCATAGATTCAACTACAAACCTGAAAAATCCATTTGGGGCACGACATGGCCACGTCCAACACTGACCCTAGCTAAATTTTCCACAGGGATAATGACAGACGAATAACGAGCCCATACCCCTAGACGGGGAAGAAAAACCAAGCGAAAAAACAAGACAAAACGCACTAAAACAACCAAACAAGATGAATAACGACCATCTCTGTTGGTCCATAAACCATCGCCCACATCACCGAAGCCACTACCTGCATCGCCGACAATCGTAATGGCAGTGACCGCCATTGGAGCAGCGACGCTCAACTACCTGACAGAGCGAACGGACAAGAACAAGTCCCAAACAAAAATGAACGCAACAATGAATAAGGCGCACAGTACTCACGATAAACAAACCCTAAACCCCACCTCCACCTGCCGAACCGAAACTCATATATGCTCAATAGGTCACTGCATGTAGGGGTTACATGTCGTATGGAGGTTAACGTGCTAGCGTGGCAGGAGGTCCCGTCGAAGTGGAGGTGTTCACCTATTGGCATCCCTCCCCTATAGAAATCCATCCCCTCACTTCAACTTGCATAAACACTGATGACCAAATTACACAAATCTGAACTGAACTGATGACCAGATTGCACAAATTTACACTGTTTTCAACTTTTGGGAAAGTGATTTTTTAAAATTTAATTGTATAAATTTGAACCACATTTTCAAGGTAAACCACAACATTTATATCTCTACCATTTAATGTGCATCATCCCATTGTAGAAATCCCATCTCCATTGGTTAAACGTGTGCATTAATACTGTTGGCCTTGTTGTACAAATAAAACTGAACGTTTTTATCACCCACATGAAATAACGTGCCCTTTTCATCAACAAGTGGATCATGAGTAATGTTGGAACAATGAGTTTTTTAGTACAAATAAGCTAGATGGTTTCCCTTCCACATTAAAAAGTTTTAGTACAAATAAGCTAAAGTTTAGAATCTTAGTATGATATCATTTTTTTTTATCTTTTCAGTGACTAACACTGTGAGTAAGTTTTTTTTAGTACAAATAAGCTAAAGTTTAGAATCTTGGTATGATATCATTTTTTTTATATTTTTAGTGACTAACACTGTGAGTAAGGTGCTATAAAAAAATAACACAACTTATCAATATTCATAATAAGTTTAAAATATTTATTAAGATTTACAAAGAAATAATCAACAATTTAATAACATAATTATGTTATGGGTAAACAAAAATTATATAATTATATATATAGATTTCGAAATTAATGGTTGGTGGCTCATGTTTTTTTAAAGATCTTTGTTGATGTAGATAAGGATTTTCCATAAAATAATATAGGTATATTTTATGGAGTTAGACTTTTAACATTTGGTGGGTTTATCATTCATATATTCTTTTAGATAAAATTATCTTTGGAGAGGTATCGCTTATATTATGTAAGGAAAGAAAAGGAAGATACATGAATTTGGATTACGTTTTAGTTAAGGTGTTTTATTTAAATAATATGTGGGGCTAATTTGGATTACGTTTTAGTTAAGGTGTTTTACTTAAATAATATGTGGGGCTAGTCAAGGTTTTCCACTCAAATGTGGTGTAAGTGTATTTTTAATGATTAGTAATTATTTTTATATTTGAAATGTTACTGGAAGAGGTTTATACATAAAGGTTGAGTTTCTATTTTTATATTTCTAAGAAGTGGAGGTATCCAAATTATAATTAATAGGTGATTTTAAATTGAGGATAAATTGCATGCAAAATGTTGTAGTGGATAATGTATGTCTTGCTCCTCTTTCATGAAATTCAAAATATTTTTGTCTTTTTAATGTTATTCTTTCAAGTATATCTATAAAGAGCTCAACCAAACAATATGTTAATTATTAAATGAAGTGTTGGATTTGCAATTCTTTTAGCTTTTATTGACCATAGAGGCTCATTCTACTAAGTATGAGGGGATGTGTAAATTTGTCCATCCATCTGTCCATGAGTTGAAAGATGCCTCTTCATGTAGATATCAACTTAAAAAAATAGTTAAAATAAAATATTTTAATGTTGTATATAAAAAATATTCAATGTGGGTTATTAATAAAATATTTTAATATGAATTAATATTGGCATATACTTAAAAATATAATAATAATTAAAAAAATCATTTTAATTTGGGGTGATAAAATGTTTAGATGTACATGTTATGTAAAATATTTTAATGTTAATTATGTATATATCATGAAAAAATAAATTTTTACAGTCAAAACATTCATTTGGTCCTATATAAACCTATATAACATTCAAAAATACAATTTAAGCAATGAAAAATAAAACATTGTATTTTTCTCTCTAAAAAAGTTGGCAAGTGAGGAAATTTGATCCCTTTCGGCTCATGTTAGATTCGTACTTAAAATGAATTTATGTTGGTAGATAATGGGATGGATAGAAGATGGAAACTATGGAATTCTATTTCCAATTATGATTATTTGCAACTCATCATTTTCAATATCTCTTTAACATGAAAAAACTTATAAAATATTTATGAAGAAAACTTCTTAAGAAGGAGATTTTGCTTATGAATGGTGAGAATGTTTTTGTTTTGTTAATGAAAATGAAAAATATAATGTCATAATTACAATAATTATTTTTTAGTTGTTTTTGGGAGTAAATGAATTTTGATCAAAGTTTTTTTGAAAAACAATATTTGAAAATCAATTAATAATAATTTTAAATATTTAAACAATAATTATTAATTCTATCTCAAAATAAAAGTAATGAATTTTATTTAAATTAATATTTGTTTTCTTATATTTCATTTAATTCAATATAATGTTAAAACAAAACTATTAAAATTGGGTAATATTCACTTCACTAAGAAGTAAAATATAACATTGTTCATAATTAAAAAAGAAAAAGTTTATAAAATATGGGGTGATGTTATAGAGGTTGCAAAATAAGTGTAAATAGTTAAATGTTATCTTAACATGGAGAGATATTGTAGTTTTAGTAATATAAAAATATTATATCAAAAAATAATAATAATAAAAATATTATTTCAATTCAATTAAAAAAAATAATACAATAATTCAATTCAATTTATTATATTGTAAATTTATTTTTATTAATAAGATTATAAACATTTTTTTAATAAAAAAATCATAATATAATTATGACATGAGAATATATATATATATATATATATATATATATATAGACTAAAGATTTAATATTGTATCATTGTTCTAGTTTACTTTGATATGAAATAATATAAAAAACCTCACTAGCATGCAGGAAAAAAAAAAGAAAAAGAAGAAGAAAAAGTATGTGATGTCTTTCATATGAAGAGGTATGGTTTTCCTATAGAGTAAAAATGAAAATAGACATCATTTCCAAAATCTTAGCAATTGTCTAAATAAAATATTGTAAATGGGCAATTGTCTAAATAGAGTGAACACTTCTGGGAAAGATTGGAAGTATGGAAAGAAGTAATTGTGATAATGAAATTTAGTTTGGTAATTTTTTTTTCTAAATAGAATGAACACTTCTGGAAAAGATTGGAAGTATGGAAAGAAGTAATTGTGATAATGAAATTTAGTTTGGTAATTTTCTTTATTTTACTTTACTATAATATATTTAATATATAAAGGTATCAATATATAGAAAAAAATAATTGTGATAATGAAATTTAGTGTGCTAATTTCTTTTATTCTACCCTACTATAGCGCATCTAATATATAAAGGTACCAAAGAATTGACTTTAATGGAATAATCAATTGTATTTTTACAATTTTCCCCTAACCAATGCTCTAGGTGTTCAAAAGCCCTCGAGTGCAAGACACATATTTCCCTAGTGTATTGAATAAGCCATCTTTTATATGAATATAAACTTATATGTTTTGCAAGTAAACATATATGATAGTCCGGTGCTAATAGTACGAATGCACGGGGGAGTTAAGCAAATTATTAATGTTTAATGGTTTTTAAAATTAAACTTATTTTTGAATGGTCAAAAAAGTATTTATCTTGATTTGATTTAATGTATTCATCTAGTATGCACCAATGTGCTCTTTTATTATAGGGGAGCATTGCTATGCTTTTTATTTACTTTAGAAAACAAGATATTTTAGTATTTTATAATAATAATGGGTTATTAGTCCACCATGTTGGTATGCATTGGAGCATTCTTATCTCAAGAACATTGAGATAGGGATGTGAATAAGGTGAGCCAATAAGAAAACATCCACAAAACATCCACAAGAATTTATAGCCACCTAGTTTTATTAGTAATTTTGGTATAAATAGAGAAATGAAAAACACCTCCATTACCATTACAAGGTTGTATCTTGTAGTGACAGGGTATTTTAGCTGGGTTGATGCCCGAATTTAGTGTGCACCTCCTTAATTTCTATAATTTTAAGATGATATCTTCATCTAAAAAGACCTCATAGTCGCGTCCCATGGTAACATCAATCCCTCTCCTCGTGTTTCCCCATTTTCAACCGTCCATGTAAACTATTTATGAATCAAAGGGAAAAAGACAATTCATTATTTTCATACACATGCATTGAAATAATATAATACTTAGATTACTTAGAATACCACCCGAAACCAAACTTTATTACTAATAAAACAAATATTTAGGGATTCCAAGGTTGAGACCTCATCTCAGTGACTTAGTAATTTCTATAATATTTAGATTAATGTGCATCAAGTACTAATGGCCCAACTATATAAATCTAAATACAAATTGCACTATTTAAAATATATGAAGGATTTCTAAGGCTAAAGCCACGTCTTCACCACTTATTTGCTAGGTTTCCCATTATACCAAACCCCACAAGAATTAGTAAACCCAAACCATTATCATTACTTTTTTTATTGGTCCCGGGGTAGATCACTTTGTGGCTGTTAGTCCATGTGATCGATTCCCAATGATGTGAGTGCGAAAATCTAACACCCCCTCTCAAACACAAATCGAGTAATCGAACCTAGGCCAAGGCTCTGATACCATGTTAGGTTTTTCATTACACCAAAACCCACAGGCATTAGTAAACTTTCAAACCATTATCATTACCTTTTTGAGTGGTCTAAGGGTGGATCCCAAAGTGGCAGTTAGTCCACTTAGTCGATTCCCAATGAGGTGAGTGTGAAAATCTAACATTAATGTGCATCCATCACCAATAACAAAGCGCAATATCTTACACAATTACATAATTATAATGGGATTTGTCTAAACAAGCGACAATTTCACCTAAATAACAAATTTCTTATCAGAATTTGACGATTTTTCTCTTCAAAACATATGAAACTGCGAGTCTTTGAATGATTCTTTTAATGATAGAAATATATTCAACGCCTTCAAGAACCTCTAAAACACCTAAAATTCCTATTTTTACTGGAGGAGCAAACTTGTCATTATAATGTATAAATAAACATGTACATTAAATTCCAAAACATTTAACACCTTACACATTAAGGATGTGTATCACTAAATCGTAAATTCAACAGTACACCTTAACGTACAAGAATTCAATTGTCCACCATAATGATCAAGGTCACTCGTTCCCTATATAATGGAGTTATATTTCCATGCACTCTCCTATAAAGGAGAGGTTAACTCAAAGTATTCTAAATTTATTATCACTTCCAAGTTTAAAGTGAATGTTCGAACAAAATTAGAGTGAATAAGAAAGTTAAGTTGGATTATTCAATACTAATGAGTTAGTATAGGATTTGAGGTGAAATTTAAATAAATGGATGATTATTTATTATTTTTTTCCGTTAGCGTTTAATCATTGTGCCAAATTTTTATCATTATGTTTGATCAATATTCAAAAGCTTTATTATTTTATTTTATTAAAATATTAAAAGTACAATTAATAATTTTTTTTTTCTTTATAGTTATTGTTATTTATCTTTTTTTGAAAATTTTGTGTTTTTAATTTTAATTTTTATAATATAATTTGTTACGTTTTAAAGTTTTTAGTTGGAATTTGAATATTTTTTTTGAGACAAATTTTAATTTTTGTTTAAAATGAGTTTTTGATTGCATATATAGATTCAACATTCTGAAAATTTCTTGGGGCACTTTGGATTATGAAGGGTTTACAATTCAAAATATAATTAATATTTTTGCAGTTATTGTTAACTTTTTTTTTTTTGGAAATTTTGTGCTTTTAATTTTGTATGGTATAGTTTGCTACGTTTTAAAGTTTTTAGTTGGAATTCGAAGGTTCTTTTTTTTGGAACAAATTAAAATTTTTGTTTTTTAAAATGGGTTTTTGATTGCATGTATGGATTCAACACCCTAAAAATCCCCTAGGGCACTTTGGATTGTGGATAGTTTACAATTCAAACTTGTGATTCCAAGAAATCTTTATTAGACAGATTAAATCAGAAAAAAAAATTGCAAAAATTCTTCAAAACGTGAAACAAATAAGGGTTTATGCACGAAGTTGGGTTACACTTTTTGGCAAGTGAGCGTGCATTTTGGGTGAAAAACAACAGCTTCTTCGAGCCATTTTAAGTGCTCAATCAATCCATTTCAAGCGCTCGATTGAGCAATCTTTAAGCCCTCGAACGAGTTGTTTGGGGGCTTAAAGATAACTCGATTGAGCGTTAAAACAAACCCTCGATTGAGCTCCTTTGCAACCCAAGGTTATCTAGGAGCTCGATCGAACCAATGTTTTTGAAATTTCTCACCAATACAACCTAGGTGCGGAATTAAAAAAGGTGGCTTGATCGAGACTTAAAGCTAGATTGAGCCTCTATTTAACCACATCAAGGGTTTAATCGAGGATTTCTTAAACTCTCGATGGAGCTATTTGAAATTTTATCTCAAGCAATTGATCGAGAGTTTTGAGCACTTGATCGAGCTACTAAGGCCCTAAAAACCAGAGTTTTAGTTCCCCTTCTGCAGATTTTTCTGCAACACCATTTTGTACCATGGCAGGCTTAAAGCAGAATTTGTCCTTAAGTGGTAGAGTTGATCATATTGGATTCATGAAGGAATCTTCTATACAATGGCATATAATTTTGACATTTTCAAATTCATATAATATTTTTCATCTAATTTATTTTAAACATAATGCTTGAATTTTTTTTGGACATTTCAAAAGGGTCGCATAAAAAAATAATAACATAAAATATTCACAACAAAAAAAATTCAAAAAATACCACTATCTTCGTTTACAAGTCCTCTTCAAAAGAGTACTATTTGTTTGTGAATTTAGTTAAATAGTTGAAAAAATATTATGCAAACACATGTCTGCAAAATGAAATTGAAATATTACATTGCCAACTTCGAAAAAAATATATAAAATTTTAATATGCATAACTCATTTTTCTCCCTATAGATCATGCTTATTATATATATATATATATATATATATATATATATATATATATATATATATATATATATATTATAAATATACATTTTAGACTAATTTATGCTACATGAACACACAAATCTCTCTTAAGATGTTTGAAAAATTGCAAGCACAAGTATTTCATTTAACGGAAAATTGATAAATTATATGACACAATTTTTTTCACAAAAATATCATTAGGACAAGAACATAATTCTCTACAAATTGTCTTTATACTCTGAATCAAAATTCACAAAGCTTATATGAATTTTGAGGGCTTCAATTCTATAAAAAAGTAAAATTTTGAAATTTTATCCCCACATTTTGCCCAAAAGTGTAACCCATCTTCATGTAGTCATCTATAAACTATAACTATAGAAACAAGCAATGATATAAACTTTCTACAAGAAAAATTAATAATATGATAGATAAATCATATATATTTATGAGATTTTCTTAATCCCTTAAATATTAAAAAAACTAATAATATGATAAATAAGTCATATATATTTATGAGAGTTTTTGGATCTTTTAAATATATAATAAATTAGACATTATGTGATATTTTAAATATATAATAAATTAGACATATTATATATATATATATATATATATATATATATATATAAACAAGTGCTATATAATAGTTAGTCTCTACAATTTAGTTTAAATATAGCTAAATTAAAGTTAAAAAAGATAAAGATATAAAAATTCCATCTATAATTTATATTAATAAAAATTACAATTAAAAAATATGTGATTACAATTTAAAAAAATTTAATTTAATTTGAAAATACGTTACATTAACTAAACCAACCTGCCTAATTCCTAAGAGTGGTATTGTCTTTCTTAACTAGTACTTGTAAAATGACTTCAAGCGAAACAAGTTCCAATTGGAAATAATAGTGCACTAAGTGATCCTAAACTAAATCAATTGCAAAAGAAGGAAAATGTCACACTTCTACCCAAACCTACTTGAATTATTGACATCAATATTTTTTATTCAATTAATTTTGGGTACATGTCAATAATAGGAATATCAATTTGAGCAGTTAGTTAATTGAATGAACTCGTCAGCATTTTTTTTGAAATTGAGCAGTTAGTTAATTGAATGAACTAGTGAGATTTTTTTTTTTAAAGCTAGTTAAAGATTTCTGTTACTTTAAAATAAACGCACCATCTTTAACTTGTGTATATTGGTCTGCCAATAGAGAACCAAACCAATAGTACAAATAAATGGCTTTAAACCTTATTATCATTCCAAAATTTGCTAAAAATTCAGAAATGTATAAAAATGAACTATAAAATTTAATGCTATATTTATCTTGAGATACTCTATAACGACCGTGTAAAATATAAACAAACATATACAATTAAAAGGAAAACAAATGTATAGAATTATAATCAGGAAAACAAATATATAGAATTATAATCAGGTGAATGAAATTGTATACATGAATGATGAAAATTTCATTATTCATATTGTATGCTAGCAATGAGCATCCACGAGTCATGAATGCATGCAGGCTATGATGAGATGTCCTAACATAATAAAAAGGGAAATAATTAATTCTTTCCATTTAATAAGATTAACATAAATTAATAATAATTATATTCACACATTTTCAAAATAAATATAAATAAAATTTATTATTATTTTATTTTTAATTTTATAATTATTATACCAAAATATTTTGAAAAAAAATATAATTATTATTATATGGGTTGATGGCATAGTCAATTGTAATGAGATTATTATAGATCTGACCATTGGAAACCAAACTAATAGGCCGAAAGTGGGTCTCCAAGAATAAGTATAAAGCAGATGACTCATTTGACAAACACAAAACGAGGCTTGTGGAAAAAGGTTTTTCACAAAAGGAAGAGGTCGACTATGAGGAGACTTTTTCCCCTACAACAAAATGGGCTACCATCTAGACACTTTTTGCCTTACCAACTCATAATGATTGGAAAGTCCATCAAATGTATGTAAAAACTGCTTTCTTGAATGAAGATTTGAAAGAGAATGTTTTTACTTCCCAAATGAACGATTTGTTGCAAAGGGTGAGGAACACAAAATATTCAAGCTTGTAAAATCCATGTATGGCTTCAACCAAGCACTGCGAGCCTGGTACGAGAAGTTAACTAAGCATCTTCTGAAACTCAATTTCAAACATTATGATATTGATGATGCAAATTTGTTTGCGAAGAAAGTTGGCAAAATGATTGTATATCTTGTGGTGTATGTAGATGATCTTTTGATGACAAGGAACAATGAGAACTACAATGCATCCATAAAGAAATAATTGAGGAAACGTTTTGAAATGATAGATTTGGGATATATTCACTACTATCTTGGTATTGAAGTAACTGAACATCCAAAGTTTATATTCCTCTCTTAGAATAAGTAAATTGGAATTTTTTTGAATAGGTTTGGCATGGCTGAGGGCAATCCTTTGACTACTTGAATGGAACAAAACTTAAAGCTCACATCCACTGAAGGAAAAGAATTTGAGGATGCAAAAAAGTATAGACAACTCGTAGGAAGTCTCAACTACCTGACTACTACCAGGTCAGACATTTCATTTGTTGTTGCAATCCTCTCCAAGTTTATGCAAAAGCCTTGTGAGGGTCACTGGTCTGCTGCAAAAAGAGTTCTAAATTACTTGAAGGGAATTCAAGAATTTGGACTCAAGTATACATAGGTGGATGTCTTCAGCCTGATTGGATACTTTGATTTACATTTCGATGGAAATAAAGAAACTGGAGTATCTACTTCAGGTTATGTTATGAGTCATGGATCAGGAGTTGTCTCTTGGAGATCACATAAACAATTAGTTACAATAGATTCCACAACTAGGGGAAAATATGTGGTAGTAACTGAAGCAACAAAGGAAACAATGTGGCTTAGGAAAATTCTGGAAGATTTGCAGGAGAAATAAGTACATTCAACTCCTTTTTGATTGACAACACTTCTGCAATAAAGTTGGCCAAGAACCCAAAGTTCCATGATTGAGAAAAGCATATCAATACAAAATACCATTTGATTCAACATCATGTTGAACCCAAAACAATCCACCTACGACATTGTTCCACAAATGAATAGATTGCTGACATTTTCACCAAAGCGCTTGGAAGAGAAAAGTTTGAAAGATTCAGAATGATACTTGGACTCACCAACATCCCTTCAGATTAAAGGGGAATGTTGAAAACCTACTCCTTGGGATTGCAAATTCTATGTAAATATTGTAAATAGAAAAATAAAAAAAGTTGAAAGACAAAAAAACAAAAGTATAATGTTTTAGATAACATTAACTACCCATTTTAATATTTGTATTGTTAAAGTATTTTGTTCAGATTGGTAGGGTTAAAAGGTTAAGATTTATATGGTTAACTTGTTCAGATTTATATTTGGAAGTCATAGGAAAAATTTAAAGATATATTTTTATGATAATGTTTAAATTTTTTTATTAATTTAATATGCAAATTGTAAAATAATATTTTTCTGATTCTATGTAGGGAAATAATTACATAATTGCTAGTTGATTGAGAAATGGATGAGATGTGATTGGGCTATGGCTGGGATGTGAATGGTTCCCATCATGTTTTGTATTGTTTTGTATTTTGTATTCATTTAGAAGGGAAGGAAGAATTTGATTGGGTGTAACAGCTTTGCATACAAATATTTGTATACAAATATTGAAATTCTTTGTTGTGTTGTATCGTCAAAGTTATTTAGGCTAGAATTAACATGATAAAGAGTTGGGTATTACTGTTTGAGATTAATTTGTTGTAGGGTTCCTATTTGGACCCTAGGTGGATGTGGCTCATTTAATTTTGTTTTTTATTTTTTATTTTTTTATTTAAATGGAAGGATCCAATTTAACATAGGTGAATATAACTAGAATATATTGTTAACTAATTTTCGGGATTAAGTTTGGGTCAGTTTGAAGAACTAATTCCACTGTCCTCACAACCTTCATGATCTATGTCTCCTTTACGCCATGGACTTCAAATCCATGGAGTTTGGAAACAAGTCAAATAACGTTCAAATTCAATAACAATGACCAAATCTCTTATTCATTCTATTTGATAAAGAAAATTAACCATGCTCTCATTCAATAACGATGCTCTCATTCAACATAGCATTTACGCCATGGACTTCAAATCCATGGAGTTTGGAAACAAGTCAAATAAAGTTCAAATTCAATAACAATGACCAAATCTCATATTCATTCTATTTGATAAAGAAAATTAACCATGCTCTCATTCAATAACAATGCTCTCATTCAACATAGCATTTCACGCACTTTGATACCACACTAGAACACACCAGGACTGTAAGCCAAATCAAATGTATATTAATCAATCTCAAAGAATTATGTACATGTTGTACATATAAATACATATAAGAAACATTTAAATTAGTTTCCGAGAGTTCTTGGACTCCAATAACCATCCAAACTAAACCAAAGCTAATTATGAAGATGAGCTATCTAACATATTCTTAGTCTAAGAAAGAAATTGAACATTGGGATTTGTCATTATTTTAATCAATCTCAAAAAATTATATACATACTGTACATATAAAAAACATTTAAATTAGTTCTAGGGAGTTCTTGGACTCCAATAACTATCCAAAGTGAACCAACGTTAATTCTGAACATTAGCTATCTAACCTATTCTTAGTCTGACAGTGAAATTGAGCATTGGGATTTGCCGTTATAAAATAAGTTAGAATCGATTTAATAAAGAAGTTGAACCGCCAGATTTGAAACGTGTTGAGGCGAAGAAACGTTCATGCTTTTGTGAATGTGTTTTCAAATATCGTTAGTATAGCAGGATTTTTTATCAGTTCTTTTACACAGGAGAAACATAAATCTATGGCAATTGAAAGGAGTTTTGGTCTCTATCCGTGCGATTCATACAAATTTGTGGAAAATCAGCAGCCAAGACATGAGAAGTTAATCCGCTTGTTGGTTGGGGTTACATGTTAATCTTCCCTCGCTTTGATCCACTGTTACAGCTGTAAGACTGTAAAACCCAGAGGAAATGCCAAGGTGGGCAAGAGGAAACCCATGTCTCGTTCATTGCAGGCTGATCACAAACCCCAGAGTCACCTGGGGGCCGCCCAGAAGGTAAGCCGACGTTTCCAGATTGGAACAAGTTAAACGTGCGCTAAAACAGATTCGTTGAATTGGGGAGAATTCGAAGCCATGTTAAATTTCCAACTGTGGAACCTTTTTTTTTACTGTTTTGATAACTGATAGAGATATGGATCAGTCAAAATTTTATCGTGTTGAATCTCTAAATTCCAAAGAAACTAGAATTGAAAATTCTTGCACAACTAATCAGCTTCGCTTTTACCTTGAAAAGTTAAATTTGGTGGGTACTAAAAATAGCGCACAATTCGTCACAGAGAGTTTCCACTGGTGGCCTTTTCGGATCTTCAAGAGCAGCCCCCACGTTGGTGGTTAATGACATTGAGGTCGCTCCACTGGTGCAAAGCCAAATTCTTTTAAAAATGGGCAAAGCATTCTAACTATTGTAAGTCTGGTCAAGATTATTCGGCCAGTAGAGTTATAATGAGTTTGTCAATTTTATAAGTTTGTTAAATAAAATTAGTGAGTGGAGCGCTAATGACTTTGTCCACAATAGCAGCTGCAGTTGCCGCCATTGGAGCTTTCTGCAGCTTCGAATCTCATCGCCTTCCGTCAACATCATCAGATCCCATAAGAGCTTCATCAGATGCGGATGCCCATCATGTAAGTATATTGTTAAAATTTTGTTTTTATTTATATTTATATGATTACAATTTGGAGTTTTGACCATTTATTTTATACTTAACAGTATATTTAATAATAATAGTTTATTAATTATAAGATTAATAATTTTTAAGAATATTAATAATAATATTTTTTTATCATTTAATATAAATAATTTATATAAAATATTAGATAATATTTATATGGTTTTTAGTATTAATATTAATTATTATAAATAAATCACTTTAAATCAATAATTAATTAATTAATTAATAATTGAATAAAATTTATTAATAAATTAGTAAAAGTGAATATGTTCAAACATAATGGCAACTATCATCTACCATGATTAGCCATGTCTAATGATGATTTTCTATGGTCAAGCATGCTCCACCATCATCAACCATGGTCGTCTTTTGAACCATGATCAAAGATGGTTAATCATGCTTGAATATGGTCAACCATGGTTAGTGTCTTTATGATGAACCACAGTCAATTATGGTCAATGACTGTCAACTTTGATTACCTATGGTTTAATTTTATCAACCATGATTAACCTTGATTAAAGTCTCTTTCATCATGCTCAACGATGATAGTGAACCATGGACAACCATGGTTAGCCATGCTCAATCATGGTCAGCAATGATTTATAAAATAAAACATGGTGTCAACCTTGATTACTCATGGTTTAATTTCATCAACCATGATTAACCTTGATTAAAGTCTCTTTCATCATGCTCAACCATGATAGGGAACCATTGACAATCATGGTCAACCATGCTCAATCATGGTCAACCATGATTTATAACATAAGACATGGTCAACCATGTTTGAAAGTTGCATTGTGTCAAAGATTGTCTCAATATGAAAATCAATTATGGTCATCCATGGTCAAACATCACAATGTAACAAGGATTGTCTCAATATGAAAATCAACCATGGTCAACCATAGTCAACCATATTTATTTTTGGGGTTTATAATATTCATCTTAGGGTTTATATACCTTGGGTTTATAATATCAATCCCTTGGGTTTATTAATATAAGGGTTCATATCCACATGGTTTAATAGTATTCCCTTAGGTTTGTAGTCCCTTGGACTTTTAGTATTAATCCCTAGGGTTTATGATATCAATCATGGTCAACCATAGTGAATCTAAGAATTAATATTCATAGAGTTTATAATATCAATCATGGTCAACCATAATGAATCTAAAAGTTAATATTCATAGGGTTTATATAATATTTTCATATTCAATGAACTATATTTAAATATAGATTTATAGTTTACCATCTCCATTATAAAAATGAATAAAATTTTTCTAAATATTTTTATTTTGGTAATCATATTTCCTACCATAATATATCTTAAATAAAAACTTCTACATAATGTAAATTAAATACTTAATTTATTTAAATATTAAATACTATAAATATTAAATACTATAAAGTAAATCAATACTTAACTTGTTAAATAATACTTCATATTTACCATCCAACATAATATTATAATGTAATTAAAATAAAATAATCACATGACCTAAACTAAACTTAATAAACAAAACTGAAACTAACCATACATCAAAATAAAAGCTGAAGTTCCATTTTTATGATGGAAATATTGTTTATATAATTTTGATTTTAGGTTTGAGCCAATTTTAATAATAGTTTCCAAAATAAAATATATTAAATTTAATTAACCAGTGACAAAATTCTCACTCGGTCAACACGGCAACTTTCTCCCTGCGTGTCCCGCGTAACACGGGTGATTGCGACATACTTGGTCAACACAGCGAGATACCCGGTCAACACAACAATTGTCTTCCCACGGCGATTGCTCTCTGATGCGTCTTCTATGTTTTGCCCAAACAACTTCACATCCTTTACTTGAAAACAACTTGATAGGTTACACACAAACGACGACTTCATATCTTTAAGACTTTTTGTAAGTCTTTATAATGTAAGTGGTCTTTACTGAGGTATCTTTAATGACTTCTTGAAGCATTTGTAATCTCTGTCCTGCGCTCTCCCCGCGGAAATTCCTATTTCCGCCACAATTTTTTAATTAATGTCTCTGACATGCGGGGTTAAAGAAATATAATGCGAGCTGTTTTTTTTTTCTCTAGCTTTTTCAGCTCGCGTTATATTTCCCTAATGCCCCAGCATGTCAGGAGGCATTAATTAAAGAATTGTGGCGAAAATAGAAATCGCCTCTCCCCGCGGCCATTTCTGTGTTTTAACCTCCTTTTCCAACGCAACTTTACAGCTCATGAGCATTGATGACGGGCCAGTCTCTCTATTGTCTTTCTTCCATCCGGCAAAGTTTTTTGTAATGTTAAAGGAAAACTGAGATTTTCTTCGAGCCCGAATTTTTGCAGATCGCGGATTCCCAAAATATTTCAGAACCCAACATTGATTTTGCCTTTATCCGCAGGATTTCGGAATTCGTAATCAACATAAAAATGCAGGGGAGCCCTCGGAATTCGCAGTCAACATAGAAATGCAGGGGAGCCCATGTGGGTAAGCAGCACCATCCCAGCAAAAATTGGTCGTTTGGTCAAGTTATTGAGTGTAACTCACTTAAGTGGCCACGTCCCCTAACTCTCTGAAAATGCCCTCAACTATGCTACTTAACGTTGAAAGACAACCGATTGTCACAGAGTATCCCTGGGAATATCTTTAACAAAATGACAGATTTATTTGGTGTGGATTTATCACAAAACAATTTTGACTAAGCAATACTAACCTTATATAATGGTGTATAACTCTATTTTATTGGAGAGAATGGATGGATTTACATATTTTATCAGTAAAATTTATTATTACACATGTTTTATTTTAATATTTTTTAAATAAAATTTGAATTATTTAAATTTTATGTCATAATTTTAATATTTTTTAAATAAAATTTGAATTATTTAAATTTTATGTCATAATTATTAATGAAAATTTAAATATAAATTGTTTGACCATTCAATTTACAATACTAAACTTATATAAATTCAATAATTTTGATAACAAACTATGTTAGGAATGTTAACTTTGAAATTGGGCCAACACTATTGTGATTGGAAGGAAAAATTAAAAAAACACATCACATTTTATTAACTAAATTTATTATTACAAATCAACAAAGTCATACAAATTCAATAATCTTAATAAAATTTTGTGCTAGGGATGCTAATGTTGAAAGTGGGTCAACACCATTGTGATTGGAGGGAAAAGTTAAAAAAAAACTCACCGCACATACTATTTGTCAAATTTATTATTATAAATGTTTCATTTTAATATTTTTTATTAAAATTTACATTGATTGAGGTGTGTGCTAGTGGTTGGAAATACCTGCAAAAAGTAATGAGGAATACATATGATTTATGTACCACCGCCCCCCACACGCTCAAAGCAATGAGTGTGGTGGCCCTTGGCATGAGTTCATGCAAGGGTGGTGGGAAAGGTGGAAGAGATGATAGCAGAGGGGCAAGATTTATAGAAGCAAAGGGCAAACAGGTGGGTAAGGCTGGTGAGTTTGCTTGTGGACGAAGGAGCTGGAGCAAGGGAAAGGGAGGGCGTCGACATCCACGGCATCAAGCTTGGAGATGGCCTACAATCTGTAACAGGTATATTTCTTGGTTGTTTGCCTCCTTTGCAATGACGACCTGGTTGGGTTTTTGCTAGGGGAAGAGGGGGATAAATGAGAATGGTAATTGGGGGAAATGCTGGAGGAAATGGAGGAGGCGACTGGCTGCAATGGTTTGGCTATGCATCTATGTACTGTGCTTACCAGGTATCAACTCTGCCTTTCACTGTATTGACCTTGCGTTGTTTGGCATTGGGAACCTGGGTACAACACGCCGAGGGCTGAGTGGGGCTTGTCGATGGGGTTAGGTAGGAAGAGGCTATGAGCTTGATGCTAAGGGAAGTGAGGGGTAGTTAACATGTTGTATAGGAGCTTGGCCCTGTTTCCGAAACCATTGCAATTGCTGGGGTATTGTGAGAAATTCTTGCGTTAAGAGAACTACTAGGGCCCTTGCAGTGGACGTCGAGTATGAAAATGACAGTAGTATTGCTTTAGTTTATCGGGCAGAGGGGAAAGCTGCTGCAATTCATGGATGGCAACCCGTCGGTTTGAGTTTGGGCTCACTTACGTGCCTTGGGTAGGGGTTGCCAACCTTACAATGTATGAGAGGCACTCGAGGTGGAGGTGTGAGATGACAAAAGGGATTTGGAGACCAAACCTTTCTAAGGACTGGCTCTCCGCCCATTATGGCTCCGGTACTGATAGTAAAAGGAAAAGGGAGAAGCATGGGGAGGTTGATGACAACGATAATTCAATTCAGGGAAGAAACCAGTGCCATAGTATGTCAAATTGCTTTTGGTTAACAAATTCTTGCTATGAACAGGTTTCAAACATCGTTGACATGGCTTGGCCTACGAGAGGTCACGAACGTGGAAGACAGGGCTGGGAGCCCAGAAAGGATAAGGATCCGAGTACATCAAAGCCCCGCAAAGGGAGGAAATCAATAAAGCATCTTATCAGTGAAGTTGTTGAGGCATATCGTGAGGGCACGAATGAAGGCATCTGAAATTTGTTAGAGGAATGAGACGAGGAAATTAAGCGGGGCAGTGAGACAGAGGAGGATATGGAAAATTGGAGGACACTCGTCTCAGATCCTGGGAACACCAGAGGCAGGATAACACAATTTAAGAAGACATTGTACCTCTATTGGATAATGAAAAGCCTATTGGGTAAAACCATGGAACAGATCTTGGTGGGTATGGTGATTTCTCTCCAAGGTATGCCGAGCTACAAACAAGATCTGCAGAAAATTCAATTCCAACTTCATAAGCAGGATATTAGGCTAAACAAAATCGAAAGACACATTCCATGCATCTTGGAATTGTCAGAGATGCCTGGAGCAACTGTTAAGGATCTCGCACCAGTGGAATCGACCTCGAAGGAGCATAAGGGCTAGTCAGTTTCTCATGTTTAATTTTGTTATATATACAGTAGCATTTACTTTTCGTGATGTAAGTATATGTATAGATAGAAATATAGAGTCTGGTCATGAAACAAAGAGATATATAGCTTGGCTAGAGAGGTTGAAACTTTATTGTTTTTGGATGGCTCACAATGACGATAGGTGGCCAATAGACTTGGTTTCCCATTGGGCAAGTTGAGGCCACCTAGCCAATCTATGTGGTGTAAATTTTTCTCTTATGAATAGAAAATGAAAGGTCCTACCAAGCTTAAGAAAAAATAATATTTTTTATTAAAATTTAAAATATTTAAATTCTATTTATATTCAATCTTACAAAACAAACTCGATTACAATATAACCTAAAAGTGAAAATATTCATGAGAAACATCTAGTTATTTCTCAATCTATCAATATATTATAATGCTGCACAACTTTATTTTAGAAATGTATCCAACTTTAAAACAATCAAATATTGTAAATGTAGTGCCAAAGTAAGTAACTGCTTTAAATTCATTCTCTTCTATTTTTTTCAAATTCTATAGTGAGCTTTGGTCTGTGATATTATATATTTACTAGTACAACCACATTAAAAATATTAATGTGGTTGATATAACTGAAGGCCTCATAAATATAACAAAAAAAAAACTATTGCAACCAAAAAGCTTACTAGAATTGGAATAATCTCAAATCCCTAAGAAATTGGTGGGTAGAAGCCACTTGGAATGAATAGAAATTTTTAAATTTATTAGAAGTTAATGCAACCTAATTGATAGGTCCCTATAATACTAGTGATTACCCCATTACTATTGTAGTTGTATCCCTTATTAATATTGTTGTGCCCCTATTGTCCCCATATTTTTATTACTGTGCCCCATAGAATCCCTCTATTTTTATTTTTGTGGCTTTATATTATTATTGTTAGGTCGACTGGGTTATATTGTGACTCCTTAGACTCCTATATATAGAAAGGAGGTTTTGTCTTTTGAATCATCCAAGAATTGCTCATGATGTAATGTAAATGAGGTTTACCCCTTGAAGAGGCTGAATTCTAAGGCATTGATCTATCTTTTCTATCTTTTTCTTGTGCTGGTTTCATAACATTTGGTATCAGAGCCAGGTTCTAGGGTTTCGCTGCTCCAAACAGGTCATCGTGGAATTTTCACTATAACTTTTTTTCTGCGATGTTTCATAAGCTAAAAAAAAAACCCATTTGAGAAGACATCGTGCTGAATCTCGGGTCCGAATTTTAGAGCTTTTCGCGCTATATTTGCAGAGATATGATTTGAGGAAGTTGGTCTTTTTGCAGACACCTGAATTACATTCCAAACAGGTGACCTGGGGAAAATCGTCATAAATTTCTTTCTGAGCATTAGATTGAAATTTCGTCAAAAGGTACAGAAAGAGGATGGACTGTAGTTTCTTGCATATATTTTTCAGAGCCAAAAGTCGAAACAATGACTCATGGCACATTGTACAAGTTCGCTCTACTGAACTAGTCTATAATCAGGTCACTGTGGGAGATTGTGCATAACTCTTTCTTGGAGAATCCAATTTGGATCAGACTAGTGGCATTGGAAAGAGGACGCAGAGGGATACTACAGGTCGCAATTTTAGAACTGGATGATCCGAAATTACAGAGATACATCAGATTCAATATCATGCTCCTACAAAGTGAAAAAAGGTGTGTAGTTTTTTTTTAATTTTTGCATAAGCTTGGTTTGAAAAATTAGTTTGAAGGAATTCAAAGGGCATAGTAAAGCATTATTATCAGTAATTGATGCCTCGAGGAAAGAAATGCAAACACCTAGTAGGCAACCTGAAAGCTCTAGCGTGACTCATGAAGAAGAGGAAGAACTGCAACATTATATATCAAAATTACGAGACCAAGTGCAATAAGTGTCACTTGCACAAAAAGGAACAGAATCTAAGATGGATGGTTTAAAGAAAGATGTAGAAGCTAAGATGGATGTTTTAAAGAAAGGCGTAGAAGCTAAGATGGATTGTTTAAAGAAAGGCATAGAAGCTAAGATGAATGACGTGGAAGCTAAGATGGATGATTTGAAGATAGATTTGAAGACAGACATGGAAGAATTGAAGATAAATATGAATAAGTTTCTACAAGAAATTGTCACTAATGGTGAAAGGGTAGTAAAGGAAACTCATGATGAGAACAAAAGAAATGTTAATCATTATTCCATAGATTTTAATGTTGGATCGAAGACCCACCATATTCCAAAAATCGATATGAGGAAGTTTGATGGCAAGGATCCCGCAACATGGATATTACAGATGGAGCAATTTTTTGATCTCAATAATGTGCAAAACACACAAAAGTTACGTATTGCAACTTTATATTTGGAACCAAATCAGTTTGTATGGTATCAATGACTTTTCTCTCGTAAACAAATTATCACTTGGGCAATTTTTACGGAAGAATTGACAGCACATTATGAGGATACAAAAAGCAACAATTTTTTTAGCCAATTGATAAGTCTCAAACAAAAGGGTTCAATAATGGAGCACATTGAGGAGTTCCAAAAATTGAACATAAAGGTAAAAAATATTCCAAAGGAGCATAGGATTGATGTGTTCATAGAGACTTTAAAGGATAATATCCAACATGATGTTCGCCTTTGAGAACCTGATTCATTAGAGAAGGCATTCAGGTTAGCAAGAAAAATGGAAAGAAAAATTATGGCAACCAGGAAGCATACCAGTCACAACTATAAAGATGGAAGTGTTGTTACCCCTAGCCTTCCACAACCTATAAGGTTGACACCACAACAATTGGAAGAAAAAAGAGAAAAAGGGCTTTGTTACAGTTGTGATAGAAAATACACTAAAGGTCATAAGTGTGCTGAGAAGAAATTATTCTACATAACTTGTGAAGAGGAAGAAGAAAAGGAGAAAGAAAGGTCAAAATAAGAGGATATACTTCAGGAACAAAGCCTAGATAAAGAAGAAATGAATCTGACCATATCATGTAATGCATTGGCTGGAATTACCACTCTTCAAACCATCAAGATAGAAGGACAAATCAAGAAGAAAAAGGTAATATTATTGATTGATTCAGGAAGTACCCACAATTTTATTCATTGTAAGGTAGCAAAGGAATTGAATTGCTTCCTATATCCAGCACCAGAGTGTCAAGTGATGATTGCAAATGGAGGAATGATAAATTGCTCTGGAAAGTGCCATAATATCAAGTTATCCATGGGAGAATATGCATTGACTAGCCTAATGCTTTCCATTCCAATGGGAGGTGCTGATGTTGTACTAGGAGTTCAATGGCTACAATCCTTGGGTACAATAGCTTTTAATTTTCAAGAAATTTTCATGAAATTTGCTGCAGAAGGAAAGGAAGTTGAATTAAGGGGTATTGCAGGGAAACCGGGAAAGATAATCAGCTCTAACGGTATGACAAACCTTCTATAAAAGGAACAAAGAGGTGTAATTGCAAAATTATGTTCACTAGATGTTTCCACATCGGAATCATCTATTTCTCCAGATCTCCAAAAAGTCTTGGACAATCATTCCAAGGTATTTGAGACTCCCAAAGGTCTCCCACCTATTCGTGATCATGATCATGCTATTCATCTGATTCCAGGAAGTGTTCCTCCAAACATCAGGCCGTACAGATATCCCTATGCCCAAAAGAGTGAAATTGAACATATGGTTGCAGAAATGCTAGAGGTTGGTATAATTCAACCTAGTCAAAGTTCTTTCTCTGCTCCAGTAGTATTGGTGCACAAGAAGGATGGATCATGGCACATGTGTCCAGATTATAGGGAGCTCAACAAGCTCACTATTAAAGATAAGTTTCCCATTCCTGTCATTGATGAATTATTGGATGAATTGCATATATCAATTTACTTCACCAAGTTGGATCTTCGTTCAGGATATCATCAAATCAGAATGAAGACTGAAGACATTCCAAAAACAACATTTAGAACTCATGAGGGTCATTATGAATTTTTGGTCATGCCTTTTGGCCTTACCAATGCACCTTCTGCATTTCAAGGTTTGATGAATTCCATTTTCAAACCCTTCCTTAGAAAATTTGTGTTAGTATTTTTTGATGATATACTAATCTACAACAAGTCCTGGAAGGATCATGTTGAACATGTTGACAGGGTGCTACAACTATTGGAGGAGAAACAATTATATGAAAAAAGATCCAAATGTTTCTTTGGAGTACAAGAGGTGGAATATCTGGGTCATATTGTATCTCATGAAGGAGTTAAGGTAGACCCTAGCAAAATTAAAGCCATTAAGGAATGGAAAATCCCCACATCCATAAAGCATCTGCGAGGATTTCTCGGGTTGACAGGGTATTATCGCAAATTTGTTAAGAATTATGGGAGAATAGCAGCACCTCTAGCAACATTATTGAAGAAAGATGCATTTTCATGGACTCCAGAAGCAAAAAAGGGCTCCGAACATCTTAAAGAGGCAATGTGCCAAGCACCAGTCTTAGCTACACCGGACTTCACAAAAACCTTTATTGTGGAATGTGATGCTTCAGGAAATGGAATTGGTGTTGTTTTAATGCAAGATGAAAGACCCATTGCTTTTGAAAGCCGTCCAATCAAGGGAAAGTTTTTACACAAAGCTATTTATGAGAAGGAAATGTTGGCAATACTACATGCACTTCAAAAATGGCGACCCTACCTAATGGGAAGACATTTCAAGGTAAAAACGGATCATGATAGTCTTAAATACTTTTTAGAACAAAGATTATCCTCTGAAGAGCAACAGAAGTGGGTCACAAAGATGTTGGGTTATGACTTTGAAATCATCTACAAAAAGGGAAGCAAAATGTGGTGGCAGATGCACTCTCAAGAAAGGATGAGGATGTGGAAGCGTTGTTGTGTGCCGTTTCTATTATCCAACTAGATTGGATAAATGAAGCAAGGGAGGAGTGGAAGAATGATGAAGAAGTGTGGGCACTTATTCGAAAGTTACAAGATTCCAGTACATCTGATACATTTAGCTGGCAAAATGATTCGTTATGGTACAAAGATCGCTTATACCTTTGTAAGAATTCACAACTCAAGCAAAAGATTCTTATGGAATTGCACACTTCTCCCTTAGGAGGGCACTCAGGATTTTTAAAAACTTACCACAGGGTTAAGAAGGAATTTTTTTGGGATGGCCTTAAATCAGATATTCAAAAGTTTGTGGCAGAATTTTTGGTTTTCCAACAAAATAAAGTTGAAACAATTAAGACCCCGGGTCTATTACAACCTTTATCCATTCCAAGCCAACATTGGGAGGATATTTCAATGGATTTTATCACAGGTTTACGCAAGTCTGAGGGAAAGAGTGTCATCATGGTGGTAGTTGACAAACTTACCAGGTATGCACACTTTTGTGCATTATCACATCCATTGAAAGCCAGTACAGTTTCTACTGCATTTATGGAAACAATTCAAAAGCTACATGGAAACCCAAAGATTATTGTAAGTGATAGAGATCCCATTTTCACTGGAAATTTTTGGACAGAATTATTTTCTTGTCTTGGTACTCAGTTAGTTCATAGCTCATCTTATCATCCTCAATCTCATGGGCAAACTGAGATAGTAAACAAATGTTTGGAAGGATATCTGCGTTGCTTTGTATCTGATAAACAAACACAATGGGTCAAATGGTTGCCTCTGGCTAAATGGTGGTATAACACTTCCTTCCATACAACGACAAAAATGACCCCATTTATGGCACTTATGGATATCAACCACCATCCATCACATCATATTTAAGAGAAAATTCTAAGGTTCAAGCAGTGGAACATCACATTGAACATCAACAATAAGTCCTCCAACTCTTAAAGGATAACCTCGTGTTGGCATAGAATAGAATGAAACAACAAGCAGATCAACATCGCAGCAAAAGAAGTTTTGATGTAGGTGATTGGGTATTCCTACAACTACAACCATATAAACAAATGTCCCTCAAGCAAGCTAAGAAGGATAATAAATTATCACCAATGTATTATAGTCCGTACAAGGTGGGTCAAAAGATTGGTACTATGGCATACAAATTGGAGCTTCCTACAACGTCTCAAGTGCACCCAGTTTTCCATGTTTCATGTTTAAATAAGGTTATAGGCGACAAGCTCCCAGTTCAAACAATATTGCCAAAAATTGACGATGAAGGAAAAATTATATTGAAACCAGAAGCAGTCACAGAAACAAGAACTTGACAGCTACGAAATCGATCAATATCGGAGTATCTCATCAAGTGGAAGAACTTATCCACTGAAGATTCCACATGGGAGGATGAGAATTTTATACAAAAGCATCCAGAACTACTTAAGCATTGAGGACAACACTTTTTTTGAAGGAGAGGGGCATGATAGGTCCCTATAATACTAGTGATTACCCCATTACTATTGTAGTTGTATCCCTTATTAATATTGTTGTGCCCCTATTGTCCCCATATTTTTATTACTGTTCCCCATAGAATCCCTCTATTTTTATTTTTGTGGCTTTATATTATTATTGTTAGGTCAGCTAGGTTATATTGTGACTCCTTAGACTCCTATATATAGAAAGGAGGTTTTGTCTTTTGAATTATCCAAGAATTGCTCATTTATGTAATGTAAAGGAGGTTGCCCCCTCGAAGAGGCTGAATTCTAAGGCGTTGATCTATTTTTTCTATCTTTTTCTTGAGCTGGTTTCATAACACTAAAAAACTTTGTATTGCACTATAGCTCTAGATAAGCATTGAGACAAAGCATATGTTGAGCATATTCCCTTGAGAATCAATCTAGGTCCTCAATTAAAACAATCAAGAAAGGATGATGAAATTTTGTCATACAAATATTTCTTCCTTTAAATAGGTTATATTCCACGTGAATATCAAGGAAATACCATGGGTTCTTAAAAACTTGAATATGGACTAATACAGATATGAGAAGAATGGCATAAAAAAGAAGCAAATGGAAATTGGTTGTCATTCATGAGAGAGGCTTTTCTTGACGTGATCACTGCAACCTGTTGCATTTACGAATCACTGCAAAACGAAAACCTGTTAGGTGTTGATGAAACTATTTGTGAAATAAACAACAGGGGACCTCGTACTAAGCCCACAATCCTAACTCCTTGCAAGAAATTGACGCCTTTCACTATGTGTGCTGCAACCAAGGGAAAAATGTGGGATCGATTGCTTCGATCTAGAAATGGAAGCAAATGTGAAAGAGACAATTTGAGCTACAAATGGAGTCTGGAATAGAGAGAAAATAGTTAATCTTTGGTTTGATCTCGGGGTCGTTTTCCATAACTATTCAATTCTTTGGAACCACAAACAAAACGTGTGTGTTTCTTCCCCATAGTTAAAATAGCATTGACATACAATGAATTATATTTAGTTTTTTTCCTAATGTGTTTATTATATGTTTTGCATTTTGTAAGAAGGTTTTGGATTGATTATGTCCCCATCAGAGTGTTCAAGAACATTAAATAATATGTGGGTATCACATATTTGCGTACTCCACCCATAAGAATCCACTCTTGCCTGCAACATTATTGATTGCGGTAAAAGCAACTAGAAGCCTGAAACATCATTGTCAATCTCCCTTGCCGCATAGACCCTCAACATGTATAGATAAGGAAAAGTAATCTGAGGGTTAACCATCGTTTATATGGTCTTTTATAACTGTGTAATCATCTTGTCCATTACCGTATATTTATTTCAACTTTGTTCTTACAACTCCCTAATGCCATAGTCTAATTAGCTGGAGGAATTGCCCGGAAAGTTATGGAAATTTTGGTCATATTTAGAGAAAATCTGGCAAGGATTTTTGTAAATCCAAGCTATAGTTGTTAAAGTTCGAAATTTTAGGTGTCCTAAATGTTTTTGATGGTGCTGAATCTATTTCCACCATCAAAAACACAATTCAAACACTGCCTCTACAAGATTTTTTGAAATTTTTTTGCCCGTATTCCAGCTGTCGAGCAATTCCTCGACTTGCTCTCTAATTACTAGAATTAGCATAATGTGTATATAAAATCATGCCTAAAAAAGGCCACAGAGAAAGCAATGGGAAATATAGACACACGCACTTACATTTAACAAGGCACACACACTTACATTTACATACCTACCCTCTCAGATAGGACAAGAACCTGTATATTCAGAAACCAAAGCAAACCGTCTATCATAAAAGTCGTGGATTAAAAACTCAGCGGCACGTAGGGAACATTGAGTTTGCATTCAGGGTTAGACGGATTATCTTTTCATTCCAAAAATAACTAAAAGAAATTCAATGATCGCATGTCAAATGAAAAGGTATTGATTTAAAAAGAAAAAAATAAACAATATAAGCCATCTCTATCATTACAAAGACAAATATAAAGCTGCAGACAGGAATGCCATAGCCACACTTCCCTCGAAGCAGAGTAAAGCAAGTTCTTTCGATATAGGATGATGTGAAACTTTATAGTATATACTAAATCCTCCTTACATCAAAATAGTCTTGTAAATATCTTAAAAGTTATAAGGAACACTATCACCCACAAGTTAAAAAACTAAATATCTTAAAAGTTATAAGGAAAGGGGTATTTTGATTTCTGTTAATAATATTATAAATAATCAGAATAGCATTAATTTGAATTAATGTTTTCCGATAATAATATTATAAATATTCGTAAGAGCATTACCAATATGAATTATAATAATGATATGTGCAGTAATGATAACATTAATAGGTTTAATAATAATAATTTTATTAACCATATTAATAATAATTATAATAATAAGACTTATTATGATAATAAATTCAATAATAATTATAATAATGGTAATATGTATTATCATAATAACATTGTTAATGAGAATAATATTATGAATAATAATAGGACATTATTAATTATGATAGTAATAATAATATTTATTGTAATAATACTAATATTAATTTTGGTAGTTATAATAATAATGGGATTATTGATAATAATAATAATAATAACTGGATGGGCAAGATTAACACCAACATCTCTAAAATGGAAAATAATAAGAATAAGAGGACTTCTGGTATTAATAAACTTCACCTTTCTTCTCTTTCAAGTAACAGGGTTATAAACCTTTCCAGTTTCGTTTTCCCCCTGCTGTTTTTAAAGTTTTGGGCAAAGGATTAAATTTTTCCTTAGCCCCGAGAAAAATCCTCATGGAAGATATTATTTGTGATATTGAGTTTGGAATCAGAGGTTTACCTGATAGGATCAAGGATACTATTAGGCAGGATTGTGTTGTTGCCTTGAGAAAGGCTAGGCCGCCTAAAAGCAACCTTAGCAAGGAGGAATCTTTAGATCTCAGATCCTTAAACCAGAACAAAGATATCATTGTTCTTAAGGCAGACAAGGGTGGTGTTGCCGTCATCCTTAACAAGGCTGATTACCGCAGAAAATGTTGGATCATCTTCATAATAGTGGGAGCTACAAAAAGCTCCCTAAGAATCCTTTGAAGAAGGTTGCTAGGAATGTGGCTTTGGCCATTAAATCCATTAGCTCTTTGAGTTCTTTGCACGATAAACTCATCGAAAGCAACCCTATTACTCCTAGAATCTATGGTCTCCCCAAGATTCACAAAGAAGGAGCCCCCTTAAGGCCCATCGTCAACACCATTGGAGGTCCTACCTACCTTCTTGCGAAGTTCCTTGCGTTAAAGCTTAAGCCCTTAGTTGGTCATACGGAGTCCTTCGTGAAAGACTCTGCTTCCTTTATTAAAGAGCTGAAGGACATTAAGCTTGAACCTGGGGACATTCTTGTTAGTTTTGATGTTGTCTCCCTGTTCACTTACATCCCTATTAATGAGGCCATGGAGGTGATCAAGCGCCTAACAGATCCTGACACGGCCAGATTGGTTGAGATCTGTCTCACTTCCACCTTCTTCAGTTTTGAGGGAGAATTATTCGAGCAAACTTGTGGGTTGCGATGGCTCACCCCTTTCCCCTATCGTTTCTAATCTGTTTATGGAGGATTTTGAGTCCAAGGCCCTTAACTCTTCCAGGCTTTTGCCAAATCTGTGGAGAAGGTATGTGGATAACACCAATGTCATCTGGTCTCATGGCCAGGATGAGCTTGATCTCTTCTTTGAACATCTCAATAATCAATCCTTTTCCATTAAGTTCACTGAGCAGGAAGTTGATGGATGCCTTCCATTCCTTGATATTCTTATTTCTAAGGATAGTGATGGTTCCCTCGCCCATCGAGTTTTTCGGAAGAAAACTCATACGGAGCAGTATCTCCATGCCAGTTCCCACCATTTCCCGGCTCAAAATATGGGTGTTCTTAATACCCTTGCTACTCGGGCCCTAAGGATCTCGAACGAAAAGAGCTTTGAGAATGAAAAATCCCATCTGCTGGATGTTTTTTTTGAGAATGGTTATAGTAGATACTTGGGTCAGAGAGCTTTCCTTAAAGCTTCCAAGAATTCTCTGACTAGAAGGGAACCAAAGGATCGAATTCCAGGTGTCCATCTTCCGTATGTTCAGGGGACCACTGATAGAATTGGAAGGATTCTCAGGAAACATAGTATCCCTATGACCTTTAGGCCCCTGAACACCATTCGTATGTCCCTCAGATCGGTGAAGGATCCCATCGACCCTAAGGATATGAAAGGTGTTTATATGATCCCCTGTCCCTGTGGGACCCCCTATATTGGGGAGACTGGTCGCTCCATTAATCAAAGGATTAGCGATCACGCTGCGGACCTTAAACATAGGAGATCTAAGTCTTCCGCTTTCGCTGAACATGCTGAGAAAACCAATCATCATGTTTGTATTGAGGAGGCTAGTGTTATTGCTAAGGTTTCGCATTTCCATCATCGAAAATTTAGGGAAGCGCTTGAGATTGAAAAGAGGCCTTGCAATCTCAATAGGGAGGATGGCTGGAAAATTAGTAGGTGTTGGATCCCAGCACTCTCTTCCTAGTCATTTTTCCGCCCCCTCTGTAGGTTATTTTTATTATTATTATTAATTTTATCTTTATTTTTATTTTTATTATTATTATTATTATTATTATTTTTATTTATTATTTTTTTATTTTATTTATTTATTTATATTTATATTTTTATTTTTTTAGCGTCTTATTAAGGTCCGTTATGACTATTTTCCTTTTGAATTATAACTTTTATAATTCTTCAATTATTTTTATATATATTTTATTACTTCATTTATGCATGTTATCTATTCTTACCAGCTTATATTCTAACTAACCTAACTTTATTTTATACAGGTCCCTTATGCAACTAATTCTCCATTTAATTATTAATTTTCTTATAATTTTTAAAATTATTTTATATATTACTTTATTTATTTGTAGTTATGTAATTTATTTTAAGGTCTTTTATTTAACTAAAATTCCTTTTAAATACTAATTTTCTTATAATTTTTATAATATTTTTTACCCATTATATATATATATATATATATATATATATATATATATTTTAAGATATTGATCCTAGGTATTCTAACTATATTATTAAATAATTTTGACCCCGGTCCTTGAGTCAAACTAGCTGTTGGAGGCTCTGCTCGGACTATTTAACATGCTAAGCTGGATCTGTTTCTTCATCTTGTCCTGACGATGAACCACACTAGTTGGTTCGAAACGCGTCGACAAATGGTATTCCATGTGATTTTCGCCGAAGAATCTCTCACAAATTTTATTATTCAGTTATACTATTTATAAAGTAGTCCGTATGGGGTATCTCAAGTGGCAGTGGCCGTGGAAATGAAGTCTCACCGAACCGGAAGTCTTGGGTTCAAATATTGCACTACCTTTCCCCCGTAGTGGGGTGTGTAATGGACATGAAAATCGGAGAATCCTACGAAGCTTACAAAAAAAAATACTGTTTATAAAGTAATATAATATGGCATTATTCAATATAAATGTTGTGAGATAATATTGAATTAAAGAAATATTTAAATTTAAATTTTAAATAGAACATAAATTGGTTTAAAATAGATTTTAAAATAAAATGAATTTTTATTTATATCTTTTTTTAAAATTGAAAATAAAAATGAATATTAACTGTATCATATATTATTAATAATAACAACAAATATTAATATTAATAGATAGCATATACTAATATTAATAAATATGTATTTATAATAATTATTATATTATAGTAATTATTATAAATTAATCATGGTCAATCATGTTCAATCATGGTCATTTATGGTCAAACATGGTCAAATATCGCATTATTGCAAAGGTTGTCTAAATATGAAAACTAGCCATGGTAAACCACTACCAATCATGGTCAAACATGGTCCAATGTTGCATTGTGGAAAATATTGTCTCAACATGTCAATCACGGTCAATCTGGTCCAACGTCACATTGTGCCAAATATTGTTTCAATATGGAAATCAATCATGGTCACGGTCAATCTGGTCCAACGTCACGTTGTGCCAAAAATTATTTCAATATGGAAATCAATCATGGTCAACCATGGTCAACTGTGGTCAACCATGTTCAACCATGTTCAATCATGGCCAACCATGGTCAATCATAGTCAAATATGGTCAATCATGGTCAATATTAGTTAGCATTTATAATATTTATCTTAGGGTTTATACACCTTTGGTTTAAAATATTAATCCCTTGGGTTTATTAGTGCCTCGAGATTATAATATCAATCCCTTGGGTTTATTAATCTAAGGGTTCACAATCCTAGGGTTTAAAATTATTGATAGAGTTTATAATATTGATCATAGGGTTTAATATAAATCCTTTCGGTTTATAATCCATTGGGTTTATAATATAGATTCTTTGAGTTTATTAATTGCATTGTGACAAATATTGTTTTGATATGAAAATCAATAATTGTCAATCATGGTCCAATGTTGCATTGTGACAAGGTTTTTCTCAATATAACGTGGTGTGACAAGGTTTTTCTCAATATGAAAATCAACCATGGTCAACCTTCGTCAACCATGTATATTTTAGGGTTTATAATATTTATCTTAGGGTTTATATACCTTGGGTTATTATACCTTGGGTTTATTATTCCCTTGGGTTTATTATTTTCTTGGGTTTATAATATCAATCCCTTAGGTTTATTAATCTAAAGGTTCATAATCCTAGGGTATAATATTATTCACATGGTTTATAATATTAATCCTAGAATTATAATCATGGTCAACGATGGTTAATCATGGTTAATCATGATCAAAATTGGTCAAACATGGTCGACCATGGTTAACCATGGTCAACCATGGTCCTACGTCAAGTTGTGACAAAGGTTGTCTCAATATGTAGGTCAGCCATGGTCAACCATGGTTAATCATGGTCAATTATGATCAAGCATGATAAATAGTCATGGTAACATTGTGGCAAAGATTGTCTCTTGGTAAAACATCATATTGTGACAACCATGGTCCAACGTCGCATTGTGACAAAGATTTACTCAATATGGAAATCAACGATGAACCAACGTCAAATTGTGACAAAGGTTCTATCAATATGAAAATCAATCATGGTCAACCATGCTCCAACATCGCATCATGACAAAGATTTTGTGAGCATTAAAATTAGCCATTGTCATTCGTGGTCAACCATGGTCTAATGCCACATTGTGACAAAGATTTTCTCAATGCGACAATACCTTGTCAAATTGTGACAAACATTGTTTTAATATGAAAATAAATCATTGTCAATAATCAATATGGTCCAACTTCAGATTGTGACAGACGTTAGATTGTGACAAATGTCAGATTGTGACAAGCATGATCTCAATATGAAAACCAGCCATCCTCAAGCATGGTCAACCATGGTCCAACGTCACATTGTGACAAAGCTTGTCTCAATATGTAAATCAACCATGGTCAATCATGGCTAACCATTATTAATAATCCTGGTCACATTGTGGCAAAGATTGCCTCTTGGTCCAACATCACATTGTGACAACCATCGTCAACAATAGTCCAACGTCACATTACGACAAAGATTGTTTCAATGTGACAATGCCTTGCCACATTATTTCAATATTGAAATCAATGATGGTGACTCAATAATCACAATGGTTGAATGTCACATTGTGACAAATATTGTCTCAATATGAAAATCAACCATAGTCAATCATGGTCAAGCATGGTCAACCATTGTCCAACGTTGCATTATGACAAAGATTGTCTCAATATGTAGTCAAACATGGTCAACCATGGTTACTCATGATCAACTATGGCCAACGATTTCCAACAATCATGGTCACATTGTGACAAATATTGTCTCCTTGTCCATTGTCACATCATGACAACTATGGTCATCCATGGTCAATAATGGTCCAATGTCGCATTGTGACAAAGATTGTCTCAATATGAAAATCAATCATGGTCCAACGTCATATTATGACAAAGATTGTCTCAATATGAAATTCAATCAATGTCAACCATGGTCCAATGTCACATTGTGACAGAGATTGTGTCAATATGAAAATCAACCATGGTCAACCAAGTTTATTTTAGGTTTTAGAATATTTATCTCAGGGTTTGTATATCTTAGGTTTATAATATTAATCCATTGGGTTTAATTTTATTCTCTCTAGTTTATAATCCCTTGGTTTTATTAGTCCATTGGGTTTATAATATCAATCACTTGGGTTTATTAATCTAGGTGTTCATATTCCTATTGTATAATATTATTCATAGGGTTTCTAATATTAATCCTAGGGTTTAATATAAATCGCTTAGGTTTAATATTATTACCTTGGACTTATAATCTCTTGGGGTTTTAGTATTAATCCCATGGTAAACCATGGCCAACCATGGTTCAACATCACATTGTGACAAAGATTGTCTTAATATGAAAATCAAGCATGGTCAACCATGGTCCAATGCCACATTATGAGAAAGATTGTGTGAATATGAAAAGAAACCATGGTCAACCATGATCAACCATGTTTATTTTAGGGTTTACAACATTTATCTCACGGTTTACAAAGGTTGTCTCTTGGTCCAACGTCACATTGCGACAACCATAGTCAACCGTGGTCCAACGTCCAATTGTGACAAAGATTATCTCAATATGAAAATCAACCATGGTCCAACGTCCAATTATGACAAAGATTCTCTCAATATGAAAATCAACCATGGTCCAATGTCACATTATGATAAAGATTGTCTCAATATGAAAATCAATCTTGGTCAACAATGGTCCAATGTCACATTGTGACAAAGATTGCATCAATATGAAAATCAACCATGGTCAACCAAGTTTATTTTAGGGTTTACAATATTTATTTTAGGCTTTGTATATCTTAGGTTTATAATATTAATCCATTGGGTTTAATATTATTTCCTTGGGTTTTTTAGTCCCTTGGGTTTATAATATCAATCACTTGGGTTTATTAATCTAGGGGTTCATATTCCTAGGGTATAATATTATTCATAGGGTTTATAATATTAATCCTAGGGTTTAATATAAATCCCTTAGGTTTAATATAAATCCCTTGGGTTTAATATTATTCCCTTCGACTTATAATCTCTTTGGGTTTTAGTATTACTCCCATGGTAAACCATGGCCAACCATGGTCCAACGTCACACTGTGACAAAGATTGTCTCAATATGAAAATTAAGCATGGTCAACCATGTTACAATGTCGCATTATGACAAATATTGTGTCAATATGGAAATCAACCATATTTATTTTAGGGTTTACAATATTTATCTTAGGGTTTACAAAGATTGTTTCTCGGTCCAACGTCACATTGTGACAACCATGATCATCCATGGTCAACCATGGTCCAACGTCCAATTGTGACAAAGATTATCTCAATATGGAAATCAACCATTGTCTAACGTTGATTTATGACAAATGTTGTCTCCATATGAAAATCAATTATGGTCAACAATGGTCCAATGTCGCATTGTGACAAAGATTGCTTCAATATGAAAATCAACCATGGTCAACCAGGTTTATTTTAGGGTTTACAATATTTATCTTATGGTTTGTATACCTTAGCTTTATAATATTAATACATTGGCTTTAATATTATTCCCTTCGGTTTTTTGCATTAATTCGTTGGGTTTATTAGTCCCTTGGGTTTATAATATCAATCACTTGGGTTTATTAGTCTAGGGGTTCATATTCCTAGGGTATAATATTATTAAGAGGGTTTATAATACTAATCCTAGGGTTTAATATAAATACCTTAGGTTTAATATTATTCCCTTGGGTTTATCATCCCTTGGGGTTTTAGTATTACTCTCATGGTCAACCATGGCCAACCATGGTCCAACGTTGCATTGTGACAAACATTTTCTCAATATAAAAATAAATCATGGGAAACCATTGTCCAATGTCACATTATGACAAAGATTGTGTTGAAATGAAAATCAATCATGGTCAACCATGTTTATAATAGGGTTTCTAATATTTATCTTAGGGATTGCAAAGATTGTATCTTGGTCCAACATCACATTATTAAAACCATGGTCATCCATGGTCAACCATGGTACAACGTCACATTGTGACAAAGATTGTATCAATATGAAAATCAACCATGGCCAACTATGGTATAATGTCGCATTGTGACTTGGTTGGTCTCAATGTGAAAATCAACCACGGTCAACCATGTTCCAATGTCATATCTTGACAAAGATTATCTTAATATAAAAATAAACAATGGTCAACCATGGTCAATAGCCATGTTAACATTGTGACAAATATTGTCTCTTGGTCCAACGTCACATTGTGACAACCATGGTCCAACGTTGGATTGTGAAAAAGATTGTCTCAGTATAGAAATCGACCATGGTTAACCATGGTCAACTGTTGTCCAATGTTGTATTATGAAAAATGTTGTCTCGATATGAAAATCAATCATGGTCAACTACAATCCAACGTTGCATTGTGACAAATATTGTGTCAATATGAAAGTTAATTGTGCTCGACCATAGTCAAACATGTATATTTTAGGGTTTATAATATTTATCTTAGGGTTTGTATACCTTGGGTTTAATATTATTCCCTTGGGTTTATAAAATTTATCTTAGGGTTTATATAGCTTGATTTTATAATATCAACCACTTGGGTTTAATATTATTCCCTCGGGTTTATAATACCTTGGGATTTTATAATTAATCCATTGGGTTTATAATATAAAAATCAACCATTTTCAACCATGTTCCAACGTCACATTATGTCAAAGGTTGTCTCAATATATAAACGAACCATGGTTAACCATTTTGAATCATGGTCAACCATGGTCACATTGTGACAAAGATTGTTTCTTGGTCCAATGTCACATTGTGACAACAATGGCCACCTATGGTCAACCATGGTCCAACGTCGTATTGTGACAAAGATTGTCTCAATATGAATATCAACCATTGGTCAACCATGCCCAACCATTTTCCAATGTCACATATTGCCAATTTGTATCTAAATAATGGTAAACCATAGTCCAACATAGCATTGTGACAAAGATTTTGTTAATATGAGTATGAGTCATGGTCAACCATGTTTATTTTAAAGTTTATAATATTTATCTTAGGGCCTATTTACCTTGGGTTTATAATATTTATCCCTTGGGTTTAATATTAATCCCTTGGGTTTATAATATTTATCCCTTGGGTTTAATATTAATCCCTTGGGTTTATAATATTTATCCCTTAGGTTTAATATTATTCCCTTGGGTTTATAATATTTATCTTAGGGTTTATATACCTTGGGTTATAATATTAATCCCTCAGGCTTAATATTATTCCAACAGGTTTATAATACCTCGGGGTTTAAGAATTAATCCCAAAGATTTGTTCTTGGTTCAATGCCACATTGTGACAACCATGGTCATCCATGGTCAACCATGGTCCAACATTGCATTGTGACAAAGATTGTATCAATATGAAAATCAACCATGGTCAACCATGGCCAACCATCATCCAACGTTGCATTGTGCCAAATTTTATCTCAATATGAAAATAAATCATGGTCAACTATAGTCCAACATCGCATTATGACAAAGATGTGTCAATATGAAAATGAGTCTTGGTCAACCATGGTCAACCATGTTTATTTTAGGGTTTATAATATTTATATTAGGGCTTATACATCTTGGGTTTATAATATTTATCCCTTGGGTTTAATATTAATCCCTTGGGTTTATAATATTTATCCCTTAGGTTTAATATTATTCCCTTGGGTTTATAATATTTATCTTAGGGTTTATATACCTTGGGTTATAATATTAATCCCTCAGGTTTAATATTATTCCAAAAGGTTTATAATACCTCGGGGTTTAAGAATTAATCCCAAAGATTGTTTCTTGGTCCAATGCCACATTGTGACAACCATGGTCATCCATGGTCAACCATGGTCCAACATTGCATTGTGACAAAGATTGTACCAATATGAAAATCAACCATGGTCAACGATGGCCAACCATCATCCAACGCTGCATTGTGCCAAATTTTATCTCAATATGAAAATAAATCATGGTCAACTATAGTCCAACATCACATTATGACAAAGATGTGTCAATATGAAAATGAGTCTTGGTCAACCATGGTCAACCATGTTTATTTCAGGGTTTATAATATTTATATTAGGGCTTATACACCTTGGGTTTATATTATTTATCCCTTGCGTCTAATATTATTTCCTTGGGTTTACAATATTTACCTTGGGGTTTATATACCTTGGGTTTATAGTATTAATCTCTTGGGTTTAATACTATTCCCTTAGGTTTATTGTAACACCCTCCTCCCACATCTACCTAAGAAATCGACCAGCCGAGGTAAACATGCGACGATAGGCCACTATGATATGATTCGACCTCCTAAGTCACGTTAAGGAATTAGAACTGATGGAAACACACCATACAGAGATCCAACATCATCAACAGAACCCTTAGAAGATAATTCAACGAGTCAGACAGCCTGTCCCTAGGTCCCACTACTGTTTTAGGTCTCTTGGGCCATAGTTGATCTCATTCTATGGGAAAGGGAGTGAACAACAACCTAAAGTAGCTCTCACAAGCCTACCTGCCATTGACTGTGGACCAAAATTGTTAATGTTGTGCCAGCGACTCTGAGATTTGAGCCACTTTTTAGTCCGAGAGCCTAGGTCACTACCCAGAACTGATCCATCTCTTCAAATCAGTAAGTAACATGGAAATGAAAGTACTAAAGAAAAGACTTATTCAAGGCCTTGATTGGATCCCTACTAGCCATGCCAGGCATTTCGTCAAACATATCATTAACATGTAATCTATATGTTTAAATAACATTGTTAATTGTAGGGATCTCATACTTATCTAAGAATCACTTTGAACCATTGTTCCGTTATGCCATTTGTTGCATTATCATCTATTAGGTCATGGGCATATTATCCATTCACATACAAGTAAAAATATGTTGAGATCCATACATAATTATTGTCATAAAATGTGCATATAAGCAGAATAAGAACAACATAAATACAATAAAAATGACAGCCATAAAATCCATAAATACATCGGTACCTTTACACATGGAAGTCAAGGAAAGGATTTCTCATTAATGAATGCAATGAACCAACTGGAGATGGGACTACCAATTATATAATGGTATATAACTATATTTAATTACAGGTGATAGAGGGATTTACATATTTTATATCTTAGTAACCAAATTTATTATTACAAATGTTTTATTTTAATATTTTTTAAATAAAATTTAAATTATTTAAATTCTATGTCATAATCATTAATGAAAACTTAAATATAAACTGTTTGTCCATTCAATTCACATTATTAAAGTTATATAAATTTAATAATTTTGATAAAAAAATGTGCTAGGAATGTTGATCTTGAAATTGGGCCAACACTATTGTGATTGGAGGGAAAAATTAAAAAAACACACCACACATTTTATTAACTAAATTTATTATTACAAATCAACAAAGCCATACAAATTCAATAATCTTGATAAAATTTTATGCTAGGGATGATAATGTTGAAAGTGGGTCAACACCATTATGATTAGAGGGAAAAGTTTTTAAAAAACTTACCACACATCCTACTTGCCAAATTTATTATTATAAATGTTTCATTTTAATATTTTTTATTAACATTTACCCCGATTGGGGTGTGTGCCAGTGGTTGGAAATGCCTGTGGAAAGTAATGAGGCGTACATATGATTAATGTACCATCGCCCCCCACACACTCAAAGCGATGGTTGCAGTGGCACTTGGGATGAGTGCATGTAAGGGTATTGGGAAAGGTGGCAGAGATGATAGAAGAGGGGCAAGATTTATAGAAGCAAAGGGTAGTTAGGTGGGTAAGGTCGGTGAGTTTTATTGCGGACGAGGGAGTTGGAGCAGGGGAAAGGGATGGTGTCGACATCCGTAGCATCAAGCTTGGAGATGGCCTACAATCCGTAATAGGTATGTTTCTTGGCTCTTTGCCTCCTTTGCAATGATGACCTGGTTGGGTTTCTACTGAGAGGAGAGGGGGATAAATGGGAATGGTAATTGGGGGAAATGTTGGGGGAAATGGAGGAGGTGACTGGCTGAAATGATTTGGTTATGCATCTATGTACTGCATTTGTCAGGTATCAACTCTACCTCTGACTGTATTGACCTTGTGTTGTTTGGCATTAGGAACCTTGGTACAACACGCCGAGGGCTGAGTGGGGTTGGTCAATGGGGTCAGGTAGGAAGAGGCTATGAGTTTGATGTTGAGGGAAGTGAGGGTTAGTTAATATGCTGTAAAGGAGCTTGGCTCTACTGTCGAAACCAGTGCAATTACTGGGGTGCTGTGAGAAATTCCTGTGTTAAGAGAACTATTAGGGCCCTTGAGGGGGACGTAGGGTATGAAAATGACAGTGGTATTGCTCTAGTTTACCAGGTAGAGGAGAAAGGCATTGCAATTCACAGATGGAAACATCTCAGTCTGAGGCTGGGCTCACTTGCGTGGCCAGGGATTGCCAATCTTACGACGTATGAGAGGCACTGTGGGTGGAGGTGTGAGATGATAGAAAGGATTTGGAGCCCAACCCTTTCTAAGGATTGGCTCTCCAGCCATTATGGCTCTGGTACTGATAGCAAAAGGAAAAGGGAGAAGCATGGGAAGGTTGACGACATCGATAATTCAATTCAGGGAAGCAACCAATTCCATAGTATGTCAAATTGCTTTTGGTTAACAAATTCTTTCTATGAACAATTTTTAGGCATTGTTGACATGGCTCGGCCTGCGAGAGGTCACGAACGTGGAAGATGGGGCTAGGAGCCCAGAAAGGATAAGGATCGGAGCACGTCAGAGCCCCGCAGAGGGACAAAATCAGTAGAGCATCTTATCAGTGAAGTTGTTGAGGCATATCGTGAGGGCACAAATGAAGGAATTTGAAATCTGTTAGAGGAATGGGAAGAGGAAATTAAGCAGGGCAATGAGACAAAGGAGGATATGGAAAATTGGAGGACACTCGTCGTGGATCCTGGGAACAATAGAGGCATGGTAATGAAATTTAAGAAGACATTGTACCTCTACTGGATAATGAAAAGCCTGTTGGGTAAGACCATGGAATGGATCTTGGTGGGTATGGTGGTTTCTCTCCAAGGTATGTCAAGCTACAAACAAGATCTTCAGAAAATTCAATTCCAACTTCATAAGCAGGATATTAGGCTGGAAAGAATCGAAAGACACATTTCATGAATCCTAGAACTGTTGGAGATGCCTGGAGCAACTGTTAAGGATCTCACGCGAGTGGAATTGGCCTCAGAGGAGCATAAGGGCTAGCTAGTTTCTCATGTTTACTTTTGTTATATATGCAGTTAGCATTTACTTTTCTTCATGAAAGTATATGTATAGATAGAAATATAGAGTTTGGTCATGAAATAGAGACATATATAGCATGGCTAAAGAGATTGAAACTTTATTGTTTTTGGATGGGTTACAATGAGGATAGGTGGCCAATAGACTTGGTTTCCCATTGGGTAAGTTGAGGCCACCTAGCCAATCTATGTGGTGTAAATTTTCCTATTATGAATAGAAAATGAAAGGTCCTACAAAGCTTAAGAAAAAAAAAACATTTTTTATTAAAATTTAAAATATTTAAATTCCATTTATATTCCATATTACAAAACAAACTCGATTACAGTATAACCTAAAAGTGCAAATATTCCTGAGAAACATCTAGTTATTTCTCAACCTATCAATATATTGTAATTTTGCATGACTTCATTTTAAAAATGTATCCAATGCTAAAACAATCAAATATTGTAAATTCTGCACCAAAATAAGTAACTACTTTAAATCCATTCTCTTCTATTTTTTTCAAATTCTATAGTGAGTTTTGGTCTATGATATTATATATTTACTAGTATAACCACATTAAAAATATTAATGTGGTTGATATAGATGAAGGCATCATAAATATAACAAAAAAACTATTGCAACAAAAAAGTTTACTAGAATTGGAATAATCTCAAATCCCTAGGAAATTGGTGGGCGGAAGCCACTTGGAACGAATAGAAATTTTTAAATTTATTAGAAGTTAATGCAACCTAACAAACTCTGTATTACACTATAGCTCTTGATAATAATTCAGACAAAGCATATGTTGAGCACATTCCCTTGAGAATCATTTTAGGCCCTCAATTAAAACAATAAAGAAAGGCAACATATCATCATCCACCTTAAGTTGAAATAAGAAGCCTTTGGAAACCAATAATAATATTATGAAATTTTGTCGTACAAATATTTCTTCCTTTAAATAGGTTATATTCCACATGCATATCAAGGGTGGTACCATGGGTTCTTATAAACCTGAATCTTGAAAACCATCGATAACTTGACCGAGCCAAGTTTACTGAAACCACCTAACATCTTGAACGCATGTAAAGTATAGTATGTGGACTAGTATAATGACAACTATCAAATAAAAATGTAAATTTAAATTTAAATTTAAATTTGACATAATAACATAATATTACATTACATAATGATAAATTTTTATTTGTATTATTTTAATTTGATCATATCAACTTAATATTACATTACATTACATCTTGTTTTACCCCTTAACAGAAAACCATTTTTAAGTTAACAACACAATTCATAGATAAAATATCTAAATGCACATGTTATGTAAAATATTTTAATGTCAATTATGTATATATTATATATTGTTTAAAAAAATATGTGTATGTAATATAAAGCAATTGAAAAAAATATTTTTTCATGGTTAAAATATTTGAGGTAGTCTCACTATTTTATATTTTTGTTATTTCTTAAGAATAGAGAGAAAATAATTAATCTTTGGTTTGATTTCAGGTTCATTTTCCATAACTATTCAATTCTTTGGAACCACAAAAAAATCGTGTATGTGTTTCTTCCCCATAGTTAAAATATAACTGCCAGAAGTTGTGGACATACAGTGAATTATATTTAGTGTTTTTCCTAATGTGTTTATTATATGTCTTGCATTTTGTAAGAAGGTTTTGGATTGATTATGTCCCCATCACGGTGTTCAAGAACATTAAAGAATATGTGGGTATCCCATATTTGCGTACTCCACACATGAGAATCCACTCCAGCCTGCAACATCATTGACTTATCATTGATTGTAGTGAAAGAAACTAGAATCCTGGAACGTCATTGTCAATCTCCATTGTAGCATAGACCCTCAACAGGTATAGATCAGGGAAAGTAATCTTAGGGTTAACCATCATTTATATGGTCTTTTACAACTATATAATCATATTTTGCATTACCGTAAAGTGGCAGGACACCATTGGCCCTGACAAATCGCATATCACAGCGGTAGGTAGAAAAGGTGTTTCAAATCAATCATTGACAGGTTTAGGTTGCGATGCGATCTAATCAAAATCCCATATCGCAGATGGTGAAGGGGAGAACATAACAGGTATCAACAAGGTTTACGATGCGATACGATTGCATATCGCAATCGTGGTGAACTGGTAATCGACCCGGCACAGTTAAGGCACATAAGCGATAGGCCCCAGATGCGATAACGTTATAAGCCACAATTTAATACTCTGGTGGGTCTGCGATATCATAATCACATCAATTTGGAGGGTAAACAAGACATTATGCCTGCTGAACTCACTAATTGCGATTTGCAATACAACCGACAGAATATGGCCCGCGGTGCAGAGAAATTATTGCCCGGTTAGTAGATTTTGGGGCTAATTTGTAGTTTTCTACCAATTTTGGAGCATTTTGTGGAACAAATAGTGGGAGAACTGGGAGAAGTCATAAGTTCTTCAGTTCTTATAAAAATTTGATGAAAAAATGTCTATTCTAGAATTTTTTGCTATTTTTTACTCATAGAGACAGGTTTCAGAGGCATCTGAGCATTGTAAACACATTTTTGATGTAATTTGAGCATAATAGAGAGGCTCGAGCCATTGGAAGCTGGACCAAGGAAACGTAGCCTAGTAGGGGTGAACTCCTTTATCATGTTCTCATTGTGTGTTATATTTTGATGTTCTTTATTGTTATATTGCTGTTGTTCAGCATTTGTTTTTATGTTAATTTTTTTATAGCATTTACATACGAAACTCTCATGGGAATCTGTTAATTATGCAAAATTTTTGAATCCTTAAGCACTTGAAAAAGCAAATGATAAGCATCAAGTTGGTCTCAGAGCACTGGTTTTGCTTAGTATATTTTCTTTGTTAAAGAAGGACTTAATTGTCTGCAAATTATGTCATGTTCACAAGGTTAAAGCTCAAAAGAGGTGAAGAAAAGCTAGCTGAAAGCCCTGAAGTTGGGTCAAGTGGAAGAAGAGCAAGGTTTCCAAATTATTCTACAGTAGTTCAACCTCAAGTTACAAAAGTTGAAGTTGAGATTCCAACACCAGTATAGCCTCAAGTTGTAGTTGAGTCTTCAGAGACCATGTGTCATGAAGGAGAACCTATCATGACAGAAGATGAGAAGACCTTCGGAAAGGCTTTCTTTGATATGACATAGATGGTTAAGGTCCTCTATGAAGAGAGGAACAATAGATTTCAAGGAGAAAGCTCCAAGCCTTCCAAAGGAGAAGGCTCTTCAAGAGGAGGTAATGGAAAATGAGGTAATTGGAATGGAGGCAAACTTCCACCATCTCCACCATCTTCTTCATCTTCTTGTTCAAAATAATCTTCACACTCTTCCACCAATACCACCTTTACTCGTACTCATCATTATTCTTCAAAAGGGGTTGGAAAATCACCTTTTATAAAGCTTGATGTTAAATTCAAGTTGCCTATGTAAAATGGAGAAGTTAATGCAGAGAAGCTGGATAACTAGATTCGTCAGTTGGAGGTGTATTGTAGAATATATAACCTTCAAGAGGATGATATCAAGATTCAGTTGGATTCATTGAGAATGGAGGGTGAAGCACTTGTATGGTGGGAAGCAAGGACTCAAGACGAGATAAAAAAACATGGCAAGATCTCTATTTCTTGGTCTAATTTCATTGCTGCTATAAAAACGCACCTTTAGCTCATATGAAAAAAGGCATTATGAATTGGCAAAATTTTAGACAGCTGAAAGGTAAAAATGTACAAGAGTATACTCAAGAGTTTAGGAAAAGAGCTCTTATGCTAGGAGTAGAATTATAGTCACAAGATACCTTGTTGAAATAAATAGGATGGTTTCATAGCTATCTTTGACATACTATTCTTATGTTTAATCCCACGAATCTTGATGAGGTCTGTGTTCAAGCTACACACCTCGAAGCAAGATCGCTTATATCTATGTGAGAATTCCCAACTCAAAAAAAATATTCTTTTGGAATTTCACACCTTTCCTTTAGTAGGGGGCTCATAATTTTTAAAAATTTACCATAGGGTCAAGAAGGATTTTTTTGTGGGATGGGTTTAAATTTGATATTTAGAAGTTTGTGGTAGAATGTTTGGTTTTCCAAAAAAGTAAAGTTAAGACAATTAAGACCCCAAGTCTATTACAACCTTTAGATATTCCAAGTAAGCGTTGGGAGGAGGTCTCAATGGATTTTATCACAGGTTTAGCCAATTCTGAAGGAAAGTGTGTCATCGTGATGGTAGTTGATAGAATTACCAAGTATGCACACTTTTGTGCATGATCTCATCCTTTTAAAGCCAGTACAATTTCTACTGCATTTATGGAAACAATTCAAAATCTACATGGAAACCCAAGGATTATTGTAAGTGACAGAGATCCCATTTTCACTGGAAATTTTTGGACGGAATTTATTTTATTTTCTTTGTACTGAACATATTATCATCCTCAATCTGACGGGAAAATTGAGATAGTGAACAAATTTTCAAAAGGATATCTTCATTTGTTCGTATCTGATAAAAAAACACAATGTGTCAAGTGGTTACCTCTGGTTGAATGGTGGTATAACACTTCCTTCCATATTGCAAGAAAAAAGACCCCATTTATGGCACTTTATGGATATCATCCACCATCCATCACAACATATTTAAGAGAAAATTATAAGGTTCAAGAAGTGGAAGATCAAATCGAGTATCAACAAAAAATTCTCCAACTCTTAAAGGATAAACTCACTCTGGCAGATAATCAAAATCTCAGTGAAATGAGTTTTGATGTAGGTGAATGGGTATTTTTACAGCTATAACCATACAAAGAAATGCCCCTCAATCAAGCTAAGATGTATAATAAATTATCACCCAAGTATTATGGTCCTTACAAGGTGTTTTAAAAGATTAATACTATGGCATAGAAATTGGAGCTGGCTTCATCTTCCCGAGTACACACAGTTTTCCATGTTTCATGCTTAAAGAAGGTTATCGGTGAGAAGATCCCTTTTCAAACAATATTTCCAAAACTTAATGAGGAAGGAAAAATCATATTGGAGCTTGAAACAGTCATGGAAATGAGAATATGACAACTACAAAATCGATCAATTTGAGAGTATCTCATTAAGTGGAAGAACTTATCCACTGAAAAATCCACATGGGAGGATGATAATTTAAAATCCATAACTAGTTAAGCGTTGAGTACAACACTTTTTTTGAAGGAGAGGAGCATGTTAGGTCCCTATAATACTAGTGTAGAATCCTTATTGTTATTTCTAGTGTAGCTCCCTTATTGTTATTGTTGTGCCCATGTAGCCACCATATTGTTATTATTGTGCCCCATAGAAGCCCACTGTTGTTAATGTTGTGCCCTTACATTATTATTGTTATGTAGGCTTTGATTATATTGTGGCCCTTTAGACTCCTATAATTCCCAGGGAGGACTTGTCATTTGTATCATCCAAGAATTGTTCATTTATGTGATGTAAAGGAGGTTGTCCCCTCAAAGAGGCTAATTTTCAAGTCGTTGATTTATCTTTTATTTTATTTTGTGATATGGTTGCATAATAGAAGCCCCCATGGGTTAGAGTTTTTAAAATCCCTTTGGTAAAATTTGGACATTTCCGTGAGGCTTTTTATGCATATAAAATGGAAGATTCAATTTATAGCTGAAGAACACTATAAGCATCCTAAAATGATTATAAAACACCACACCATATCAACCTTCAATTGTTATATACCATCTAACAATAAAAAACAAATCATAACACTTCGGTTTCAGTGAGTTAACATGAGTACCTTTTATATTTGTATGTGGTTTTCTTTAAGAGAACTAATTTATCCCACGACACATCCTTAACTAGAAAATTCTTTGACCATTGTTCACCTTATGCAGGTTACTTCATGGCCTCTATAGTGAAACTCCCCTTCACCAAAATCTCCACATCCCCAAATCACACAACTTTACCATTGTAAGTTTGCCCAAAAGCCTTCATCGCTTCAACATTGTGTGCACTGAAAGACTGTATAAACCCCCACCAACCTACTTTATTGAATAAGGCTAAGTATTCCTCATAAGCCTCAACAATTTCGCCTCCAACAAAATTAACTCTTACAATTGGAGCCATAAAAATGTAGCAAGATTACTCACATAGAGATGATAGAGAATTTGGCTACGGTGTTGATAAAAATGCAACAAAGGGATTAATTAGGGTTTGGCATAACAAAACTAGCAAAAAGACATACCTAGAACCTTTGTGAAACAACTAAGGTAAGGTTTTGAATGAAAAACAAACTATAGTATACAAAATCAAGAAAGGTATTGGACTTGAGGCGGTTCTAGGTAACATAAATGAATATGTATTAACATTATAGGGCGATAATAAAACAAGTTAAGAGTGACCATGAAACAAATGAAACCTTGAGATATTTCAATCTAACCCTAATCCAAATGCAAGGAACGTAATACACCACATAGCCACTAACATTACCCCATAAACATTTTCCATCTAGCCAATAAACGAAACCACGAATTACTTGCCAGCCTTATCACATATATAACACGATGACCGCTTATAATTTAATTCATCAACGTAATAATAGGTGCGATAATCAACATTGAAATCCAATAAAAATTATCAATGAGACACCGAATGTGTAGGATTCCATAATAATAATTTTGATTCATACTTACAAAGGGGGTCCAGACCATATGGCTATAAAGTTTAACCCCTAAACTTTACATATTATATATAGATTTAATGGGAGGCGCTTTTCTTGAGGTGATCACTGCAACTCGCTGCATTTAGGGATCACTGGAACACGAAAACCTGTTACGTGGTGATGAAACTATCTGTGAAATAAACAACAGGAGACCTCGTACTAAGCCCACAATCTCGACTCCTTGCAAGAAATTGGCGCCTTTCACTACGTGCGCTGCAACCAAAGGAAGCAAATGTGAATGAGATAATTTGAGCTGCAAATGGATTCTGGAATAGAGAGAAAATAATTAATCTTTGGTTTGATCTCAGGGTCGTTTTCCATAACTATTCAATTCTTTGGAACCACAAACAAATCATGTATGTGTTTCTTCCCCATAGATAAAATAGAACGGCCGGAAGTTGTGGACATGCAATGAATTATAGTTAGTGTTTTTCCTAATGTGTTTCCTATATGTCTTGCATTTTGTAAGAAGGTTTTGGATTGATTATGTCCCCATCAGAGTGTTCAAGAACAATAAATAATATGTGGGTATCCCTTATTTGCGTACTCCACCCATGAGAATCCAACCCAGCCTGCAACGTCATTGATTGCGGTGAAAGCAACTAGAAGCCTGGAACATCATTGTCAATCTCCATTACTGCATAGACCCTCAACAGGTAGACCGGAAAAAGTAATATTAGGGTTAACCATCGTTTATATGGTCTTTTATAACTATATAATCATCTTTCGCATTACCGTATATTTATTTCTACTTTTGTTGTTACGCCTCTCTAATTACTACAGTTAGCATAATGGGTATATAAAACCATGCCTAAAAAAGGCCACATAGAAGGCAATTGAAAATATGCTTGTTCAGCTTCATTTCACTAAAATAACAAGGGGAGCTGCGACGCAGCGAGTCCCTGCGTGAAGTTGAGCCTGTCTATTACGCACTACAAAGTAGAGGAAAACACATATCAATATATAGTCAATGGCATAAAACAATGAACTGAGTTTTTAAGAAGCAAGTTGAGCCTGTCTATTACGCACTACAAAGTAGAGGAAAACACATATCAATATATAGTCAATGGCATAAAACAATGAACTGAGTTTTTAAGAAGCAAAATGCAGCTTCTGTATACAGCATCGTTGAAATCAGAGATAGCAAATTTATAAGTTCAGTTATGCCACACTTGCACCAAGTGATGCTATTGCTAAGAAATTTTATACTGTGCATCCGAAAGTGAAACTTTTAGAGTATTGGAAGGAACTGAGTTTTTAAGAAGCAAAATGCAGCTTCTGTATACCAGAAGTGTCACCCATTAACAAAAGCATCGTTGAAATCAGAGATAGCAAATTGACATTGATTTTTGCTGCATCGAGTTGCTTTCCTAAGAGCAAAAGGTAGGCAAAAGCCTTAATGACAAAACTATTACACACTGTAGTCGATCTGATTCAAGTTCTTATCTAACTTATGAAGTTATTAGGACATGGACATTGACTGTAGGCCGAGAGATACATGCTGTCTACAGTTGAGCAGAGCCGGTGATGGCGTACCCAAATGCATATTTGAAGCATCCGTTGTACACCTGTATCAGAGATATAAATCATACATGGTAAGCATTCTTTGGACATGGGATGTCGTAGGCTTCAGTTTTTAAGAAGTGGTAGTAAGAGCTAAGAGCAAATTTAAACTTGCTAACATTTGACAATTAGATCATAACCCAAAGCCATGACAAATGAATATATTGTTTCAGTGATAGCAATCTGATATTGATTTTTGCTGCATCGAGTTGCTTTTCTTTGTTTTTCAGATTAATTCACAACAGGGCTTAATAAAAATAGCTAAGAGCAAAAGGTAGGCAAAGCCTTAATGACAAAACTATTTCACATTGCAGTCGAGCAGAGACGATAGACGCATAAAAAATGCGAGGTGCAGCGCCATGGCGGAACCAAATGCATATTTGAAGCCTGCGTTGTACACCTGTAACAGAGAAGGAAGCGGGGAAATAAGACAATGCGTAAGATAATGCAAAAGAGATTCTAACTCACAAATGAATATATTGTTTCAGTGATAGCAAACTGACATTGATTTTTGCTGCATCGAGTTGCTTTTCTTTGTTTTTCAGATTAATTCACAACACGGCTTAATAAAAAGAGCTAAGAGCAAAAGGTAGGCAAAGCCTTAATGACAAAACTATTTCACATTGCAGTCGAGCAGAGACGATAGACGCATAAAAAATGCGAGGTGCAACGCCATGGCGGACCCAAATGCATATTTGAAGCCTGCGTTGTCTTTCGACTTTTGCGATGTCAATAATCAGAAGAGTCATGAGAATAAGTGCTAAGAGAAACAATGCTGTGAGTTCAGTAAGTTGGCTTATGCTAATGGATTCCATGTTATGTGAAGCGGGGAGGTGTATGTGAATATCCAGGTGCAGAGGAGGCCAATTTATACAAAAGTTCAATGTGTTTGTAAGGTGGTTTTAAGTGTGAATGGAGCTAAAATACTTGAGGTGCAATGAAGTGGTCGATAAGACATGGGGAGCGAATGGCATGTGGAATGATGTATTTGGCGGCAAAAGTGATGTATCTGACATCGGGCAATCTTGGTGGTAGATTGGGTGCGACAGGAGATCTATGTCAATATCTAAGTGCAGAAATAATCTTGAAGATCAGATTGGATCAGGCCAGTATTTAATGATGGGCATATCGATCTGACATGGGGAGCATCTATGTCAATATCTAAGTGCAGAAATAATCTTGAAGATCAGATTGGATCAGGCCAGTATTTAATGATGGGCATATCGATCTGACATGGGGAGCAAATAGCATATGGAATGATGGATGTGGCGGCAGTAGTAAATGCGAAATTAGGTGCCCAGGGTAGCTTAGAAAGGCTTCTTGTTCCAACAATGTGATTTCATCGCAAAATGCTACATAGCACACTTGAATTTCATCCACTTAAATCAGAACTACTCTGATTTAATATCAAATCAGAATAACTTGAGAGTTATAAATACAAACCTTTTTTGATGATGTTTGTAACATGCCAATAGGTTGGTAAAGATCATCTCCTCCACCAAATGTGCAGGTTGACACAACAGCTTTACAATTGTTCATAAATCTTTTATCTTCAAGATCAATATCAAAGCCTCCACGTTCACTATAGAAACCACAGTGTACAGTTGTTGTCTCCTGTACCTAAACAGAAAACCAGTCCACAAAATTTAAATACAAGTGTTGAGATTAGGCACCGCAAAAAAATTGTAAGTGTATTTAGTTATGCATATGACAAACCATGTAACAGTTTAGAACATCAGACTCACAATCAGTTAAAGTGTCATGCATCCAGCCAAGCATACGGAACAAATTGTTCACGTAACATACTGTTGAATCAAAAGCAATATTTGGCCAAAGTTCAAACATTTGGGCCCCCACAAAAATCTCAGAAATATCTGGTATCTGGAGGCAGCTTATAACCTTGAAACTTTCTTGTCTCTCTTGGAACAACATAGAGCACACTTCTAACAGGACTATCACTGGCCTGTTCGGACGGAAACTCCAAATGTTCAACAATGTAAAGCTGGAAAAGACACAATGCTTGTGCAACAGCTTTCAACATGTAACTTCTTACCAAACAAATTGCCATGTGCACGATACAATAATAGCAAGTTGAGAAGCAGGGTAGCTTCAGGATTATTTAATCAAGTACAATCATGATAATAAATGTGTGTGGAAACAGAGCAGTGAGACTCCTACGTATTTCTATGGTTGAGCTGTTGACATTCTCTCTGTCCCTGGATGAAGTTGGTGTACTTCTTGAACAAGCTTGGAGTAATTGAGAATGTTTCCCTTGGTTAATGGAAGTGTTGGTGCTGTAGCAGCTATGGGCCTGGATTGCTCCCTTATTCATGGGGTTTGATCTGGAAGCCATAGAGTTGGCAGGGGATATTGGCTTCGTAAGCATCAAAGCCTGGATTGCTCCCTTGGTCATGGGTTTTGTTGAAGAGATCACTATAGATCCACTGTCCTCCTATAATATCAAAAACAATAAAACCAGAATATAGAAGAAATACAATAATTTTACCATTCAGTCTCTGATCACTGAAAGGCAGATTGTGAACAACAATGACACGGCAGTCCCATTGACTTACTTTAGCGGTCATTTGTTGGACATGAATAAAATTATTTTATGTTGGATGGAGAAATGGTATATGAACATCCTTATTCTCATCTATATTAAGTGGTGTTATAAATCTGCTTGTTTGATAACTGGATTAGCGTTTGTTGAAGAGATCAAAATAGATCTATTGTCCTCTTCTGATCTCAACAAGATTAAACCCCGAATATGGAATAAATACAAAAATTTTAACAGCAAACCTTGTGACTGACCTTTGGAATTTTACCATTCAGTCTCTCACCAAGTTTCTTTCCTTCTGCTTCTTGTTCCAACAATGTGATTTCATCCCAAAATGCTACATAGCTGTACCTAAACAGAAAACCAGTCCACAAAATTTAAATACAAGTGTTGAGATTAGGCACCGCAGACACAGGGTAATTCTGAAAAGCAGTTTCTACATGTCTAGTTCATTGAGAGATGACATCTGATAAGGTGGAGTTAAAATCTGATTGACTGTAAGAAATAGTGATGAAAGTATTTTTGTGCTTTCAGATTCTGAATTGTGACATTTTTAAACTCAGTTTGTTCCCTGTAACAATGTGTGACCATAACTGCCCTTCGATGCCAAGAAGAGGCTCACGAACATGAAATTGGATTTAATTGTTGCAATTCCAATACTGGAGGAATGGATTAAGCGTATAACCAATTGATTGAACACTGCCGTGAAACTATTGGGTGTTAAATAAAAGATACATTCATTTCATCTATTCACAATGATGCTAATTGCACTATTTATGCTCAGTGAGCAGTTAAGGTGCAATCACAGAGTTGACACCTCGGAATTAGTCATCTTCATTCATGCTAGTGTGGAATCGTGGATTGTGAGGTCAAAGTATGACGGGTCACCTTATTTACGTTTTGGAACCATTTGTTGTTGTCACAAATTCTGTTGAGGGAAGGGCTCTGTGTTGTTTTTGTTTTTGCTTTGAGATAAAAATGGATGTTTTCCCATTTTGTTTTCTCTGTGAACTAAAGCTCTTCTATTTTATAACCATATTTGGTGATTTCATTCATAAAGTGTAGTTGGAACTTCAAGTCAGAAACCTGTTAATAAAGAGAAAAACCTTTGTTGTACATTATTTGATGTTGACTAGCTTTATTAGCCTACCATTCGAAAGCCTGTTAATAAAGAGCAAAACCTTTGTTGTACATTATTTGATGTTGACTAGCTTTATTAGCCTACCATTCGAAAGCACTCTCCTACAGGCATGACAATATCGAATTAAGGGTTGTATCTTTGTTAAGCCTGAAGTTGGGTAAGGTATACTTGCCTTAACGATAATTAACCTTCCAACACTATTTGATTCATACAATTCTAGCTTGCCAAGTTGATTTGTAATGAATATGCCATCCTGTAGGAAGATTTCCAAGCTCTTCTTTAACATTAGCCATATTGAAGTTACCATAAAGATTCCATGAAATAGAAGCAAATTTTAGGCTAATTCCAAGTTTATCTTTCACTAGTAGTGTTGAGGGATAAATGTTGGGTGACTATTAACTTCATTATCAAAACTCAAAGTAGTTCGTGAGTTTCTGTATTATGAAGAATGATCTCTGCTTTTAAAACGGAGTATGGCCATCAGTAAGATACAGAACATGTGTATATGTGTCACATGAACAATTCTGGCATTACCACAATAATCTATGAAATGTTGAAACGAAGCTAACCCTTTGCAACCATACTGTAAGGCAATGGCATTTATTTCTGTTTGCTAGGACCAAGTTTGGCCATAGGAGGAATTCTTGTACCCTCACAAGTTCGTTGTAACCTTATTAGGGTTTGGGCAGAGGTGTAGCATTAGTAACTTGTAATAAAACAACAGATCCCTATTGTACAGTCACATCACTGCTTATGAGTTATGCTCAAATGATGTATGGGAAAAGAGAATTTTGGTTGCACCTGCACCCCATTGTGGGATATGTGGCATAAAAATCCTAACAGTATGTATTTCATCAATAATAAATTTTGGGAAATGTTGTAGTTGTTGATTGATAGACAAGAGTATGGCCATCAGTAAGAGACAGAACATGTGTATATGTGTCACATGAACAATTCTGGCATTACCACAATAATCTATGAAATGTTGAAATGAAGCTAACCCTTTGCAACCCTACTGTAAGGCAATGGCATTTATTTCTGTTTGCTAGGACCAAGTTTGGCCATAGGAGGAATTCTTGTACCCTCACAAGTTCGTTGTAACCTTATTAGGGCTTGGGCAGAGGTGTAGCATTAGTAACTTGTAATAAAACAACAGATCCCTATTGTACAGTCACATTACTGCTTATGAGTTATGCTCAAATGATGTATGGGAAAAGAGAATTTTGGTTGCACCTGCACCCCATTGTGGGATATGTGGCATAAAAATCCTAACAGTATGTATTTCATCAATAATAAATTTTGGGAAATGTTGTAGTTGTTGATTGATAGACAAGTCTAGATACATAGCACAAGCATCTGCAAATGTTAAAAGTCTTTGATCCACAAGCCACCATTGACAGTTGTGCACCATTTGAGGTATGTTGGACCTGGCAGTTGAAATGAAGCTAACCCTTTGCAACCCTACTGTACACCTTCAGATCCGGTTTAAAGGATAGCTCTGGATTGATTTCGGTCAATAGGAATGCTACAGTTTTGTCACTACCCTGGACAGCAGATGAAAAAACACAAAATGCAAAACATGCATAGACTGACATTCGAACTAAAAATTGCAACAGCTTCGCTATTCACTTACAGAGAAACGTAAGTTCTCCCGGTTGAATTGTGACAATTTCGTTAGTCATGACTAGTTTTATGCCAGGTAACACACACCTACAATCCAAGCCACAAGAAACAATTTTTTGGGCATTTGTCACTACCCTGGACAGCAGATGAAAAAACACAAAATACAAAACATGCAAAAGGCTTGGACTTGGACACAAGTCACTGCAAGAGATTTGCAATCCCTAGAACTCTCTGCCAACAAAAGATTTTCCGGTAAACTCCAGCCTCAGCCATTCTTGTAACTACATAGCTACTAACAAAGACCAAAAGCAAAATGCCTGGAAATAAGACACTACACGAGATTTGCAATCAATAGAACTCTCCTACAAAGAAGAAGGCTATTGGACAGAGGGGCAGGTGCATGCATGTTCATATAGAAAGATATAACTACTTCAGTTTTGCTACAGAAAAACTAGAGTTCCACAGCAATGGCATATGCATTTTCTTTATAATTTGTCTAGCACATGAAGTTAAAAAGTCGAAATAACATAGAATTTGAAAAACAATAATGGGAATATTCTAAATGAAACTCCCTGACTCTCCAATACAGATAAATGTCTATTTTATTTTATTTGTCTAGTACCATTCAAGCAAAATCTATTCACGTGTGGTTTCAGATCGGATAGTCAATATGTGTCTCAACTTTTTAACACAGCACGAATAACAGTTAGATGAACGATAATATTTTAAGTACCTAATCAGTGGGTCTGTCCAGAGCAAGGGAACCTGACATGCCTGGCACCAGGCTAGAACCAGTGAGAATATCTCTAACAATGCCGCTTATATTGAGATCAAGAAGTGCCTTGGCAGCTAAAGCAGATCCACCAGCAAATTTAGATAGAATCCTAATCAAACCCTGCAAGCCAATTGATAATATGAGACCATGCAATAAGTTATAACAGAACCTTCCAATTTTTTTAACAAATAAGTCACTTATGTTGATACCGTATATGTGGATGTACTAAAAGATGACTGGCCACTTCCAGAAGTACCGACAGATATAAGTCTTGCTGCTTGTGTAACCAAGCCATGATTACAGAGTTCATCTAATTTCTCAGAAGAAGAGGCAAAAGATTCTACAATCCGAGTCAAACAAATACATGCATCTTCGACCACCTGCGTAACAAATATTTATCATTGGCCAGAGGAGGGAATGTACTTCAAGGTAAACATTCAAAGGATCAATAAAAATTGAACACAGAACACAAACAAATATCTTTATAAACGCACTCCTACGTTAAATATGAAAGGAGAATATGCAAAAAATAGATTACCTTTGAGTCATGAAATTGAAGAAGATTTGTCATAGTGATTAAGCTTAATCATTGTAATTAAATCATTTTAATTAAGCTTAATCATTGTAATTGAGAGTCAGATTGGATATGGAGACAAGGGGAGGATTGGTTGAGAAAATATTTCCAGTAAGACAATAATTATTTTAGACTATCATGATTAATTTAATAAATGTTGGAAAATAACTTATTTGCCAACGCCATTTTTTAACAATTTTGTTATGTTTTCTGTAGATTATTTTCAGAATATCTCTAACAATGCCGCTTATATTGAGATCAAGAAGTGCCTTGGCAGCTAAAGCAGATCCACCAGCAAATTTAGATAGAATCCTAATTAAACCCTGCAAGCCAATTGATAATATGAGACCATGCAATAAGTTATAACAGAACCTTCCAATTTTTTTAACAAATAAGTCACTTATGTTGATACCGTATATGTGGATGTACTAAGAGATGACTGGCCACTTCCAGAAGTACCGACAGATACAGTAAAACCTAATTATCAAACAGTTCAAGTTTAAGTTGTAGCTCATAGACACACGTGTCTGTCACTAGTTTGAAATCTACCCAACAAAAAATTGAAGGCATGGAACATGAGCAGCGGCTTAAAAGGTTTTGAAGCCAACCTGTAGACCAACCGTCATATTCAACAGAGAAATTTTGTTTGTTCCAACATTTAACTTAACACTATAGTGCTGACCATTAAAGATGACTCTCTCAACATTATTTGAATCAAAATTTACAAGAAATGTAGCGGCACAATTTCCAGCTCCTGCATAATATGCATAAGCCTGAATAGACAACACGTAAGTAGTTCTGTCTTGCATAGCATCCTTTTAAGAAAGTAGGAGAAACTTCTCTATGTCTACACCGAAAATATATATGTATAGTGAAGTCAAAGAAAACAATCTGCAGTAGCCACATAACCCTGATAAACCAAACTGTAAACCATCCAAGGTAATGTTACCAGCAATGCTCGAATCAAATGAAAACAATTAGTCAAGAAACACATTCAGGATATGGCTGGGCAGTCTAGCTAGGTTTGAAATCCAATTAAGAACTCACAATCTATTAAATACACAATGGATGCAGATAGCAGGAAACAAAATTCCGAAGGGTAATGTTACCTGATCACAAAAATAGGGAACCATATAACAAATATCAGATTGAATGTGTATCGATTGATAAATTAAGTAGGTAACCTTCTCAGAGAGCCAGAGGTTAAATCGCTACAAAGAACATGTTGCAACCATTGCCTTGATTACCCATTAAAAGAAAACCCAAAACAGATGAATAACCCATAAGGGAAAATCCCCATGGTGGATTAAATCAATCAAATTCCCTGACAAAACCCTCGAAATACAAAACCCCAGTGTTAATTAACGCCAAAATAACTTCAAAACCTTCCTGTAAATTCTCCATAAAAACTCGAAGCCCCCTCTCAAAAGCCAATACACGTATAAACCTCGAACAGAGAAATCAAAAATTGGGGAGTTAAAAACGTATTAAAAAAAATTCAGAGGACAGACCTGTACAGGGTTCGAATCACGCTAGCCGATAAGCCCCTCCGCCAATTACAGGCTCGACACTCGCCAAATTACAGGCTCGATCCTTGAAGAGGTGCTTGCGCTGCCAGGCAGAGCGTTTCCTCCAGCGCCTGGGCGCAACAGAATTCTCAAATTCCAGATAAGAACAGACAAATCAGAGCCACCAGAAGTCCATTCAAGCCCAATCAAGCCATTGCATTCCCAAACCTATTTTTCCCCATTCTCTGCTTATTCTACTTTAATAGTGTATTCGAACCTCAAAAAAAAAATGGCTATTTTGCTATAATCCGGACAAAAACAGATAAAATGGTTCAATTTGTAAACGCTCGATGCTAACCTCGATTCCGGGTTTATTGGACTTGTTAATAAACATACCTGCTGGTAATAAAAAAGAAAAAATCTAATAAGTAAAAGTTATATAAAAAATTATTAAATAAAATAATATAACAATTAGAATATATAAAAATATAAAATTCGTTGCAGCTGGACTTCATGCTACCGCATGAATACCAAGTGTCAGGTTAATCAACGTCCAGCGGAACATACCAGAATCTTTATGTCCCCACGTCAGGCGCAGCTACCGTTTCTCACCGATTTAAGCAATGTTAAGAAGTGACTCGTATTCGATAGGGGTGTAGTGGCCAAACATGGTTCCACCGGTCGGGCGCAGCTACCATTTCTTGCTGATTTGCAGGTACCATTTCTTGCTGATCTCGGTCATATTTGATTTATAGGCCTCCCATGCGCCCGACCATTTCTTGCTGATTTGCAGCTACCATTTCTTGCTGATCTCGGTCATATTTGATTTATACTCTCCTGCAACCAAAGTGATAGCGGCTGGTTCAGAATAGGACCCTCGCACCGAGAGAAAACCAGAGCTCTTTCGGACAGAGCAAAAAAGGCTTTCACCTGGGCTTTTTAAGAAATTCGTTAAGGGCTACTGAGCAGGCAGCAAGGAATGGGAAATCCATGTTCAGAGTAAGCACATCGCCGTCCATTGCTTAGAGAAGCCCATGGCTTATAATTGCAGGAAAAAAGTAAGCTTTTCCAGTGTTTCGAGGCAGGAGGAGTTCCCAACTAAATCGAAAGAAAAAATCTTTCCGATTTATAAGGATCTTGACTTACTTTCAGCAGAAAAGATGATTTATTGAGCTCCAAGTTCGCACGATTAGTTATATCATCCGGAGATATGCTTGCGGAAGAACGGAATGAAGTTAGATCCACATTGATGACGAATGCAATAAACAGAGCGATTCCAGTTTCTATGAGGAAATATCTGCACGCCGCCTGTAACATAGATACCATTCCAAATCATTTCATATATGTTTGATTTGATTAGTGGAACATCGACATATGTATGGTTTCAGAGCTGTATAAATGGTTGAAATGTACTTACATTGATTGCAGAAGCAGTAGGTTTTACTTTGCACGTGAACACCAAGGCAGAATGAAGATATAGATTGTGCCTGGACATGGTAGATAATATTATGAGTTATATTGTTCGTCGCAGGTTCGAACCCAACCTGATCTCGGCCAACAATCTGTGACTCTGCTCCAGAACTCTCCACCGCAGCGACAGGACCAGGTTCAGAACTCTCCACCGCAGCGACAGGACCAGGTTCAGAGCTCTCAGCATCATATCGAGCTCTACCAGCATTGGTTTTCATTCAATCTCCACAGCGATACACCGCAGCGATACACCTGTTGATGAGGATCATGCCACAGAGCACACGTGCACAACACCTGTTAAGACCAAGCGGAAGGGAGCATACCCTGCAACCTTAGCATATACCTGATTGAAGATAATACAAATTAAAATCCCAAACATCGCAAAGTAATGCTAGCATTAATCGCCCAATGCCTGCAAACCGTTGACGGTCACGCATAAGAAACTCGGCCTAAATAGCAATTTAGGCTATGGTCGGGCCTCTTCCGCCTCGGGAAGAGGCCAAATAAGATGGCGAAGGATGGCGAAGGAGTGAGTGCTTTAGAAACTTAGGATATCCGCGCTCTAACCGCCGTATAACAGAGAAGCAAAGGGGTCAACTAATGCTAAGTCGGGGTCCCTGCGATTACTATAGTCCCTGCCAGATGCCAGATGGCAGGGACTAACAAGGCACATGCACTTAAAATTTACATACATGCTACGAGATAGGACAAGACCCTGTGTATTCAGAAACCAAAGAAAACCAGCTATCAGTAAAGTTGTGGATTAAAAACTCAGCCGCACCTAGGGAACGTTTAGTTTGCATTCAATGCTAGATGAATTATCTTTTCATTCCATAAATAACTAAAAGAAATTCAAATATCGCATGTCAAATGAAAAGGTATTGATTTAAAAAAAAATGAAACAATATAAGCCATATCTATCATGACAAAGACAAATATAAAGCTGCAAAGGATGCCATAGCAACATTTCTCTTGAAGTAGAGTTGATTGCAATAAAGCAAGATTTTTCTAGATTGGATGATGTGAAACTTTATAGTATATACTAAATCCTCCTTACATCAAAATAGTCTTGTAAATTTTTGATATTATACCAATATACCTTCTGCAAATATCTTAAAAGGTATAAGTAACATTATCACCCAACAGTTAAAAAAACTAAATATGAACTCGTATGAAACCGTATGAACCCGTCATTACTCTGGAAGCTTTGCCTTCGAAATTGTTCTTTAGATATAAAAAAAATTGAGTGAATTTATATGGTAGATTTTAGAATATTTTTGAATTTCACTGATAACAATAGAGTGAAGGCTTGTTTAATCTTGTCGTTGTTTATAAGATTATGAGATATTCTACACTAAGGATACATTTCAACAACATAGTAAATAGTATATAAATTAGAAAAATAATTTTAGGTATATTGATAACGTTTAGTTCTAGAGCTATTTTTATCTAAATTACAATTATTATAGAATAAAAATTAGCAAAATAATTTTAGGTATATTGATAACGTTTAGTTTCACAGCTATTTTTATCTAAATTACAATTTTTTTGAAATATTATAGAGTATTGTAGAATTGGAATATGTGAGAATATGAAGTACACCACTAAAACCAAAATTCAAACAAGTAATTTGCTTCTATTGGAATAATCCATTTTATCAACATTGAAAATAAAATATAAATGAGAAAAACAATTTTAATTATATTAATAACTTTTAGTTCAAGAGATATTATTCTCTTAATAGCAATTTTTTGGAATATTTTAAAATATTAAGTACAAGGAAAAAATAAAAAATCAAACAGTTAATTGGTTTGGTTGTCTCTATAGAGCATTTTAAAAGCATTGTAAATAAAATATAAATTGGCAAAATAATTTTAAGTATATTGATAATGTTTAGTTTCAGAGTTAGTTTTACCAAAATTGAAAATTTTTGAAATATTTTAGAATTGGAATATTTTAAAATATGAAGTACAAGAGCAACTTAACTATTAAACAATTAATTTTCTCTAATAGTGATAGCTCATTTTAACAATATTGTAAATATACTTAAATTGGAAAAATAGTTTTGGGTATAGTGATAAAGTTTAGTTCAAAGCTATTATTCATCTCCTTTGCACATTTTTGTAATATTTTAGAATATAAAATACAAGAGATCACACAATTAATTTGCTCACTATTCATGTCCTTCAAATTCCAAGGATATTAAATGATCTACAAAATAAGTTATATATATATATATATATATATTAAAAATTTAGGACGTTTTTCATTTTTTGTGATGAGATAAAATGTACTTTTATTGTAAAACATGAAAATATATAAATAAAACATAAATTTCTAGTAGATTTTTATAAAAGGATTTAATGAAAATGAAGAAATTGAAGAAATAATTTATATTCATGTATATATAAAAACAATTTAAAATTTACATTTTGTTGAATCTTGTAACTTTGAGAAGACATTTGTTGCTAGCTATCTTTAATGACAACGATACAAAGTTCCCTATGGAAAAATGGATCCATAGGGTTTCTAGAAAATCATGGTAAACCATAAAAACGACATTATAACTAATTATCACTAATTAAGCATTGATATTAATACATATGGTACTATTAATACACAGTAGGATTCTAGTTATTTGATAGTTTTTTTAAAAAAATCTTCTTTAAATTCATTTATTTTATTCGATATTATTAAAAATATGAAATTTATTTAATATTATTATAAATATTTTGAATTTTTACTTCAATATAAACCTATAATATATTATATAAAAAATAATTTTCCATTTTGTAATCATACATATAGAAATATCATTCATTATTTTTTTAAACAATATATTTCTAATTATTAAATTTTAAATTCTTATTTTTTATTTAATATATTATGATCTTTATTCAATATATTAATAATTATTTTTTAAATTTAAGATTTATTATTTTAAAATTATTTTAATTTTAATTTAACTTTTATTATTCAGTTATACTATTTATAAACTAATATAATATGGAATTATTCAGTAAGATTTATTATTTTTTAATTTTTTAATTTAATTTTAAATTTTATTATTAAGTTATATTATTTATAAGTAATATAATATGGCATTATTCGATATAAATGTTGTGAGATAATATTGAATTAAATAAATATTTACATTTAAATTTTAAATAAAACATAAATTGGTTTAAATTGGTTTGAAATAGATTTTAAAATAAAATGAATTTTTATTTATATCTTTTTTAAATTAAAATTAAAAATGAATATTAATTGTATCATATATGATTAATCATAATAGCAAATATTAATATTAATATTAATAAATAGAAAATATTAATATTAATAAATATGTATTTATAGAGAATTATTATATTATAAAATATTATTATTATAATAATTTATAATAATTATTATAAATTAATCATGGTCATATGGTCAACTATGGTCAAATATCGCATTGTCGCAAAGATTGTCTAAATATGAAAACTAGTCATAGTCAACCACGACTAATCATGGTCCAACATCGCATTGTGGCAAATATTGTCTCAACATGAAAATAAACTAAAGTCGCATGGTGATTAAGTTTGTCTAAATATGAAAATCAATAATGGTCAACCATGGTCAATCACGGTCAATCTGGTCCAACATTAGATTGTGGCAAAGACTGTTTCAATATGGAAATCAATCATGGTCAACCATGGTCAACTGTGGTCAACCATGTTCAACCATTTTCAATCATGGCCAACCATGGTCAATCATGGTCAAACATTGTCAATAATGGTCAATATTATTTAGCATTTATAAAATTTATCTTAGGGCTTATACACCTTTGGTTTACAATATTAATCCCTTGGGTTTTATATTATTCCCTTCGGTTTCTAGTATTAATCCCTTGGGTTTATTAGTGCCTTGGGATTATAATATCAATCGCTTGGGTTTATTAATCTAAGGGTTCATATTCCTAGGGTTTAAAATTATTGATAGAGTTTATAATATTAATCATAGGGTTTAATATAAATCCTTTGAGTTTATTAATCGCATTGTGACAAATATTGTTTTGATATGAAAATCAATAATGGTCAAGCATGGTCCAACGTCACATTGTGACAAGTTTTTTCTCAATATGAAAATCAACCATGTTTATTTTAGGGTTTATAATATTTATCTTAGGGTTTATATACCTTGGGTTTATTATTCCCTTGGGTTTATAATATCAATCCCTTGGGTTTATTAATTTAAAGGTTCATAATCCTAGGATATAATATTATTCATATGTTTTATAATATTAATCCTAGGGTTATAATCATGGTCAACGATGGTTAATCATGGTTAATCATGATCAACATTGGTCAAACATGGTCAACCATGATCCTACATCAAGTTGTGACAAATATTGTCTCAATATGTAGGTTAGCCATGGTCAACCATGGTTAATCATGGTCAATTATGATCAAGCATGAAAAATAATCATGGTAACATTGTGGCAAAGATTGTCTCTTGGTCCAACATCATATTGTGACAACAATGGTCATCCATGATCAACCATGGTCCAATGTTGCATTGTGACAAAGATTCTGTCAATATGAAAATCAATCATGGTCAACCATGGTCCAACATCGCATCGTGATAAATATTTTGTCAACATTAAAATCAACCATTTTCATCCATCGTCAACCATGGTGTAATGCCACATTGTGACAAAGATTGTCTCAATGCGACAATCCCTTGTCCAATTGTGACAAACATGGTTTAAATATGAAAATCAATCATGGTCAATAATCAATATGGTTCAATGTCAGATTGTGAAAAACATGATCTCAATATGAAAACCAACCATCCTCAAGCATGGTCAAGCATGGTCCAATGTCACATTGTGACAAAGCTTCTCTCAATATGTAAATCAACCATGGTCAACCATGGTCAATCATGGTTAACCATTATTAATAATCTTGGTCACATTGTGGCAAAGGTTGTTTAAATGTGACAATCCCTTGTCACATTATTTCAATATTAAAATCAATGATGGTGACTCAATAATCACAATGGTTGAATGTCACTTTGTGACAAATATTGTCTCAATATGAAAATCAACCATAGTCAACCATGGTCAATCATGGTCAACCATTGTCCAATGTCGCATTATGACAAAGATTGTTGCAATATGTAGTCAAACATGGTCAACCATGGTTGCTCATGATCAACTATGGTCAACCATTGCCAATAATCATGGTCACATTGTGACAAATATTGTCTCCTTGTCCATTGTCACAATATGACAACTATGGTCATCCATGGTCAACAATGGTCCAATGTCACATTGTGACAAATATTGTCTCAATATGAAAATCAATCATGGTCCAACGTCACATTATGACAAAGATTGTCTCAATATGAAAATTAATCACGGTCAACCATGGTCCAATGTCACATTGTGACAAATATTGTGTGAATATGAAAATCAACCATGGTCAACCAAGTGTATTTTAGGGTTTACACTATTTATCTCAGGGTTTGTATATCTTAAGTTTATAATATTAATCCATTGGGTTTAATGTTATTCTCTCGGTTTTATAATCCCTTGGGTTTTTTTTATTAATCCCTTGGTTTTATTAGTCCCTTGGGTAGGTAGATTTGTAGGGCGAGGAAGAAGTTTAATTCCAATAAATCCACTCACTTCACCATGATTTCGATAATCCACACCACCTACTCAAACTCGAATTCCATTTGAGGTCAACAAAGACTTCCTGAAATCCTAAGATCAGAAATCCAATCCAGAACTTCACCCACTTCATCTATTGAAGTTGTAATTGAAGAAAATCCTACATCCCCAACTACAGGAGTAATTTTTCTATCCTCCACTGGTGAACACATTTTGGGAGAAAAATTAGAAGTTCCTAGTGAAGAAGAGGAACATGAAACTTATTTTGAACAACCATTGATAGAGGAACCAGAAAGATTAGAAGAACACTATATTAGTTCTGAAGAATCTATCATCGCTGAAGAAGGGGCAGGAGAGGTACATAATGTCCATGGCGAGGAAAATAGGATTGGAGGAGGTAGGGGAAGAGTTAGAGGTGGAGATAGGAATAGAGGAGGGGCTAGAGGCAGAGGAAACCAAGATCCTTCTGGATTTCCTATTCTTGATGAAGATACAACCCTCACAATGAAAAATATATCACCCTCAATTCTTCCTAATTTCCATGGAAAAAGAAACGAAGACCCAGAGACATTTATCTTCGAATTTAAAGTATTATGCAGATCATATGACTATCAGAATGATGCTCAAAAATTAAAATTGTTCCCTGCAACATTAAAAGACTCAACATTAAAATGGTTCATGAGTCTAGGAGTTCATTCTATAACAACATGGAGACAAATGAAAGAGGCTTTCTTAGGTAGATATAGAGATTATTGTATGCCTAGTAACTTTAAATATGAAGTCTTCAAAACGACACAAAAGGAAGATGAAAATATTGAAGATTTAGTATAAAGGTTTGTCTACTATGTTAAAAGAGAAAAAAGGGATAATTTGAATGAGGAAACCTTAAAATCCTTTTTACTTGGAGCTATTAAAGATTAGTGGATCGATCTCCTTAACCTAACTAGGAAGGGAGATATTTCCCAACTACCATTTTCAAATATTTGTGATTTATGTGTACATATCTCAAGGGGTAAAGAATGAGTTGGAAGGTGTCCTAGAGACCCTCTTTGTCAAGAATTAATAAATCTGCAGCTGGGATAGTCAGTAGGGAAGAATTAGGAAAATTTCTTAATACCTTTAAGACATATATTTTACAGAGCTTAAGTGAGGAGATAGACACCATTAAAATACAAAACAAGAAAAATTCTGAAAATGCTGCATTATGTATCTTTTGTCTTAAATTTCGAAAGAAACATGCTCTAAGAGAGTGTCCCTTAGATTCAAAAGCCATAGAAACTTGTGTCATATGTGTAGATAATCATGATACGAAGGAATGTCCTTCTTTACCACGTCTCAAGGCTATATTTAATGATGAGGGGATTCCACAACAAGTAGATCTTCTTTACTTTATAGCCAAGAGACCATGGAAAAACCCCCAACAAAATGAACCACAAGGGTTCAGACCACATCAATTTGCTCAGTCTTCACAAAATAATTAATATCCAGCTTGGTAGCCTTGGGCTCAACCACAGTCACAATCTTGGAATCAAGGATGGAAAAATCCTTATGGAGCCTATGCTTAATATCAACAATACTCGCCAGCCTATCTTCCACCACAATTTCTACCACCATCTAATCAAATTCCCCAAGCTAACCAATTACCACAAATTCTAGTTCAGAATCAAAACCCACAGCTCTCCCTACAATTTCCACAAAAACCAAATCAACTACCTTCTCAATCACTTCAAAATCCTAATAATAAAATACCACAAGAAGCTATGTACAACATGGAGGGGAAAAATCCTCAAACTTGTGTAATAACTCCACTATACCTAAATAATGTCCAATTAAGGTGTGGAAAAGTGTTACCAAGAAAACCCCTTATTGTCATTCAAGAAACAAGATCCGATCTTCAAAAGCACAAAAACCAATTAGAAGAAGGGGAGACCTCTCTCCTCAGAAAGAGAATAAAGAAACAAGACATGTTCCAATAAATACTCCTATCATAGAACAACCCTCGGTATCAATTAGACCACCTTTCCTTGAACGGTTGAAAATTGATGAAGGAGTAGAAAAACAAATTATCTTGCTTGATTACAATATGATGGATGAATTGAAAAATTTCTGTATTAAGGTTCCTTTATTACAAGCCATAAAATAAATACCAATTTTTGTGAAAACAATTAAGGAACTAAGTACACAAAGATCAGGAAGAAAAAGATAAGACATAAAAATAATTCAGTTAGTTGGAAAAATTGCAGACATTATGATGGGGAAGACGAAAATTCAAAAATATTTAGATCCAAGAAGCCCCATTGTAAAAATTCAGATCAATGGAGCTGAAATACCAAACACACTGATTGATCTAGGAGTAGCCATAAACATAATGAGTAAACAAGTTATGGACACACTTAGGCTTCCTAACCTTCAATACACACCAACCTTATTACAATTAGTCAATAGGTCTATTATTAAATCAGATGGTGTGTTGGAATATTTTTGTGTATCCTTAGATTCTTGGGAATATCCTGTTGATTTCATGGTCTTAACACCCAAGAATAATTTAGCAAGACATCCATTAATTCTAGGAAGACCTTGGGTAGCTACAGTTGATGCTTTCATCGGTTGTAGATTAGGTGAGATGTTTATCTCATATGGAAATTATACAAATAAATTTACATTATACCCTCCTGCAAGGACAAAAATAGATACAAAAACTGAAGAATGGATAGAATATGAAGAAGATATACAACCTATTTTTACTATTGAACAAGTAAAAGAGGAAGACCAAATTCTAAATCTACTGGAAAATAGTGAATCTTCCTCACATTATGATCGTAGCCGCAATGCGTATCTCTCATCTAAATAGTTATCATTTTTCCCAATGGAAAAATTTGGGAATCCTTTGATAGGAATCTTTCCAGGGAAAACCTTGAATGTTAATAAAAACCTGGAAGAATTGCAAAAGAATCAATTGATAGAAATTTTATAGAAACATTCTTATGCTTTTTGCATGGGAATACACTGACATGAGAGGGATTGGTTCTAAAACTTGAATACATCATATCTACTTTGAACAGAATGTAAGACTGGTTAGACAACCTCAACGAAGAATGAACAAAAATTAAAAGAAATTGTTGAGGAGTTGCAGAAATTGTTAGATGTAAATTTCATTTATTCGATATCTGATAGTTAGTGGGTTTCACCCCTAGTAATCGTTCCTAATAAAAATGGAAAATGGTGAGTATGCATCGATTACAGGGAACTAAATAAAGCAACATTAAAAGACCACTTTCCACTACCTTTTATGGATCAGGTTTTAGACACATTAGCAGGAAAAAAGTATTTTTCCTTCTTGGATAGGTTCAGTGGATATAACCAAATTCAGGTAGCCCCTGAAGATCAAAATAAAACCACATTCACTTTTCCATGGGGAATTTATGCTTATCGAGTACTTCCCTTTGGATTATGCAATGCTCCAGTAATATTCCAAAGAGTAGTTCTTGGAATTTTCTCTGATCTTATTCATGATTGTGTGGAAGTTCCGGCATGGGGGAATGTAGAGTCCAAAGATTGTCTTACCTTAACATCCCTTTTTCATATACTTATCACCTACATAATGCAATAGGCACATGTTTTTGTTAAGGGTAAGCAATTACATGTCTCATTATTCATGTTTTTCTATATACCCTATTGTTTTGTTAATGAATGCATTTGGCTACAAAATTGGTTTGTTTATGTAGCTAATCCAAATTTTTGCAGCTGCCTCCATTGTTCGCAAGGTTCAGAAGCTCCAACTCGGCGAAGAAAGACATGGAAGGATAAGGAATGGTTCCCTCATGGATTCCTTCCTACTTCCTTGAACCAATTCATCAAGAAGGTTGTAGGATAACACGGTCCAATCCAAAGTCAACCACAAGATTATCTCTAGATAGAATCCGAGTTTTCACAAAATCTTATCGATTTATTTCTGAATAGAAAATAGATTGTTTAGTGATATAGTTTGATCGAAATAAAGATATTTAGGCTTGATATGCTCATACTATTATGTCAAAGACTTATTATAAAAACTATGGCCGCAATGTGTTTTGGGTGTGCGTCGATTCATGTAATTTTTTAGAACAACTTGTTAAGCTTCATTTGCAAGTAATATACTTGGTTTCATGTTTGCAATTTGCTGTGTTGATTGGAGATTGTCAACTGATTCATGGAGGTCCCTTACGACCAGTAATAGGTCTTTAACTGATTGCAATTAGATTTCTTTCATTACTTGAATACTCTGTTTTGTGTGAAGAAATGTAGTATGATGAGTTCGCCAGTAAATTGTTATATGCATAAGCAATTTCCTTTGATTTATACCTAGTTTAACTCTGCTATTTGATTTTCCTTTTATCTGGTACAGTGTGGCTATTTCATTTGCTTTCTATCTAGTGTAGTCCAATTGTTTTTACTTCATAGCGTAGCTGCTGTTCAGAATGTCTTGTTTGGATGAAATTGAATAAGTAAAAGACGGAGAGTCTTCTCCTTAGCAATTGAATTCAGTCAGTATTCCTTTAAAGTTTGATAGAATAGATTTCTCTTTTACTTAGTAAATTAGATTTGGCTGCAGCATAAACATTCAAGACAAAAATCCAAAATAGTCTAACACAGGCAAAGTCTACAATCACTCTCATATCATCCATAAACTGATTCAATAGAGTATAACTCCTAGGAAATTAGCTGATAACTTTAGGGATTAAGACACTAATATAATTAAAAACACCATCTCCATACTAATATTAAGTTTAGATCCTACGAAGAGCATAATGACATAAGAAATAAATTCTTGCACATATAGTGCACCTGTACTTCATCAGTATACCTGCCCTGGTTGATAATTTATGATTGACATTTTAAAAACATTAAATTGGCCAAACATTTTGGCGTCATTGTTGGGGAAGTACAAATAGAAGTTAAGAAAAAATCGTTAATTCAAAACATGATATGCGTAGGGATAGAGACTCTAGAGGTAGATTTGTAGGGCAAGGAAGAAGTTTAATCCCACAAATCCACTCACTTCACCATGATTTTGAGAATCCACACCACCTACTCAAACTTGAATTCCATTTAGAGGTCGACAAAGACTTCCTGAAATCTCAATATTAGAAATCCAATTTAGAACTTCACCCACTTCATCTATTGAAGTTGTAACTGAATAAAATGTTATATCGCCAACTACAGGAGTAATTTTTCTATCCTCCATTGTTAGAGGAACCAGAAATATTAGAAGAACATTATATTAGTTCTGAAGAATCTATCATGGTTGAAGAAGGGGAAGGAGAGGTACACAATTTCCATGGCGAGGAAAATGGGATTGGAGGAGGTGGGGGTAGAGGTAGAGGTGGAGATAGGAAAAGAGGAGGGGGTAGAGGTAGAGGAAACCAAGATCCTTCTGGATTTCCTATTCTTGATCAAGATACAAACCTCACAATGAAAAATATATCACCCTCAATTCTTCCTAATTTCCATGGAAAAAGAAACGAAGACCCAGAGACATTTCTCTTCGAATTTGTTAGAGCCTAGATTTTCCTCAGGCTGAAAAGGCAAGGTTCAAGGTCCACATCAAACCACACTCAGCCTCATATCTAGCCCTATGAGGACAGGAGAGGGCTCTCTCCAAGTCAATCTCAGCAAAAGATAATTAATGGGGCTGGAGATGACTAATTTAACAACTAATCTTAGGCTAGGTATGAAGTGCAAGGATTTGATTTGATTGTTTTGGGGGTTTGTTGTTGGAAAATTACATAATATAGACCATCCTAACCCACTCCCATGCCTCTAAGGGTCGAGCTCATCATTCTAGGAGTTGTTTCAACCAATTCTAAACAAGGCATTGAAATCGAGGTTATCAAACAACTTGCCTCTATATGTTAGGAAACTGATTCATTCACTCACATTTCACCTTTTGGTGAATGAATCTTCTAGAACAAGTAAAAATGTGCCGAAATTACATCATGGTCATGAAATTACATCCAAATAGATCAAGAGTTACATGAAAATGTGAAACTAGTCAAAACTGGGTGAATTTCTGAGCTGAAGAGTGAAAATGAGGCCAAATTTCTTTATGCGCCGCACCAAAATTCTCTATGCGTTGCGCCACTTTGGAGCTGATTTTGAGGCACTTTCTGAAGTCCAAATTGAGCCCAGGATAGCGCATTGGAAAGCCATGCCTGTCTACTTTCCAACCAAGTGAAATTTTGGGATTTGGATGTCATTTGCCCCTCCAAAACTTCAATCTCCCAAGACTGCTTCCTGTGTGTCAAAATAGGGGCAGTGAGGTCATTTTTTGAGTGTTTTTGACCTCCTGAGGACTCAAAAGTTGCCCAAATTTCTTGGACATGCACCAACAACCATAATTTATCATGAAAAATCAAAAAATGCAAATTTTTTTGTATTTGGAGCTCCCTAGCGAAAGCGAGCACCACGTGGCGCGATGCATAGGGAGGAAAACCCTGTTTTAATTTTTTTTTGCATAGCACCTTTTTGAAAACCAGTTTTGAGGACTTTCCTGGTGTCTGAATTGGGTGCAAGATAGCTCGTTCGAAAGGTATTTGAGTCTAATTTTCAACCCAACTAGAATTTTTCAATTTGGAGTTCATTTTCCCTACCAAAAATCAAATCTCCGAAGACTGGTAAAAATGTGCCAAATGAGGCTGCTTAAAGGTAGAGTGTTGTTGTAGTCAACTTTTGAATGCCTTCCTCAACTCCAAATTGAGCTCATGATACCTCATTGGAAATATATTTGTGTCCAGTTATCCTTTGACTCATCAAGCAAGTCATTTGGACAACCAAGCTAGGAGAAAACTTGATTTTCCCAAGGTCACTTCAGAGGTGCACCAATTCTCCCAAGGAAACCATATTTTTGACATTTCACCTAAACCATGACACCTGTGTAAAAAGTGATGGAGTTTTTTCTTCCTTGGCCTGTTTTGGACAAACAAATCTCTCAGTTTTCCCAAATTCATCTTTTCTTGCTTAGAAACATCATTTGAGTAAAACCTACCTCAATGTGTGGAACTTGGCATGATGATAACAACCCTTTGAATGATGGTACGTTCTGTCGAATCATGACGTGAAGTGCTCGCGATAGCCATTAGGGTTTGGGAATTTTAAGTATGAGACCTATGGTTTGGTTCATTTGGGATTTTGAGAAAGGGGACTTAGGATAAGGGATTAGTGTTTTAAGGGGGTAGTGGACCTTAAGGAATAACAAAATCAATGAAAAAAGGATAAAGGAGTAAACTTGGTGGCAAAATAGTCATCAAAACCCTAGGACACAATTTTTGTTGGAGGAACCTAAAATGATAGGGTTGAACTTCTTTAAGCAATCACCATGAAACAAGCATCATGAAGTAGGCACCCAACTTGGATAGAGAATAATAATGGAGGCTCTACCTGACAAATCCATGCAGTTTTGGGCGATTTGAGCGATTTTGGAGAAGATTTGGTAAATTTCAAGCTTCCTGGCTGTATGCGTCGTGCACTCAACCCAATGCACCGCGCCTCACCAATGCGCCACGCCCGTGTTATTTTACACTATGTTCTGAGGCCCAATGTGCTGCGCCCAGTGTATGCCCCGCGCACCTGTTTTTTGATCAATTTTCTCTGATTTCACCTTGCTCACCCCAAAATGATTTTGTTTTGCTTTCTCTTTACTCTTGGAGTGCAAATGAGCTTTACACATTTGGAGACATGTTTTATACATGGTCTTTTCAAATTAACTTTTCCAAAATTCACTTTTATATGTTTTCAAAATGATTTGATTTCAAACTCTTTTTTTTGGATTTGAGTAGGTTTGTGTCTTATGATCTTGATTAAAACTTCATGAGAAGTTGCAAATCTATAGCCTAATTTCTACATGGTATCAGAGCTAGATTCACATTAGAGCAGGAAATTCGAAGTTGTTTCTCAGAGGTTCGAATTTGAATATTAGTGTAGCAAGATTTCTTCAGAGCTGAGAAGATGGCCTTCAATGAACTAAGGCTAGAAAATACCCTGGAAGGTACCTCTAATTTTGTTGCATGGAAGGATTGCATGGAGGCAGTATTGGATGAAAATGGATTTCTAGAATACATCAAGTCGGGTGTTGAAAAGTCACAAGCATCTGATGCTCAGAACCTTGCTAAGTGGAAGAAATTTGTAGCCAAGGTGAGGAAAATAATCTTGGAGGGAGTATGGGATCATATTGTCTCGAATCTCCATGGAAAAGAAACTCCATTCTCGATGTGGAAAGAACTCACAAAATTGTTTGAGAATAGTAGAGACTACAAGAAGCTGACGCTCAAGGATAAACTTCGAAGTATCAAGATGCAGAAGTATGACACAATTCCGCAGTATCTGAGCAAGTTTACTCAGTGTTGCAATGAAATTGGAGGAATTGGTTTCAATGTGCTAGAAGAAGACTTGGTAAGCCTAGCCCTTCTGAGCCTTCCCAAGAGTTGGCATAGTTATCACGATTCAGTGAATGGGGAGGGAGAATACGAAATTGGGAGCGCTTATGGTTCGATTTGGTATAGGAGAAAATAATGAAGAATACTAGAGATGGGACTTCATCCAAGGGCGAGGATGAAAAAAACATTGCATTGGTTGGAAATATAAAGAAGGGAAACGGGAAGAAATTTGAATCCAAACCATAATCCAGTCAAGGGCGCAAGAAGAAAGATTTTTCAAAAATTAAATGCTTCCATTGTCATGAATTCGGGCACTATGCCACGAAGTGTCCACACAAGAAGGAAATCAAGAAGACCTTAGGAGGAGGAGCAGGTGAGGCTTTGGCTTCACAGTTTGAGATTGATTTTACCCTAATTACATGCATGGCTAGGACAGTTATTGGGAGCGTGTGGTACTTGGACTCAAGTGCATCGTTCCATGTGACTTGGAAGAAAAATATTTGAATATGCACATCTATATGTGGGACAATGGAAGGTGCATCGTTCCACATGACTTGGAAGAAAAAGATTTGAATATGTGTATCGAGATGGGGGACTCAGGTGCATCATTCCACATGACTTGGAAGAAAAATATTTGAATATGAACATAATCTCTATTGTAGTTTTGTAAGACTATGGTTATGATGTCATCTTCAACAAAGGAAAAGCATTCTTGAGACACATACCATGAGACTGGTGAAGCAGACCAGGGTTCATGTGAAGAAACTATACAAGTTAGAAGTGGAGGATTGTGCTGCATTGAGCAGAAAGGTGGAGAAAGTGCAGAGCCACGATTTCGGTGAAATTTGGCATAGAAGACTTGGCGATTTGAATCGTGGTACTTTTAAGATCATGCAACAAATAACCATAGGCCTCCCAAAAGGATCACTTGAGAAACAAGATGTATGCAAAAGGTTTACCTCGAGGAAGTACACAAAATTCACATTCCATGATCGGGACAACAAAGGACATGTAGTCCTTGAAAGGATCCACTTTGATGTTTGTGGACCTTTCTCGATAGCCTCCAATGCTATGCACAAATATTTTGTCAATTTTATTGATGACTTCTCACGGAAATGTTGGATCTTCCTCATGCAGAAGAATGATGAGACATTCTCCAAGTTCATAGAATTCAAGGCAATGGTTGAGAAAGAAACATGCAAGAAAATTAAGGCTCTCAAGAGTCATAATGGAGGTGACTACATGTCAAATGACATTAAAAATTTATGTGAAAAATAAGGCCTTCGGCGAGAGTTGATAGCACCCCACAACCCACAACATAATGGGGTGGCTGAGATAAAGAACCATAGCATTTTGGGAGCAGCGAGGGCGATCTTACATGATCAAGGCTTATTGTTGCATTTGTTGGCCAAGGCATGCAACACATCAGTATATTTGCAGAATCAGAGTCCTCATCAGATTCTGGGCATGATTACACCAGAGGAGGCTTTCTTGGGGAGAAATTTAGATATTTCCACTACACAATATTTTGTCACACCTCCTGTACTTCCTCGTGACATACCCTGAAGTTCCCAAAACATTACCATCATGTAGTGTACTTATTTAGATATGCAGTTCATATCCTCCCCAGAACATTGATTGGAAAATTCCTTGATCTTTCCCTAGAAGAAATAGCTCTAAAACCCTAATTTTGAGACTCATTGCTCTTATGAGGTTAAAAACTGTGATAGTCACTTGCTGCATCACTCTTGACCCGTGATGGAATCGCTATGTTATCTTGTATACCTGTGATTATCCCCAAAAAGGCAATTTTCTTAAAGAGGATGCGAAGCTTCATGATCTAGAAGCTTATAGAGTGGCGAGCTGGAGGTTGTTTAGCATAGATGAGGTCGAATTCTCCAAACTTGGCCTCTTGGTCTTATCCCTATGACCTACCTCCTTGAGATGAGGACCTATTCATATCTTTGGATATCTCATAACTCCCTTTCCTTGCCTATACATTCATCTTCTCCTATTCCCAAATGGTTAGAGGCTCGTTGGTCTATGTCTATTTGCATAATTATGCTAAGATTGTGCCTAGAGGCTATTCATTTGACTTGGAGAAGGATTTCTTGGAGAGTTCTTGGCTTGGAGTTGGATTAACACTCAAGGAGAGCCTATCAACATCAAGGTTTTGGTTGTAAGCTTCCCTTTATTTTTTAATAATACACAACTGCTGGTTCATCTTCCCAAAATGCATATGTTCATGTATAATTTAATTTGACATTCCTTGATTAGTTAAGTAGGTTTCTATTGGATTTTCTATTTATTTTGGCATGCCTTGTTGTGTCTTGATCACTTGTCCAGGTATATAAACACTGAGAGAAGCAGAAACAAGCATGTGATACAAGCGATCCAAGATCCTCAACAAAGTTAGATCGGAATAACATCATAATGAGGTAAGCCATCTCTTTCATTCGTATTTTCAATTGTAACCTAGGAAGATGTCTAGTTGATTGTCACTTCAGTTGCTAGACCCACTCATTGGGCTAGAGGGATTGTCTTTGTCCACAGAGAGGATTAACCTTGACAACAAAATGGTGATTCCATTGGGGAGCCTATGATCCTTTTCATTCAATCCTTCACCTTATTTTTGTGATGAGTTTGACCAACGGTCTATTTTCTATCTTGTTTGATTTTCTATAACTATTTTCACTTGCTGGTGGTTGCTTGAGAACATTAATTTTTTTCTGGTCTTGAAGATTTCTTATCTTTCTTCATTTTTTTGGCCCATCATAGGTTTGCCTCTAACAATTGTGATGACATTGCGGATGTTTTAATTACTGTCGCAATGATCCCAGAGTATAATAGAAAATAGGGTTTTTCTTCTTTTTTTTAGTCTTTGTTTCCTCTATCAGTGATTTTCCAAAGTATCTATTGTGTTTTTGATTGATTGTCTTGATTAATTTGCAAAATTTGTCTCATTGGCTTTGAAGTGAAATCTGATTGAGTTATAAGGTTTCTAGTCGATTAGTCATCACTTGCTACTTGTTGGTGTCATTGAGATACTTGTTTTTCTGATTGATTGAGTTGTTTTCTGTGGAAATCATTGAAAACATCATTTTGCATTTGTTGTAGCTTGTATTTCGAAATTTACTTTTCGTGAAAATGCATTAGATTAGTTGCATTGAAAAGTTCTTTTTTGAGATTCATCGTTGAGAATAGATCACATTTTTCGTTGATTGAGAGCTAAAAACTATATAGGTGCATCAAATCATTCAAAATGGAAAGAAAAGCATAATTCATCTAAGTGCATCTTTGTAAAGTAAAACCATTTTACTTTTGAAAAAGTTGCATTTAGGATAGTTAGAATTCAAGATCATTTTTACTTTTGGCATTGCATTTAGTGAAATGAAAGATTAGATTTCATTTTCAAATTTTGCATTTGGAAGATGAAAATGAAAGTTAGTGGAAGGCATTTTTGCGTGATGCATTATTGATCGGAATTTCTTCCCTTGATTAGTCTAGCTTTCATAGAAAGGAAAAGTTTCCTTTTTCTCATATAGTTGCATCATAGGTGTTTAGGTGACATCGTTTTGAGCCTCAAAATTGAAACATAATTGAATATTAACTTAAAATTTATCTCAATTGATCTAAGGAGAATTTGAAACATTAAAGCTTCATACTTAGGGTTCTAGGATAGAGACGTGTTTCGGTGTCTTTAAAACTTAGCAGCTGTCATTCGCTCTTGGATTAGATAGTGCTAGCATAGAATTTTGCTCCCTGTAGCATCGAGTATATAAAGGGAGACCCTCATAGGTTGCAAACCTTTATCCATAGGAAGCCTAGTCTGCCACCCTATAAATGTGATACATTGAACACAACATTTGGGGAGATTGCCTACACATATGTCAATTCCTTGGTAAATTTATTTCTTGAGGTGTATGTTGTAGTTCACGGTTACTTAGTACTCCTTTCCTAGAGTTACCTAAGTGTTAATTTCGATCTTTTCTAACTGTCATGCGGAAAGAGTCGATAATGCGGACAAAACCGACCTCCCTAGAAGAAAAGGCTTTCTAGTGACAAACAAGACAAATAAACACTACCTTTCTCTAAACATGCATTTAGAATACAAGTAATCAGGTGATTGTAACATACCTTTAGTCCAACGCTTTGTAGTAGTCCAGCCTCGCCGATCCGGATGAGCTCCTCTTTCTCTTCAAAACCTGCATTCACTAACAAGCCAAAAGATTAAATAGCACCTGATAAACTCATAAAACAATACATATCCATCATACAGACCAAGGAGTATATGAAACAAATCATGAATAACAATCTGTTGAGAAAAATGAGTTCATTTGTATTAAGTGGAAACAAAAGAAACCATTACAACCTGAGCCTTGGTGTTGTGCAGGTCCCTCCTAGGGTCCAACAAGAGTTTTCCTTTAATTTGATCAGCTCACCCACTTCCAAATAAGTCTAGGAAAGGATGGGAATCTGTCCTCTCAAGCTTTACAAGGGAGTCCTAATTCCAGCAGCATCTACCCTTAGGAATGTTCAGCTTTCAACCTCCCCTCCCTCTCGCCCAATGCCTATATTTATAGTGCTCTAGAGGAAGTTATTCAGGTCCACCATCAATGGGATAAGCCCCTATTTGGATGGGATAGCTCCCCTCTTGATGGGATAAGTTCCTCTTTCATAGGGATACATGAACCATCTGGAGGCGCTCCATACATGTCAAACAAGCTTCTAGAATGCTCTATAAATGACTACAAGTAACTTTTTTAGAGTGAAACTTGTGCCTTTTGAACTTTATAGGACTATGCACCCTCCCCTTTACAGACAGAGCGTACAAGTACGCAGGTATTGTGAACTTGGGGTGCGTACACGCAGGTAAGGCTAAGAGAAACTGCGTACCCAGAGATATATAGATTTTTAAAGACTTTCTCTCTTTCTTGGAGTTTGACGTGGAGAGTAGAGGTCTAAGACTTGCCAAGGAGGATAGTATGACAGTTGATGGAGCCATACTAACTGCAAATAGTCATGGTGACAAATTTTAGTGTAACAGATTTCCCCCTAAAGTGCGAAGCCTGTAGTAGATAAGGGTTTCATATCATCTAGGAAGGGTGAAGTACTTTATCATTTCAAGGATTCTCTTGTGGAGAGCCCAGTCAGAACCTGCAAGTATTCAAAAAAAAAATACATATATAAGATCATATCATCGCTGAGGCAGGCATTCCCATACTCAGATTGAAAACTTTAACTAACAAACTATCTACTGTTCTGATACAGGAATGATTTTGCAGTACATCATAATTATAGACTTTTGTAGACATAGTATGGATGCAGCCATCTGTTTATAGTTAGTCTACTGTATAATGAATAGAAAACTCCTCGCAGCCTGGATGGTGGAAACTAGATCCAGGGTCTTCATTTCTACTTCCCGAACAGGTACGATTCTATCCATGCGAATAAATGAGTTGATGTCGAACATGGTAGAAACCACTTGATTACCAGTCAATGATGTAAACTGTTAACAAGCATGAGAGAGACCACCAGTGATGTCAATGGTTCTCAAAGTACCCATTACAATCCATGAGATGTGAATGAATGAGTTGATGACGAACATTTCACAGAATCCTTCGATCGAAAGTCAATGATGTAAACCGTCATCAAAGGCGAGGAACCTGCCATTGATGCATGCAGATTTCAAGGTACTGACGATTTCTAGGTCATCTTTCTAGATAATGTGCTGATGTCGATAGAAAGCGACCCGTTGCAGGCAAGCCCACAACATGAAATCATAGATCAAGTTGAAGAAATGTAGCTGTAAGGACTGACTCAGGGATGGTCAAGATGGATGACAGGTATTTTGCAGATGAATGGTTTATTTGTAGAGACCTCTTGAACACATAACGACACAACAGATGGCTTGGTGACATTTGACCCAAAGTTAATACCCGGCTGAAGACTTTCAATGTGGTTTGATCGAATGTGAGGCAAAGGATTTCCCAACCCAGGTGAATGCAAAGTGTCGTGTTCAAGAGTGGTAATAAGGCTTGTTCTGAGACAAAGGATAACAAATAGGCTCATTTTTCTCTCTTTTCCCCCACCATTTCTGGCGAGTACCTCTTTATTTTTTTACAAGCTTGAGGAGGATAACATATGCTTGATTATAAGCTCATCCTTCGGATGAGTCCAACTTAGTTTTGATTCGAACCCTAAGAAGGAGTGGTCTAATCCTGTTTGTAATCGAACAGGTCCTTTACTGTGAAATTTTAACGAGTCCAGTATAGGAGAAACTCGACGTTTTTCAATTTTAGAGAGTCTAAAAAAACTTAAGAATACTCCAGGTTGAACTTTTTCGTAAAGTTGTGTCTCCCAAACCCAAAAAAGTATAAAACAATACTTGAGAGAACCGCTTGATCTTACAACCAAGGAGTACTTTTCATGATTAGTGTCTTTGACCTGAAAAGTAAAAAGCGATCAAGGACACATCGTTTTATTTCCAGTATCGAATTTGAAACGACAAAAATCCGGCAATCTTTTCGTGTTTTTACGGTCAGAAAAGGGCTATAAGAGGACCGTCTTTTAATTCCGTTTTAACGAGTGTAAAAGAAACGCTCGGCAATCTTTTCATATTTTAGGAGTCAGAAAAGGGCTTAAAAGGTGACTCTGATATTTTTGTTTGTGAAAAACTGACATTTTCCCTGAAAATCCTTTCATCCTGCGCAAAAACCAACACATTACTCATACCTGTTTAAAGATAGATAAAAATACTTGAAAAATACCTTTTCATGGTGGAAAATAAACAAATTTGACATTCATTTACTCAAAAAACCTATAAAAAAGGGCTTTTACCATTTCATTTTTACCATTTTACTGTTGAGGAGAGAAAAAGGGCTTTTGGCAAGAAACTTCACGTGGACATTGCAAAGAATCCGACCGTCGAAACCGAACGTCGTCTCATCAGGTATTCTACAACATCCTCCCTTGCATTTCCATCCGTTTAGAATTTGTTTTTAGGTTTTAGTTTTATTTTTTGGAGACCTTGGGGGTTTCAAGGTCCGCTTTTCGGGGTAAGCAGGTGCCCCATGGGTGACCTACATACCCCGACATTTTCTCCATTAGGAAAATGCCAGGCGTACGCAGCTTGCCTTAAGAGAAGGTGCGTACATACACCCTGTCTCTAAAGGGCTGGCTGCGTACATCGCGGAGTGGATTTTTAAACTCCAATTTCTCCAAAATGAACCAAAAACTTTCATTTTTATGGACCCTAACAGATGTTTTATGGTGTGTAGATTTCCCACCATGCTTGATTGGCACGAGAGGGAACACGAAGATGTTGATTTGGCCGTGATTAATCATCAACCTTCTATTGATGCTTTGAAGGCATGTGGTCTTTACAAATACTAGGCCATACCTGGCATGAGGGCCCAGGTGCGCTTTCTAGAGTGGCTGGTCGAAAGGTGGAACGTTCAGGATCAGTGTTTCTACATTGGAGGGCACCGGCTTGAGATAGAGCCCTCTGATATTTACTTTCTCACTGGTTTGCCCAAGAGGGGTGAACAATTGACTCTGTGCGGGACTAGGCCGGGTGGCCAGTCCATTGCTAGCCTCCGGCTAGAGTGGTGTAATAACCAAAACCAGGATAAGGGGATAGATATCAAAAAGATATCCCGACCTGAACTTATGGTAATTTCCTTTACAGTTACCAGACTTTGCAGGGCTGCCGCTTTGCACATTGCCACTGGATCCCAGATGCGGATGGCGATTGATTGCTATCGGGGCACCATTTTCAACTGGTGTGATGCTATGTTGGCCAATTTAAAGGGCCAACTGACTAGGGCAAAAAACGGACAACTGAAGACTTTTGGTTATGGGCCTTTAGTTGTGAGTTTTGATCTAGAGAGGGTTCCGATGTTGATCCCGTAGCAGCTCATTGTTGAGGCTGGGCTTCCCCGAGAGCCTAAGTTGATGCGATGGGTTGCGGTGATGGCCCGTCATCCTGACGAGGGCACGGAGGTTGTCCGATTTAGACTGGAGTATTTTCACTGGTTAGAGAACCAGGTCTTCTCGATTCAAGATTTTCTGTATGCGGGAGTTGATTTTCGCGGAGATCCGGACATGATTCTTCCACCGGGAGAACAGTGGGACAACACAGGTACTTCATTTTCCACAAGTTTTTAAATTATTTAGTTTTTTTGTTTTTATATCGTCTCAAAACTGACAGTGACAATTTTCAAAATGCAGATGTAGGTCCACAGCGTCCGGCCAATCTCCGGCCTTTCGAGAGGAGAGTACCAGTTGCACCAGCACCAGCCCCACAGGATGCGACCACAGAGACCTTAGTTGAGTTGGAACAGGACCTAGAGCCTCTTACGGCAGACATACCAGAGACGACTATAGACGATATTCCTATCAAACTTCAGCGCTATGTGGTCGCAGTCCCAGGACCTTTTAGGAGGTTCTTGTGTAGGGTAGCGCGTGCAGTGGTGTCGTATAGAGAGCACCACCAGTGACTGGCTGGTCACTTTTGTAGACACATGTGACATTTTGGTTTTTTGTACTTATCATTTTTGCCGATCATAAGGTATTTTTCAACCTGTGATCTAAGACGATGTATATTTTGACACACTGCTATCTATATATATCATTATTACCGGCTTATCTTGTTAAACATGTGTGATGAAATGTTTTTTAAATTTACATGTATGATTATTGCAAATGTCTGTCTAACATTCGAGAAGCAATTGCGTCTGCTAATGTATTTAATGACCTTGGAATATGCTGATATTCAATGTAATCAAATTCACGTTTGAAGAGGCGCACTCTAAAAAATAACATTAATAACACTGGATTTCTAATGGCATATACTCTATTAAGCTGTAATACAACGAGTTCAAAATCTAACCTCACTATCAAACTCCGAATCCCAAATGAAATAGATTCAGACAATAACTCAATCACTGCACTATATTCTGCAATGTTGTTTGTTGTTTGACCGAGGCTCACCCCATTCATAGAAACTAACTCGTCAGAGGGCGAATAGACAACCCAAGCTGTAGAAGAGATATTCTGTGTACTACGACAAGCACCATCAACGAATCCAATGTACGTTTGGAGAGGCGTCGACATCTGCAATATCAAGAGTAAAACCAAGATAAGCCAGAATAATGACGAAAAACACACTCTCTAAGCTAAGCACACTGTCTATACTAACAAACACACCAGCTAGAAAGAAAAATCTAAACTAACTAAATCTCCATACCCATCATTTAAGCATAATACCTCTTTAGGTAAAGTCCATTTCTGGGTTTACCCAAAGAGTCCCCATCAAAATCTACATGCTCATAGGCCCCTTTTGCTAGCTTTCTCTTGACAATGTAGGGCCCATGCCACATAGGAACGAATTTTCCAGCACCTAATTTATCGTTAGCTTGATCATATAATAGCACTAGGTCTCCTTCCGAAAAATTTCGAGGGGTCACGTTACGATCATACTGAGCTTTCATCCACTTTGCGTGAGTCTCGATTGCTAATGCAACGTCACGTCGAGTCTCATCTAATTGAGCTAAGTATAATAGAAGTTTCTCCTCTTCGGAAGTAGCTGGAAGTAATTCGACAGCCATTTGAAGTGACAGGATTTCGCATTCAATGGGCAGCACTGCTTCCAAACCATAAACATGTTGGAAAGGAGTGAACCCTGTTGATGTTTTCACTGAGGTTCGGTACGCCCAAAGCACGGAGAATAACAAGTTGTGCCAATTCGACTGATGAATACCAATGATTCGTCGGATCATGATAACTAAAACTTTGTTGATAGACTCAACGAGGCCATTGGCTTGTGGATAATAAGGAGTTGAGCTATCGTGATGCAAACCAAGCTGGCCTGTAAGTTCTGTCATCATAACGTTTCAAAAATGGTGCCCATGGTAAGTGATTATCGCTTGTGGGACACCAAACCTAGCAATAATGTGATTGAATATGAAAATCGTAGCTGTTTTGCCGTCTGCCTCGAATGTAGGCATCGCCTCGGCCCACTTAGTAAATAATCAACCGTAAGGATGATATACGCATGCCCCCCGGCCGAGTGAGCAAGTAATTTCTCAAGGTACTGTGCTTGAGCAATTACTTGCTCCTCAGTAACTACTCCGGCCTTAGCTACGTCTTCAGTAATCTTCGGTAATAATGATTTAACAAACCATTCAGCTAAGATTTGGTTCGGGATAAAACTTTCACTAATCGTCCTCGACGTCTCCATTCATGTATATGATTGGAAATATAAGTGGACGTCGACTATTTTAGTGAAGTTAGTAGCTCCGTGCCATTATCATATCTGACTGGAAATTGAAAATGAGTTAGGAACGAGGTAGCTACCTGACTAAAATTGTAAAAAGAGGCCCGTGGTAACTCAATGTACCACTTGGCTGCGAGACCAATGAGCGTACGCTGGAAAAGACGTAAGCGGATCGAATCATCCGAGATGGAATTTGAAGCACACCAGAGGTGGTAAGTCATCACATGATTTGACGGATCCTCTCCAGACTTACCCTCGAACTTGGGTATATCACTGGGCAACTTATTTGGCATTGGCGGCCAGAACGGAAGATAATTTATTGGATCGTTCGTTAGGCGTGACAAGTCTGGCAAATCCAAAGTTGCAATAAATGGTAACTGCTGATTAGGATCCCTAAAACTCTGGGTCACAAGACTAGTCCCAGGAGGAGGATATCCAGGATAACTTGGAATTGGAATCGCATTCGGGATATTATATCCTCCTGGAAAACCAGGATTAACCGAACCATACTAGGGTTGCTGAGGTTGTTGATAAGTGTACCCAGGATACGGTTGATACTGGTAAACCGGCTGTTGGACAACAGGCCCGTATTGGTACTGTCCCTGGTACGGTTGATAAGCGAATTGTGGTTGACTAGTGACAACCGTACTTAAACCAGGTTGTCCTACAGGCATCTGAACCGTAGTTTGAATCGTAGATCTAGACAATGGTAAAGATGTCTGAGGAGTAGTTGCAAAGACAGTAGAAACCGGAGCTGTCGATACTCCAGAAGCAAGTGTGGTGGAAGGAACAGATGTTGCGGTAGTTGCAGCAGTCGTTTGAGATGGAGTACTAGGTGCAATTGGCGACTGAGTAACTACCGAAGGTACAGAAGTTTGAAAATTAGACTGGACTGGTTGCTGGGATGAACCAGCAACTAAGGGTTGTCCAGCTTGAGATGACAAGTGTACGCTTGGCTGCAATACCTGTTGAACTTGCGATGGATCCCACACTATGTTCATTCTGGGGTATTGACCCATGGCAGGTTGAGGATATTGAGATCCATAACTGGATTGAGGGTAAGATTGATAATTGAAAGGTACATTTCCCGTACCTGGAACATAAGACTGACCTTGAGGTGGTTGATAACCTTGACTCGAGTACTGACCTTGAGGTAGATACCCTTGAGGTAAGTACTGATACTGGGGTTGACCTTGAGCTATGAATTGATACTGAGGTTGACCTTGGGGTACATATTGAGGCTGGGGTTGACCTTGAGGAATGTATTGTACTATGGGTAGATACTGTCCTTGAGGTTGCCCCCCAGACACAATTTGTGTACCTTGAGGTTTCCCCCCAGGCATTAATTGAGGCTACCCCCCAGGCGGTAATTGGCCACCTTGAGGTTGAGAACCGGGAACTGAACCTGACATCATGTAAATGTCCCCTACACCCAACGGTTTATTACCATTGTTTCCAGCTAATAACCCATGTTCAATGGGTTGAGGAGATGCTCCCGCAAAAGTACCAGAAAGTGACTGATACCCGGAGGGAACAGAAGGACCTACGTACAAGAAAGATTCAGGAGATTGAGTGAACACGGACGACTGACCGGACATATTTACAGGAGTATAAATACCTCCAGGTGGATAAGGAGTACGAGGTGGAGAAAAACTTAACCCTGAATTGTCTAAATAATTAGTTAACGAAAGATACCAAGTAGTACTTCTAGGAGGACTATAAAAGATGGATTCGCGCTCCCTTTGATCAATGGTAGGTTGATCTTCAAGGATAGAAACGCCAAATTCTTCCTCTGGAGCAAGTTCTTCAATAGCTATCATACCAGCAGGAAGATTTTCAGTGATAACTCTTCCTACCCTAGGTGAATCAGGAGCATTAGAAGTTGGAGTAACAGGTTCAGATATTTCAGGTTCTTCGCCTATATCACTAGTAGATGAAAAACTACCAGCAAGCTCGGAAACTGCAACAGCTTTGGATTTATAACCTGTTTCTAGACCTTGGTAATCTGGATGGACTACCAATGACGATTCTCCTTCTTCAGGTGAACCTACTTTACTGCCACTAGGAGTTACAAGGACTTTCAAACCATCGTAATGATCCAGAACCTCTTCAGGAGGTTTGCCCCGAAGTCTACGGGACTTCCTCAACATATCGGTCACGGTAACAATCTCAGGAGACTTGCCCCGAAGTCTACGGGACTGTCTCGGTAATGCAGCCACAGTTAAAAACTTTTAACTACTCCACACGCAAACAAAGTAAAATCTCAAAGCAAACCACCTAAAGTCTCTAAATAACCAAACAATTTTGAAGCACACGCCTAAAGAATCTAGGGCGTCAAACCATACACAAACAGTAGCCTTCCGGACCGAAAACACTAGTTGGAGATGAAACCCAACATCGCCGAATTCAGTACAGTGTGGTGGGTGGAACAGTTACCCAGGCAACCTGCTTAATGAATAGACCGGCACAAGTTCCTCCACTTTAACCGTCTCGAGTGAAGTGAACCCCTCAGAAAATCTAAGTGAGTCTAGCCGACGTCTGCTCCAGGTACAGTGGGATCTTCCCTCCACCGTCACCTCGGTAGAATCCTAAAGATAATGGTCACTAAGGTTACCAACAACAACAAATATACCTGGGGGAATAGTCTACGACCCGATAGCACGCAAGGGCAGAGTAACAAGCTCAATCCCGTTGCCGGCTCCTTGAAAATAATCCAAGGTTTACCGACAAGTGACCCCAGGCTCCTCGACAATAATCCGAGGTTTACCGTTTATAGTACGTGCGTATCTGGCGTCTTTCCCAATGAAAGAGGATTGATCCCCTCACTGGTTCGGACACGGTCTCGTGCTTCTCCTTTAAGAGGAGCTTTCCCAGAGTACAAATGAAACAATTGGATTTATCCTACCACAAGATGAGCTACTTGTTTGGTTTTACTGTCTTAGAGAGTTAATTACTCTCCTACTCCAAGGCACTAGCGTAATCTATATTGGTGTTTCAGAGCCCTAGTAAATAAAAAGTTACCAAGTTGATTTTACTTTAAGTGTTAATTTTTATGGCTTTTCTTTAAGACAAAAGGTAGTGGAGATGAAACTGATGGTGTGTAGACTCGACTCAAATCCACTAAAAAGATGCACTTAGGATGATTTATACTAATTTTCTTTTTCAATGAATTTCCTAGCTAAGAGAGTTGGAGAATGCGAAAATTGATATAAAGACAACTTTCTTGGCAATGAAAATCAAAGAAACAAACTCTTTATCTTTTCCAAAACATACAACACATGACCACTAATCACTTCACGAAAATTCCTTTTCCTTTCAAAGACTCAAATGCTACCAAAGCAAACTTTCCTTCAAAAGATATTTTTTTGTATTTTTTCCTAATTAATAAAGCATGTAAAACTTACTTTAACAGAAATCAAAGTTAAAAAAGCTATGGCAATCAAATCAACTCAATTTCACTCAAAAGCAAATCTAAGAGAAATGCACCTAAAAGTAAATCTAACGAGGCAAAAGCCTATCAAGTATGATTCCCGGATGTTTTACTTAGTCAAAATGTAACTAAGGACTAGTTAATGCAGAACCAAAAACCAGCCAAAAACAAAAATCAAAATCTTTTGTTCTTTTTCTCAAGAATAAAATTCAAAGTTCAATCAACAAACTTTTTCGAGATTTGGCAAAGAGAGAGCACAAAGGTAGGTTTCTCACAAGGGTGGATTCTATGAAAGGCCCAACTCCTAAGAGGATTGAACAAAACCAGGGAGATCCAAAGTTTGACAACCTCTAAAGCCAAAGTCACTACAGGACCAGTGCAAAAATCAAACCCTAGGGCAAAATCTCTATGAATTTCACTAAAACTCTCGACACTGACAAAACAAGCTTAGGTGAAGATTGATGGCAGATAACCAGTGGATCTGGGCAGAAAAAACAAATGAAAAATGCTTGTATTTATAGTGCCCTAGAGGAATTTATTCAGGTCCACCATCAATGGGATAAGCCCCTCTTTGGATGGGATAGCTCCCCTCTTGATGGGATAAGTTCCTCTTTCATAGGGATACATGAACCATCTAGAGGTGCTCCATACACGACAAACAAGCTTCTAGAATGCTCTAGAAATGACTACAAGTAACATTTTTAGAGTGAAACTTGCGCCTTTTGACCTTTACAGGAGTACGCACCCTCCCCTTTACTGACAGAGCGTACAAGTACGCAGGTATTGTGAACTTGGGGTGCGTACACGCAGGTAAGGCTAAGAGAAACTGCATACCCAGAGATATATAGATTTTTAAAGACTTTCTCTCTTTCTTGGAGTTTGACATGGAGAGGAGAGGTCTGAGACTTGCCAAGGAGGATAGTATAACAGTTGATGGAGCCATACTAACTGTAAATAGTCATGGTGACAAATTTTAGTGTAACACTAACTCCTTAAATTTGAAAAGATCATCGAGCACTTGTCCTTTCAAGCTCGCTAAACCAACGAAAGCGACTAGAGTCACCTTTCCGTCCTTTTATCGACTCTTAAAACATGAAAAGGCCAAGTTTTTGTTTCAAATTCTAAAATTAATTTACCGTCGAACAACATCCCTCCTGTGGAAATACTCCTTAGTAGATCTTAGGTTCATACCAATGGCAACATTTCCTGAGTCTACTAGTCAAGGAAACCTCTCTGATGGGAATTCTATCCCTTTTCATTCTTTTGGAAATATTAGTGCTCCCTATATGGTGATGTTGTCCCTTCTTGGATTGACCATTGGTCTGCCAGTTTGGTTATTTTCGACGTCAGTGGTTCCGAGTGTCCAAACTATTTTTCAACCGAGTTCTCCTCCACCCGAACAACATCAACCTCATGTTGATCCTAAAGTTGAACCCTCTCCTTCTTCGTCGATTTCTTCACATCGTTCTTCCTCTTCGCCTGGTGAAAGTCTGGATTCTAGTGACCAGGAAGCTAAGAAGAAGAATAAGCAAAATAAGAAAGGGGGAAATGAAGCAGCCATTCCTACAGATGCAACTAATGAAGAAAAATCTTCCAACGAGCCCCGGAATGTAAAATTCACTTGCATGTTATGTAAGGGTGACCACCTTCTTGGGAATTGTCCTGGTATTCCCAAGGTCTTAGAAGTGTGGTCCATAGGTTCACATTGACCTTTGTCATCAGCCTCTCGCAATCATGCTGGTGATAAACCTTCAACTGGTAAGTCCCATGGGAAAAAGGGAAAAGTCAAATTTCCCTGTAAGTTATGTGAAGGTAATCATCCCATTCACCTTTGTCCTTTAATGGATGAATCTTCCAAAGAGTTGGAAAACCTTACTACTTCCCAGCGTCATCTTTTGGCTGGTTATTGAAAGCTTTCCCCCGATCCTTCACTAGTTGATCTAGTGATTGATCAAAATTCACCTTTTCTCAACCCCACTCTCTCTGAAAATGAGTCTTGTGAGTCCGTTCTCGACTAACCATTGGTTGAGAAAACACTAGACCTGACTCCACCCTTAGTTAACTATACCTTTCTGGTAGAGAGTGAACCTCATACTGCTTAGGTTCTTCTGGTTTCTTCAGTTTTGAATGAATTGGAGGGAAATTGTCATGTTCCCGAGGTGCATGAGAGAATTTGTCATGTTCCCATTGCAGAAGAGGGAAACTATCACATTCCTACAACACCCGCTCCGGGTAGTTTAGTCACTTATTTTGATTGGAGTCGACTAGAAGGATATCATCTTTAGTCTTATCTGCCTTTCCATATTAGAGTACATGCTTACCATATGGACGAACCTAACACAATCATAGACGAGGGTGCATCTATTTGCATCATGTTCTCAACTGCTTGGCAAGATTTAGGTTCTCCTTAGCTTGTCCCCATTACCCAGAATCTATTAGAATTTAATAGAGGAACTAGTCAACCATTAGGGATCCTTCCTAAGTTACCTATTACTTTGGGAGGAAATATTGTCTACATAGACGTGATGTTTGTCCAAGGCCCTTTAGATTTTAATCTACTCCTTGGTCGTGACTATGTTTATGTCATGGGAGCTCTTGTTTCTTCTCTCTTTCGAGTTATGTGTTTTCCGCATGAAGGAAGCATTGTGATCATTGATCAGCTTACATTCATTAGTCTTGAGTCAACTACCACTCAACCATCATCCCTAAATGGTTCTCATATGCAAGCAGTATCACCCTCACCACAGGTTAATTGCATGGCCACCTATTCCATGCCCACATCTACTGATGATCTAGTAGGTGATGTAGTATATCATGTACTAGGGGCATTGGAGTGCAATTTTTCATTTGGTTCCCTGGAAATGTATCCCTTTCAGAGTGTTTTTCTCCCATCTGATGAGAAAATCTTGGAAGCCATGGCCTCTTTTGGGTTGTGATAACAAGGGACATGGAGAAGAGTTCCTTGCCTTGTGTCAAGCTTGTTAAAAAAGGAAACAAGGATTATGGATCTGAGTTCCTTATCTTGTGTCAAGCTCGTTAAAAAATGAAACAAGGATTATGGAGAAGAGTTCCTTGTCTTTTGTCAAGCTCATTAAAAAATGAAACAAGGATTATGGGGCAAACTTCCTTATCTTATGTCAAGCTCGTTAAAAAATGAAGCAATGGTCATGAGGATAGTTATTTTACTTTGTTAACATCATTAAAAAATTAAATAGGTGTTGTGAGCATCGTTCTTTAATTTGTTTCAAGCTCATTAAAAAAGGAAACAAGGTGTCATGAGCATGGTTGTTTTCCTGTGTCAAGATCGTTAAAAAATGCAACAAATCCCCTTCCAATTCGAGTCTTTGATTAGATCTCGTAAAATCCCAGTCGAGTCTTTCACTTAATCTCGTGAGTGAACATTCATTCCATCCAGCTTTTAGTAACCAATAGTCTACTTAGGTGAATGAAGAGGAGCTTGCGGGGCATGTACCTTGAATTGAGTCATTATGCTAAGGGCATGCGAACTTATCTCAAGCATAGTTTATCTTTGTTTCAAGCTTGTGTGAAAATGAAACCAAATCCAAGCATAGTTTTTCTCATGTTTCAAGCTCTTGCAAAATGAAACCATATTCAAGTATACTCAAGCATATTTTCCCATGGTTCAAGCTTGTGTAAAAACGAAACCATTCCCACTTTACATCTTGTGATTGTCATTTTTATTAGCCAATTTTTTCCAAATGAGCCTTGGTTCTTTCATTCCATCGTCACCATCTCTTTGGCCGATCATATTCTTTCACTTGGTTGTTTTACCCTTGCCTAAGGAACATCTGTGATAAGGGGTCTTGTTATCCAGCCTCTTGACCATTACATGTTTTGAGCAGTTCTACCATCACCAAAACCAGTTTCTATCCTTTTTCTACCACTCGTTCCACTAGGTGGAGTTTCCTTTCAGCGCTTTTCAAACTCCAAAAATATGAAAATATTATCTAGTACTTGCCTTTTCGAACTTGTTAAAGTAAATGAATCGATGTCACCTCAGTATATTTTTACCCCTTTTTCAAGTTGAGATTGACTATTTATGAAAAAGGTACACCTTGACCAACATGGTCAAGCGGTTCCCTCGGATATTGTTTTCTACCTTTTCAGATTCGAGAGACAAATTATGAAAAGGGACATGATGGAGTTTTCTTTTTCGTTTCTTTTTTAAACTCTCTAAACATGAAAAAGACACCGAGTTTGTCTTAAGTTGGACTCGTTAAATTTTTATGACAAAAGAATCATCACCATGATGAGACCGAGTTTCTCCTTCCTAGGGCTCGTAAAGCTTACTAGGATGGATTCATTCGAAGAATGAATTTATATGACAAGAATATGGTATTCTATTCAAGCTTGTGTAAAAATAAAAAGGTACTTGCTAGAAATAGTGGGGGAAAAATGAAGATGAAACATCCTTTGTATAGACAGCATTTTGCTCTTGAACATGACACTCATCTGTTAGTCGCGTCGGGTTTGGGATATCCTTAGCTAGTCACTTGTCCATCTGGGTTTGGGTGATCCATTTTGCCTCTCATTTGACTATTCCACCTTTTCATTATGACCCTTGGTCCTATGTTGAGTCTAATGCTGCCACACTCCAGAGTCGTGTCGCCAAATGTTCAAGAAAGTCCAATCTACATCTATTTACCTATACACTGTTTGAGTCATTTTTACAGTCTTGAAACTTATTCCACTTTGTTCCTCGTTTCATGTCTATGATGGGGGAATCATTATGACCCTCCTTTGACGGGTCACTTCCTGTAAAATTGAGCTCATTATCCAGGAAGATGACTCAGAAAATCCCTTTTAGTACCTTAGATCTTGCATACTTTAATGGAAATTTCTTTGCATCCAACGACAGGTTTTCATCATTGGCCTTCGATCATATGATTCCACGAGTGTTCGAATTCAGCTTCGTTATCATATTTAGGGATTGTACTGTCATTCTTTGAGAGCCATTGTAATTATGGGTGGTTCCTCTCGTGTCTATTAACACTCTACATCAATGGCCGGTAATCAAATGGTTTTATAGCATGTTCGACTGTGACACGTTCATTCACATGTTAGAATTCATACTTTGATCCAGTTGGGATGGAGCGTAAGACCCTGAGTTTTTGTCCAGTATAACTCAGGCTGCGTGGAGTTATGTATTGTTCATGATTTTACACATGTTTCTTTTATGTGGATGGCTGTGACCATACCGTGGGACTTTAAATTTATGATGATTCTTATAAATCAAATGGTTATGTCCATGCCTTAGATCATAGATTACAGGTGATCCTTCTGTATTGGATGGATGTGCCCATGCCATGGATTCTTTCATATAGTCCTTATTATCTGGATGGTTATGCCCATGCTGTAGATTCATGTCTTGCTCTTAGATATGTATATGTATATGCATCCTTGATTTGCAGATCTCCTGATAGTGTGTGTCCTCGTCCTTGCAAAAGCTCGTAAAGCATCTCAGTCATCACTCCCCGTTCTACCTTCATGCTTCAGGGGGCATATGTTCACAATATTTTGTCACACTCATAAACTTCCCTGTGAAATACCACGAAGTGCCCAAAACATGACCATCATGTAGTGTACTTATTCAGATACGTAGTTCATATCCTCCCTAGAACATTGATTAGAAAATCCCTTGAGCTTTCCTTAGAAGAAATAGCTCTAAAACCCTAATTCTGAGACTCATCGCTCTTATGAGGTTAAAAACCACAATGGTCACTTGTTGCATCACTCTTGACTTGCGATGGCATCGCTTTGTTACCTTGTATACCCGTGATGATCCCCAAAAAGGAAATTTTCCCAAAGAGGATGAGAAGCTTCGTGATCTAGAAGCTTCCAGAGCGGCGAGCTGGCGGTTGTTTGGCATAGATGAGGCTGAATTATCCCAACTTGGCCTCTTGGTCTTATCCCTATGACCTACCTCCTTTAGATGAGGACCTACTCCTATCTTTGGAGAGATCCTAACTCCCATTCTTTGCCTATATATTCATCTTCTCCCATTCCCAAATGGTTAGAGGTTGGTTGGTCTATGTCTATTTGCACCCTTATGTTAAGATTGTGCCTAGAGGCTATTCATTTGACTTGGAGAAGGAGTTCTTGGAGAGTTCTTGGCTTGGACTTGGATTACCACTCAAGGAGAGCCTATCAACATCAATGCTTTGGTTGTAAGCTTCCCTTTATTTTATAATAATACACAACTGCTGGCTCATCTTCCCAAAATGAATATGTTCATGTATCATTTAGCTTGACATTCCTTGATTAGTTAAGTAGGTTGATATTGGATTTTCTATTCATTTGGCATGCCTCGTTGTGCCTTGATCACTTGTTCTGGTATATAAACATTAAGAGAAGCAGGAATAAACTTGTGATACAAGCGGTTTAGGGTCCTGAACAAAGGAGATCAGAATAACATCATAACGAGGTAGGTCATCCCTTTCATTCTTATTTTCAATTGTAACCTAGGAATATGTCTAGTTGATTGTCACTTCAGTTGCTAAACCCACAAATTGGGCTAGAGGGATCGTCTCTATTCGCATAGAGGATTGACCTTGACAAAAATGTTGCACTTCAAGATTTTTGGAGCCTCTGTTTACTACCATGTCTCCAAATAATCAAGGAAGAATATAGAGCCGACATCAAAATTGGGGGACTTTTTTGGTTATATAGAAACTCCCCACAGCTACCATGTGTACTTTCCATCCCTCAGAATGATAGTTGTGCGAAGGGATGTAAAATCTGAGGAAGATAAAGCCAGACGATGCTCGTTTAAGAGGGAGCTTCTGCTAGCCATTGGGTTTGTGGTCATTCAAAACATGAAATTCAAAGAGCACATTCAATGATTGGTAGCTATCCTTATCTCTCTTCTTGAAATTACAAGAACCTTTTCAAATTAAGGGGGTAATTCTAGCCAACTAATCTATTAGGGTGAATATGAATTGTCACTGGGAGTTCAAGGGGCCTTAGAAGAAGAATTCAAATGTGACATGAACATTCAATTTATGTGTGTTTCTTATTAATGAAATTAAATTCATGCTTATCTTTGAGATCCTAATTCATTCTAACAAACACAAGGAGGTGGACCTCTGATATCCTAGGGTAATGTTACCTTTAGGGTTTTATGCTAGCTAGGGTTTCTTGAATCAATCAGACATATTATATGCCAATAGTGAAAATTTATTCATTTAAAAATAAGCATCATTGAGTAACATAAAGATATCCAATAGGAATAAATATCTCTTGTAATGATATGAGTTCTCAATACATGAGGAATTAGGGCTAGTTTCCCAAGAATAATATTCCACCAGTTTTACAATACCGATATTTAGTCAATCAATACTTCAAATAACATTACCCAATTACCACTACTCCAACTATATCCCTAACACTTTAGTTTACTTCCACCACACTAATCGTGATTCATTTCCTAATTTCTTGTTCCAATTATGATAGTGCCTGAATTCACTATATAGAGGTTCAAGCTCTTGTTCCTTCGATGAACATGCTCCTGTTGTTTGAATCATTACCATAATTAGACTTGAATGTGATAATATGCTTCCCAACAATAGGTACAACTAAAATATATCATGAACAAAACTATCTATCCTATAATTAGACCCTTTCTTGACCAAGAAAATCCTTCACTGTCTAAAATGTTATGGTCTATCTCCTCAAGCCCTGTGGCCAGACTAGTTTGTGCCCTATGGTCAGGTTGGTCTACGACCCAAGTATTTTGTGACCTTGCGGCTTAGCTCGTCTATGGCCTTATAGCCCAACTATTTTGTGGCCTTGCAACTCTGAGGGTCTGTTACCATTCGGCCTAGTTAGTTTGCAGCCTTGCAACATGACTGGTTTGCAACCATGTGACCAAACTGGTTTGTTTCCCTTGTGCCTTGTGGTTGCGACCCTATAGCTCAAATATCTATGGCCCCAAAAATGACTTCCACTATACCTTTTCGACCAAATGAATTATTGTGCAAATTACGACATCTCAATGTGCTAGATCAAACAATTTATTGAAGAAAGATGTCTGACTAGAGTGGAATCTTTCACTAATGAATTTAGATAAGACTAGCTAGGGTGGAATCTTTCACCACCAAAACTAGATAAAGAAAAGGAGTCTTAAAACCCTGAGAACCTCACATTAAAAAAAAATAGAGATACTCCAATCTAAATTAATCATGCCAAAATGATTCCAACTCTTTATTTATAAATTCCATCATGGGGTTTATCTAAGTTCACCATTGTTTCCCTAAACATTTT